>WEKX01014899.1:16475-52543 GCA_013390025.1 Pitta sordida
TGATATATCCTTTTTTTAACTCTTAGCTCATTGAAGATCTCCTTACTCAACCAGGGTGGTCGTCTACCTTTCCGGCTTGACTTACTACACACCGGGACAGCCTGCTCCTGTGCCTTGAAAATCTCTTTCTTGAAGTACTCCCAGCTATCCTGGGCCCCCTTGTCTTTAAGAGCCACCTCCCAAGGAACTGTCTTAATCAGTTCCTTCAATAACCCAAAATCTGCCCTATGGAAATCCAGCTTAGCTGTTATACTGCCCCCCCTCTTTGCTGCACTGTTTATTGTGAATTTTATTATCTCATGATCACTACATCCCAAACAACCTCCAACATCCACATTACGCACCAGATCATCCCTATTTGTGAATAATAATAATCACGTAACTAAGTGCTAATCACCCATTTTATCCCTTTTTACAGGAACAAGTCCTTCAGTAAAGTGAATTAAGTGTTTTCTTTTACTTGCAAAGGGTGCTTTTCACTTTTATAAAAAAGTCAGCAAAATGCAGAGACTAATATACACATTTCAGTCTATCTTTAAGTGAAGACGTAAAAGGAATGTAAATTATCTCAGAAGACATCACAGTTCACTCTCTACAGCCAGAATGCAAGCTTTTTCCTTTTTGAGAGAATTATGGAAAGAATATAAAAGTATATAAGAGAATATAAAAAGATAAAAGGATATGCTCCATTTAGGTTTGTTCACTACTATGCATTCATGACCTTCAAGGGTTTTTTTCTTTAGTTTGGTATCTTCTAAAATGTTACCAGTATTTTCACATATGCTTGGCTAACAAACCAAAACACACAAGCAAGCATTGAGCTCTGTTTGATACACTGACCTGCAACTGCATGACCACATAGTTAAATCTATCATTCCGTCCACATCCAATGAATCTACAGACATGATCTTTTCCTGAGAGAAAAAGAAGCAAATTAGCCAAAAATAATGAAATTCTATGGTTTATTCCTTAAAATACCTAGCAAAATACTTTAAAAAGATATTTATATGTATAAACCAAGCTCCCCCCAATTCAACAGCAGTAAAGCCAAAGTTAGTTCTCTCTGCAATTAAACAAAAGCTCTCTCCCATAATACAGGCAGCCCTATCACAGCTTTCACTCTTCCGTAAGTAAACATGCACAACAACATGCCTAAATATCCACAAATTTGAGGCATTTTGAACTGGAAAAGGTTATTTTCTTACAAAGCTGATAGCTTATTACAGACAATATTCCTAGCTACCTCTTTTCTATAAGCTGCAGCTGCTGTGATGAAAGAAAACGGTAGTAGTTACTTCTTAGGTTATTTTTTGTTCTAAAAAATTATTAAAAATATAATTCAACTAATCCAATTTATTAATATCCTTTTCTAGAAAGCAATCTTTGCTATTTAGCTGCAAAAGATAAATCCAGCTCAGGTACACTGAAACAGAGACAAAAAATAGTCAGTTTTATTTAATCCAATTTTCTTTAAAGCTTCCTCCTGTCCTAGGAGCAAATTGCAGAGGAGAAGACGACCAGTCAAAAATAATATCCTTACTATCCCACAGTGGTAAGTCAAAACATAAAATTCCCCAAGTAAATAAAGAGGAAAATGCAAGCCAAAGAGTGCAGTAGGGAAACGGAAGGGGAATACAAATTCATTGTAATTTTGGTATCTGTGTTCATCAACTTGGAGAGAAGCTTGGGCCATTTATGACCCCACTCCGTGACAGAACAGGGAACTGTAGCATTGAAGGCCATTTACCTTCCTTTCCGACACCACAGAACCTACAGCAAATAGAAGCTGATGGTCTTAAGTGGTTGCTACAGAGGTATAAAATTTGTGCCATCTAAGTTTTCTTTCATGAAATTCTCTACTCTTAGGATTACCAGACTGTCAAAAATAGGAAAGAGAGAAAGGAAAAAGGGAAAGGAAAGGGAGAAAGGAGAAAGAAGTGATAGAAGAAAAGTAAATAAAAAATTAATAAAAACCCGCAATTTTCAAATCACCATTATGGCTAGATAGACATCTGGGGGAACTTTTTGCTACTGCTGCACTTGCTGCACTCATAGTTCCACCAAAACCCTAGAAGTTGATCCTACAGCTTCTGGATATTCTCACTTCCCCTGACAGAAGAGTGGCTGTCCATTGTTTCCACAGGAAGCTTCCTGCCACATACCATTAAATCAGGTAGGCCCATTGAAACAAAGAAAATGTTACAGGATCCTTCATTTTAAAAGAAATCTTTACAGTTTCTGCAGATACATAAGTATGTAAGCTGTGTCACTGCTTTTCCTTCACTTTTTCCTTGCATCCATTTGTTTTAAAAAAAAGTGCTATTGCAGACAGTAAAACTTTATGAAGAAAAACGGGTAGCAGTAAATTTGTCAAGATGAACTTTTGTATATTCATTGCTGCAGTTTCCAGTTAATGAAGTCTTGTCTGAAATATTTATGATTCATTTTACAGCCAATGTAGGTATGCTGAAGGAACATCTTCAGAGAAACATATACAGTCGGCCCTCTTGCACTTCGCGCCCCCCATATTGCGGCTTCAGATCTTAGTGGCGTGATTTTTTAGCGATGTAGGAGACCTGTTTCGCAACTGCAAATGCATGACCTGCTGCCACCATGGCGGCAGCGGCCCCGGCAGCGGAACGGGTGATGGTGGTGGCTCGGGCAGCAGCGGGGGCAGCACAGATGGGGGCAGGGGTGTGAGTGACGGTGGACGGGGCAGTGGCGGCTGCGAGGGGGGCACAGGCGGCGGCGCGGCCGCCATTCAACGCAGAAGTCAAGCTGCGTGGGTCCGAATTTTTCCAGGTTGACGACACCAGNCGTGGGTGCGTGATATAGGAGACCTGACTGTATTACTCAGATTTTTCTGATAAATTCAGTAAATGTTCAAAACTCGGTCTGGTCACAGAAATCCCATTTTAAATGGAGCACCAACTCAGTTTGTGCTGTAAATTCTGTGGAAACTAACTTCTAAAAAAATCTGAGGAAAGAGGAAAAAGAAGTGGGCCCTGTACACCTTATTCAAACAGAACGATCATCCACATCTCCAGTGGAGTCCCACACACCTACTACAGACTTACTCCTTTTCCCTCAGCAAGAAAACAGTATTTTCTCACACATGTGAACCACATGGACAGGGTGCAGGGGGAGAAGATGATAGTAAAAGGCTGCAGCCAACAACGATGCCCTTGAAAATCCCTCTAGGGAGGGTATGAAGCCTACACACCATTCCCAGGATGCTGCAGTGTATCACTACAGCAAGCTTTACAGCCTACAGACACAGCCCATCACTAAATTATGCTACAGAGCTGTAAATGAGTGAGGGAGAAGCCTGTGAGGTTGTGTGAGACGGAACCAACTGAGTGAGTCTCACTCTCACTGAGTGAGATGTGATAAATCTGCCTTCTCCCATCCAACTGGGGGAACAGATGGCCTAACAACATGGTTAAACAAAATAACCATCTGTTGCAGCGTATTTCTTCTTCTAAAAAAAAGGAAAAAACAAGGAACTTAAAGAGTTAATCAGTATTTTGCAACACTAACTAGGAGACAGCAGGGGAAGAAAAAAAATTTAAGATGTAGTCGATGACTCAGCTGTAATAAATGGGCACATCAGGGAAAATAGTCCTCCTTCTCAAGACACTAGTCGTACAATTACTCACATATTTAAGCATGTTTTACTAGGCCAGGGTCTTAGAAGAGTTGAAGTTTTTCACTACTCACAGTACTGTATACCCACAAAGTTATTGCTCATTTTACCTACACAATTAATAACCACACAGTTTTAATTTTCAAAACTTCCAAATTTCCAAAAGTAAAGGACAATAAAAAATAGTACATCTCTGCACTTCTGCCAACAGCTATTCTCATTTCAGTTTCAGTAAGAGTCCAATATAGATACACTCACAGGCACGTTTATAACCCTGTGAATGTGCCTAGCTCTAGTAAAGACTGGAAGAGCTGTTCTGCTTGATTGAAACACATTACACCTGTTTATTCTTTTTTTCCCCTAAAAGGCTGGTTTTTAAATAATTTTCCAAGAAATTGTACAACTTTTTTTACATCAGATCTACACATCAAGAGAATTCTGAATGACACTGTCGGCTCATGTGTCTCGTGACACGCATTCAGCTCACATATACGAGTATACTATTCATAGATCAAACTTTCCAAATATTTGCAAGAAAAAGGATTTTCATGAGGATTAGATTCCTTCCTCTATGTCCAAGGTAACTAGAACACCTTGAAAGCAAGAGGACACAAGCCCTTTGAGAAAAGGATAGTAATTATATATATACATATACACACACATGCCAAAGAGGGATAAAAGAACAAGACAAGTTGTTCTCAGAGGATGTACTATATTTGATGGTTGTTACAAAAATACCCTAAAAGAACTGTTTACAATTTCACCTGTTGTGAATCTGCAGGAAAAAATATTGTCAAAAATAAGACAAATTTCTACATGCTAAATGAAGTATTTAGTAAAAAAAATCTTCATAAAGCAATTATAAAGTCATTTTCTACATCCCATTTTAACCCATTTTCTTGACTTTCTCTATGCTTCTAATTTTTAGAATACATTTCCATACTGAAAACTTGGGAAGGTAAAGAAATTAGTGGAAATGGCTTATAGGAGCAAAGATTTGATGTAAAACATAAAATGGTCTCTACCATAATCTTATTTAATAAAAATCCTTTAAGTATAGATAAACATAGGTGCATATAAAAATAAAGTACTCTATCTGTGCCAACTATAAATCTCAATAAACGCAAAAGCTTTGCCTTTGGTCCATCTTTTCCCCACAGTCACTTTCCTGATCATCTACAACATTCCCAATCTAAAACCAGAGCAGTAACAGTAGAACTTCCACATGGGATCACTGACATTCTTTACCTTTTTTTTAACTCTGCATTAGAATAATAAGATACAAAAATTCAAAAGTAACATATTCACAGGTTCACAGGTTATTCTGAGTTGGAAGGGACCCACAGGATCATCTAGTCCAACTCCCAAGCGAACACCCACACATGGATCGAAGCCACAACCCTGAAACCATGGGCACCACGCTCCATCCATCCAAGCCTCCACCCATCTAGACCATGTCACTGAGCTCCTCATCCAGTCTTCTCTTAAACACCTCCAGGGAAGGCAACTCCACCACCTCCCTGGGCAGACCATTCCAATGACAGATCACCCTCTCTGTGAAAAATCTCTTCCTAACATTCAGTCTAAGCCTCCCCTGGCATAGCTGAAGGCCATGTCCTCTTGTTCTGGTGTCCTCAGCCTGAGAGAAGAGATTCACACCCACCTGACTGCAACCTCTAGATTTTCTCCTAAGAAAGTCTGTCAGAAGAGCTCCTTCTAAAGATCTCATATAAAATTTGGGTTTCAGTTAGATAAAAGCTTCTATTTCTGCTTGAAAGAAATAATACCAAGAAAATAAATAACTGAAGTATTTACTTGGATTATATACTACGTGGATTTTTTTGTCTCAGTGGATCTATTGTTCAGGTGTTTCACTGTTCTGTTCTTTTTATCTAGTCACCAATTCCCAGGATTCAACAGAACCAAAGACTCTTCTGCAGGAAGACTTGGGCTGTTAGAGGAATTATAATGTTCTTATCAGTCTTCTTTTGGGAGTATAACTTCTGAAAGGCCCTATGGCAATTATTCACATATCAGTATCTTATTAATTCAGGAAATATTTTTTGCAAAAATATTTCAAAGGGTAAAAGTTTTCTAAGAAAACATTTTATAAGATCTTAATTCCACTATACTTCACTTTACACTAGAAAGTTTTAATGTACTCCATGTAGTCATACATAAGGACATGTTTTTATAAATACATTGGAATTGTAGTGCTGCCAAAGTCCAATATTTTCTTTTAGACCAACTATTTTCCTTATTACTCCAGATTTAAAGACTCTGGGTTTCGTAAAAATAGAATCAAGTTCATATGTGCAGGAAACAAAATTGAAAAATTAATTCTGAGCATTTGAAACGCCCAGAGTTAAGAGAGTGTTTGGTTCTTCCAAACTCACTACCCTCAGGATATTTCTTTCAAGAAATCACTGACAAATATTTCCTAAACTTACGCAACTGGCAATACCGAAATTTACTATTCATCTCTGGACTAGAATTTCTAAAATTCAAACAAAAAGCTAAAATGCAGTCCTTGAATCTCCATGCTCAACTACATAATACAAGATTTTTTTTGTGAAATTCTTTAAACAGACATAGACATAGGAACATGACAACTTTATAACATGTGACATGCTTGCCCTCATAAATCTATAAAGGCTGTCAATTTGTGCCGCAGTGTGACCTTTACAGCACATTAGGCAGCACCATATGTCATGCAGATTTTGTTTTATTCAAAGTAAGAGTTTGGAATAATTGGACAGTGGACAAGAACACATTTATTATTCAAAATCTTCCAGATTAAAATCAAAAAATTTTAAAGAAACAGTCATCATTTAAGCTTTCTTTCTATAATGTGTTGTGAATGTTGCGAAAGCATATTTCTCTGTATTGATAGCTTCAGACATCAAAGTATTTAAAGATACATAAAAAGTATTCAAATTCTGATTCAAGGAAGTGATCCCTAAAAGTATTTCAGGATTTTGCACGTACTTTTTTCCTACAAGTTACAGCCCTTTAAAGCTGGGGGTTTGGTTGGTTTGTGGAGATTTCTTTTTTAACGTTTCCCATCTCTGCATTAGATTTCTTCTTGGCAATATTGCAAAGCCAAGAAATACAAATACAGTAATCCCTCAAATTTCACGGGTGTTTGGGACCGGGGGAGTCCTGAAACAGCTGAAACCCACACAGCAGCGAATCATATATATGCAAATACAGTCGGGTCTCCTATATCGCACACCCGCGGTCTTAATTGGGACCCGCATAGCCCGACTTCCACATTGAATGGCAGCTCATTAATATGCAAATTTTCCCCGCACCCTCCTGCAGCTGGCCGGGACTCTGCCAGGAACAAGCAGCAAGGCGAGGCTGGCCCCGGGGCTGCTCTGTTCACAGGTGTTGAGGTGGGACTGGCCTGGGGCTGCGCTGGGCACAAGCGGTGACGCAGCACTGCCCCAGCCCGGCATGGCACCGCTCTGACCCCCAGCCTTCCACGGCCCTGCAGCAAGCAGCTGTAATAAACTGCTGACACTGTGTTATAAAGCGTCCCCAACATTTAACCTTTCCAACACTCATAAGGGAGGGAACTGTGGGCAGTCCCAGAGTGAGTGAGAGGCATCACTCCCCTGCCCCCGGCGCGGGCTGGTCCAATGCCCCGGTGCAGCAAAGGCACTCTGCGCATATGTGGCTGTCCTGTGCTCATGTGACAGGGAAAAACACTGCGATCGACTGAAGGAAGACAAAGACGTCTCTGTGCAAAAAAAACACGTGAAGAATTGAAGCTGCAAAATTTGAGCTGTGAAGAAGTAAGGGATTACTGTATGCTTATCCTGGATGTGACGTGAAGGATCCTCAAATATTCAATGCCTTATAGTAAAGGAAAAAAGACACCAACTTAGAAGAAAAAGAAAGCTAACAAGAACAACAACAAAGCCTAGAGCAAAAAACAAAGAGAAGATAGGGATCCAGAATAAACTACATCAGAATAGATGTTTTTGCAGCAATTTCTTTTTTTTTGTTTGTTCTTCGTTTTATTTTTGTCATCCCCTTTCAAAGTAAAGGTTCATTGTAGCAAAACTTTCAGAATCTGAAGGAGCTTCTATTCCACTTTAACCATTTTGCAATAACCTGCAGAATATGGGAACTATTTACTCAAAATACAACTAATAAGGGATTAGAATGATTTGTTTAAGAAGATACAATGACATTCTACTTCTGGCATATCCAAGGTACAGTCCTACCTTGCAGCTTTTTCAACACAGCTACTTCCATTTTCAGTACTTGCTTTGGTTGCTGAGCTGATTCGACCTTCAGTGCAACATTTTCCCGAGTGAGCAAGTCCAGTGCATCGTAAATTTCTCCAAATCCTCCACCTCCTATTTTCCTCAACTATATTGTGGGGAGAACAAAAAATATTTTAAAGAAGGGAGAAGAAAAGAAAGGAAACAAGACATCAATACTTCTTTATAATGCCTGTCATGCTGGAAACAATGTTTTATTACAAATAGACTTTAAAGTGACATAATCATATCCTTCAGTACAGTCTAAAAGAGCTTTTGAATAATCTACAAAGGTATGGCTAACCACAGTTTGGGAGAGAACACACCTGAGCTCCATCTGCACCAAACTTCTTGTATATAATACAAGAGCAGAGTGAACTAGAATTCCCAACATGAAGCTGAGTCAAGTCAGCATGCTGAATAAAGTCTTTCCTCAAACAGTCACACACTACCCAGAGACCTTCAAATACAAGTGCACTGTGACATTTTTTAAATATGCCATCTTCTCAACATTTCAGAAACATGCACACTGAATACTAAAGGTATAAAGTTACACAAGTTGTTGGACTCCTGAAAAGTGACATTTTCCACTAAATAGAGTGACTTAGACACAACAGTTACATCATAAATGATAAGAAATGGCTAAGATTATCTTCAAATATACATTTCAAATGTTACTCACACTTACTTATTCACCAATACCATTCTTACTAACAGACATACTGAAGAAACTTGCAGCATCGGCAGTTTCATCTGTACTAAGCAGAGGTAAAAAGAATGCTCATAGCACAATAATTAGTTTGTGCTCTATTCAGAGCAAATAATAATAGTTGTGTTTTCACTTGGCTTTAAGTGTTCACAGGGAACAGACACTTGCCTGGTTTCCAGTACCAAATGTATGTCAATGTTATTTCATGTAATACTTTCATATGATTATGTCCCCCATAGATAAAGCTGATTAAAAAAAAAGGAGACAAGAAGAACTTACCCTAAGACTGATATGGTTTTCTAAATGCCATCTGAAAACATAGAGTTGCTAACATTATATGACCACACCGTATTAAATGTCATTAAACATTCTGGGGTTCTAGAGAGCAGCAATATGCTGATCTATCTTCACAATCTAAAAATAAATCTAATGACTCCTAATCCAGACAATCAGACATCTGACTGAGCAGGAAAAACATTTTTCAAAATAGCCTAGGCTCCTACAAATAAGGAAGAAGGTAATAGAAAAAATACTCACAATTGTTTACCTTCTTATTTCAAATCATATTGCAAGAAATTTTTATTCAGTATGATTACAAAAATACCCAGTATTTCATCATGCATCTCCTGTCCTGAGGATCTTTCAGCATTGCAAAAAACAGCTATTTCAATATATTTCAGTATTTCTGTCCAAGACATGCAGTGCTATCCACATTATTCACTCCCAGGCAATTCATTGCCAGTTTTAAAAAGGTTCATAATAGGACAGAGAGCAAATCACATTTTCAGACCTTCACAACTATTCACCTAAATATTTCCTTCTAGTGCAACAGTTGTTGGCTGCAAATTCACATTTCCAACAAGCACACTAGCTGCCAGCAAATGCCATCTCCTCTTCTCCACAGGCCACATACTTTCTCTGAGGCAGGGTAACACGCATACTACCAACATGGGCTTAAACTCAGTTCTCTTTAACCCATATCTTTCAAGAATCTAGGCTGAATGCTAAAATAATGACAAACTTTGAGAAACAGTAACCTCTAAAGCCCCACGAAATACCCAGTACACCTTGGTTACATTCAGATGTATTTAATATACATGGAGTGTTAGTCCTTGTAGAAAGGAAAGAGATCTGTCATCTAAATACTGAGGAAAACAGATAGTTTTAACAGGATTACATACACGTATATACTTTTTTTAAAAAAAAATTTTATGTTATCTACATATATCTCTCAAAGATGTAGTTTTGTGACCAATTTGGCCATTTTAAGTCTGCACTTTTCTGTTCCACCTCTTGCTCTGTGAATACCCTTATCTTGACTCTGCTCTGAGCTATTAGTAGGGCTTTAACAATCAAATACAAACATTGTTCTGGCCGTACTTTTCAGCATAAACACGAGTTTTCAGCACAGTACAAGCATGACAGACAGTGAGAATGCATGGTCAAAAATGTGAAGCGAAAAGGAAAGAGGTGACACAGCCATCCTCACCCCTTTACAAACTTAACTAGTTTATCATCTCACTTCATTTAGCAGCTTCAAGAAATGACCAGACTGAGAAAGACTGCCTTTGAAAGGGTTGCTTCTCTGCTTGTGTGCTTTAAAAAAAAAATAGAAACAAACAACCACCATATTTAAAATAAACAGATCAATTTCTATCCTCAGATAAAGTACACCATCATCATTAACAGACATCCAGTAATGACAACAATTCCAAGTAAAAATTAACCTTTGATTGTAGAAAAAAATACTTTCCACATCCTTTGTCACCGAGTCACACACCACATTCAAAAAGCCCATTTTTCCCTTGG
Source organism: Pitta sordida (assembly GCA_013390025.1). Lineage (NCBI taxonomy): Eukaryota > Metazoa > Chordata > Aves > Passeriformes > Pittidae > Pitta > Pitta sordida. Next base: position 26,914 of record WEKX01014899.1, read on the forward strand.
TCTTCTTACTGTTCCAATGCCTTTCTTGTTGCTTTCCACGTCCTTAATCAGTCTCAAATGCCAGCTGACCTCTGGCTTTTCCATATATTCATCGGACAGAGGCAAGGTCTCCATTTTAATCTTGGGCAGCCCATCCCTGTTCCCACCTTCTGTTCTCTTGCATTTTGCTTTCCAGGTCAGGCAGAAGTTGACTGTTCAACCATATCAGCCTCCTGCCACATCTGCTCAACATCTTTTACCTTGACAGGGACCACATTGCTGTTGTTTACACCTGCATTAGAATTCACCACTTTGTACATTAGTTTCAAGCTTCTCTTTCTTGCATTCAGCATCAAACTCCTTCTCTTCATTCACTTTTCTACTCCTATCTCTTTGCATGCTTTCAGTCTGAGGCATAAAATTTCCAAAAAGTTTTATTTTGGTACTTTCACTTACAGTACATATTGAATAGTATTCTTAAACATCCCTAAAGACATTACCATTACAATCAAGTCTCTCCAAGTCAGAATTGTAATGAATATTTAAATGGCAAAAAAGAACGAAGAAAGGCATCAACAAAGAATAAGCAAATGCTAATACGTAGATAGAGAAACCAGAAGAAAAAGAGGGCACTGAGGAAAAAAAATTTATAATGTCTTTTCAATGTTTACTTTTCAAAAAAGAATCAGCATAAATTTCATTGAACATAAGTTTTAAAAACGTTAATGTCCAAAACTCCAGGTATAGTTTTCACGATTGCAAAGACCCAAGGTCCTGAACAGCAAAAATCTGAAAACGGTATTTTGGCTTCTTCCACTGGGAGATTGTCCTATGAAATCCTGAATTCAGGAAATTATCACCTTAGATGCAATCAAGAAATCCTTAATATTTTGCTACAGAAATTAAGAAATGGAAGAATTACCCACATACTTGATCTGGAAAACAGATCTAAGTGAAAACGTAAAATCATGAGATGAACTACAGCCTATGCTCAAAATTTTCCAGAAGACACCCATCTCATCATTAGTCCTCATTACATAGGAAAGAAAATAAATCTGATGAAAACAGGGCTACTGTTGCACACATCAGACAATTAAGTAGTTTTGTGGATGTTGATATATTAGTATGCTGGTATCACTTGATTAATGGTATTTTGGTCTATTTGATCTGATTCAAGACTATGCTTTCAGTTTTTACTTCACTGAAGTATTGAGATGAAATATAAGAAGATTGTTTTTTAAATACTTAATACTCCTTAGATAGCTAAGGAGGTGTAGGTTCTATTTACACAGAAGGAAATATAAAGGTTTCCTACACAAAGCTAGTATCAGCTTCCTGCATATTTAAATGAAAGACAGGGCAGAAGACAATGGAAATTATTTTCCATATATTAATTTGACATGAATGATGAATTTGTATCTTCTATGTTCAGTCCTACAGTTTTAAATAAAATCTTGAAATATGGGAGTAACATATAAAAAGATGGTGCAAATTATTCAAAATCCACTCACAGAGATAACCCAAATGGTCTATTGTGAACTGCCTTTTTGTTTTCCTTTTTTTTTTTTTAATTAAGAAAAAATAAAGTCATCAGAAGAAAGGAGAAGAAACTACGAGAACTCAGCACGTTTTCCCCATGAAAAATAGTTTCAGATGGATACTATTTCTCTCAAGATGAAAATCAAGGATATGAAGAAAAGGGAACAGAGCTATTTATGGTAAAGCAAATACTGGCACACAATCAAATTTATATAAAATCAGCCAGGATAATCTATGCTACAAAATCTGAGAAATAAAAGAAAGAGCAGCAAGCTCCTGCAAGACCTTTCTATAAATTGTAATACAGTGAATCCCCGGTGCATTGTGACCTCTGCATTACAACCCCGCCCATTTGCGAAGAGAATTTATCACAGTTTTGATTCAAGGATTTGCGAGTTTATCCAGCCAACGCATGCGCAGTGCCTCTGCTCTGCCGAGGGGCGGTGCCAGAGCTCCCTGTGGGGCAACGCTGGCCCGGCCCCACAGGGAGAGCCATGAGTCACGCTGTCCCCTGTTACTCTAAGCGCAGCTGGGGAACTGACCCCCCCGCGGGCACGTGTTACTGTTTCCATGGCTACAGGTGGGGAAGGGAAGTGCCCCAGGAAAGTGGGGCTGGCTGCGGCGGCCAGCGGGACATGCTCACTCCGCTGCTGAACACCCCCCGCACCGCGTGGCACTTGAGCACCAGGGCTGGGGAGGGGGCGGGAGCAGCGGCGCAGGGTTTGGGCTGTAAGCACGCGCGGTCAGCAGTTGCAGAAGCGGTAGCACAGCCAAAGAGAAATATAGGGATTGTCAGAGGGGTCTCCCCAGGAAAAGAGGGCACAGAAATGCTTCCCTTTCCTGCCCTGTGCTGCGAAAGCCCGTGGGGAGGAGTCAAAGAGGCTCCCCAGCGCTCCTGATTGGCTGGGGGTGGAGCGAAGGGCGTGGCTTGCATGCATACTAACGACCTGCACGTATTTGCGAGTTTGCATATCGCAAGACCTCTGACATGACCCGTTTCTCGCAAATGCAGGAGTATAACTGTATGTCTCACAAACTTACTAGTTTCAGGCAGGTGTCTGACTGATCTCCAAGACAGAGTGAAATAATCTCGGGTTGACCAGATTCTTTATACTAACATGACTCTTCTAATTGTGCTCTGAACAGGTGCTAAATTGGAATTTAAGAGATGCCTTACGTCCTTACCAGGAAAAAAAAAACCCAACCCATCTTAAATCACCATAACTTCTTTTTAGACTAGGGTAAGAGAAACAAGGTATTTTAAAGCCCATTCACCATTTAATTTAAGTACAGTAATCCCTTGCTACTTCGCAGTTCCCCTTTCGCAGATTCAATATCACCTTTAACATCTTCAGCGCTACTTTGCTTTCGCTTATCACAGCATCTATCTAGAATCAACACCCCATGACATTTGAAGGATTACTGTATTAAGCAAAATACATCTCAGAAGAATATTCAAATCTATTTCAAAGCACAAACTACTTCTTTTAAAAAATACATTTTAAAGAAGAAAAATAATTGCAAGAAGACATACTCACCACCTTCCATCTTTCTTTGACCAATATTCCCACACTGAGGATATCGGGCTGGTCCCCTCCTCCACTCATTGCCACCTCTTAAGGTGATGGAGCTGCTATGAGAAGTTTATGTCAGCAGAAACCATCCAGATCCTGGGAATGGCTTCCATTTAACCAGTCACTGCAGAAACAGAGCAGAAGATGGGATTTCAATGATGAACAGAGTAACACAAAATACAGAGAAAGTTGTGTTTCTCATCCAGCACCTTCACTAGTTTTCATATCCCACAGTGCTCAGTGTTGAAATTCTGGCCAAACAGCTTTCAATACAGAAAGAAATTCAAATACATCCTTCCTGAAGTTTTTTACCTGCTCTCTCTCAAACCTCCAACCCCACAGTGCAAACGAGGTTCTTAGATGCTTGCCCAGCAGAGTTGTGCTGTTGGGGACTTCAGGTAAACTTGACCCTGAAGTGAACAAACTTTTTCCAGACATTGAGCTAAAAAAAAAAAACCTTCAAATTCCTGCTTGCAAAAAAAGCAAGCATACAAACCAACAAAACAAACCCCCTGCCCAATTTCCATCTAGTAGAAGCCACACACATTCCCGCTTAATCACATATTTTGTCACTTGGGCTTTTCTAGAAAGCTTTTGCTTTATAGCAGGGGTTTTGTTTTGTCTGTTTGTCTGCATGGTTTTTTTGAAGGCAGGAGTTTGAAGTTTTGTTTTTAAGTTCAATTTCTGGGAAAAGTTTGTTCACTTTAGGCTTGACTCTACCTCAATAAGTTTAGTGCTGGAGTCAAAAATGAGTTTAAACTCTCCAAGTCTGGCCTCTGCAGGGTGTGTCCCAAAGCCTTCAAAATTCCTGGAGAATGGAGCGTGCCCTCAGCACCTCTCCCCAGCACCAGGATGCTGCTCTGCCAGTGTGCCGTCAGCAGCATTGTTACCATGGTGACAAGGCAGCCACCAGTGCTGCTGCACTTGCATGTTTCAATGTTGGCAGAGCTCCGTACTGTGGTCCCAGCTGCTGCTGCACCATACCAGCTGTGTCCCATGGGAGGGAACACACCGGGAAGGGCTGAGAAGTACATGTACAGCCCAGCCCCAGGATGGAGTCGCCACGTGGTTTCAGATAAGAAAAAAAAAAAAAAGGTTCAGGATTCCTGGGTTTGAAACATTTTTTTTTTCCATCTGAAGGTGGACAGCATTGAAACATGCCAGCGGGCCAGCAGCAGAAGCCTTGCCAGAGCCGGTGAGCTGGTAGACCTCTACATCACCTATCACAGCCACCATATTCTTTCATATTTCTTTTTTTAAATTACATTTATGCCTTTTTGCTTCAATTGTACATTCTGACATTAAAACCAACTCCAAACAAAACAGATCTCTCCGGAGAAAAAATTAATCTGGATTAGTTGAAGATATAAATTCTTACCAAATCAGAGTGGATTACATCCCTGTAAAGGAGTGTTCATTCAGAATATGTAGCCCGAATTGATTTAATTCAAACAAATGAAGGGAAGCCAAATTAAGATTGCATGTTCTGAGTAACAGCATACATCCTGCAATTTAATCAAGTTGAACTAAACCAATTTAAATTCTCTCAGTGCTAGTAAATCCTCCCCTGCAGATAAGGTCCAAATTCTAAAAAGAGCTACAGCCATTTATGTGAACACCCTTAACATTACTAGTCACTGACCATAGTTACTGCTTTTTCTAACAGACTGATAATACCATCAAGAACTATGTCAAAGACAAAATGAAATTGCACTAATGAAGGGAAAAAGGTCTACTTGCAAAATTACATGCTTACAGCACAAACAATCATTTTTCCATTTTACGTAAATGTTTGCTTCTCTTCTCATTACTCATCAGTTACATTAGAGTAAGCGGTGGTCTTTACCAAATATATCGTCCACTCCTGTTCACAGTCACTTCAGAATTTTTTGTTAATACAGTTTGGTGTTCTATATCACAGTACCACAGGTCTTGTCCCCTATCCGCGAAGCTCTCCGTCCATGTAGAATGGCAGCTCATTAATATGCACCTTTGCCCCACACCCTCATACCGTTCCCTGGTGCTCCAGTGCTGTCTCAGCACGGCCCTGTTGTGTGTCAGTGCTTCCCGGTGCCTGTGGCCACACTACGCTGGCAAAAACCGCCTTTTGTGCTCGGCTGGGGACACGGGTAGAGGGGAGCCGCCCGCGCCAGTGTCCTGGTGTCTCTCTGGGTGGATAGACGGGGTCTCTCCAGACTCGGGGTAGACGTCTACCCCAAGAAAGTCCCAGACACCACGTCTAACCTGAGAGTGTGCAAATCTTCCATAATTGCACACAGCCACTTCACTCTGAGCAGGGGGCGGCTCACGCTTGAGCAGAGCAGCGGGATGGCTTGCGTTCGAACGGAGCCAGGGATGCCGCTCATGCTTGAGCGAAGCCGAACTGCTGCAGATGCCTTGGGGTGGGCGTGGTGCGGGGAGAGAAGTGTACCCATGGTCCGTGTGGCACGGTGTGGGGGTTGATTTGAATATTACTGCCTAATTTGAATATTCATGCATGTCAGGTTGCAAAACAGGCCTCCTTAATCGCTGAAATATCACGCTGCTGAAGATGTGAAGCTGCTATCGGAGAGGTGCGAAGTGGAAGAAGGTTGATTGTACTACTATCAGCTTTGACTCGATTCTTGAGTCAGATTTGGGGGGTTTTTTTTATTTAAACACACTTCAAACTACAGTTTATAGTCACAGCTTAGACAAATATTTCCGAGAGCTACTCATACATGGATTCTGGAGTAAGCAGTCCAAAATGCAAAGGTACAACACATATATCCACAGAACTATCCTGCATTTTAAGAATTGTCATGGAATTATTACTGTATGTTACATCTGCGTGGCCAAGATAGCAAAATACCCATTTATACACATCCTCAATATAATAGTGTATTCCAGTACACTAGTTCCTTATTGCACTTCTAGTCATCCCATATCATTACAACGCAATAATGTCTATCGAGTATCATCAGTAACTGGTACTCAAACCAACACCAGGGCCCATTAAAGTGTCATGCACAAGAGGCAAAAGTTCTCTCCAGAGCCCCAGAAGACAAGGTGCTCTTCCTAAAGCTTAATAATCAACTGCAATCATTATTTTTCTTGAAAAAATGGAAATTTTACACATGTTGAAGTCAATATAAAGAATCCTCTTTTCTTCAAGACCTCAAATAAAGCAGCAGGAGGATTCTGCAACAAATTTGAAGCCTGAAAGCTTGAAATTGGCCCAGGCTTTTAAGTGATCAGGCCAGGTAACTTCACGCTCTTCAGTGAATAAGCACACATTAATTTGCTGGAAGATTCCAAATGATGATGAGACCCCTAACTTCACTGGTAACATGTTTCACTGTGTTACTTCCCTCAATATAAGGATAACTTGCTTTGTTTCAAGGTTTAATCCGTCTAATTATATTTTTTTGTCACAGGACTCGGTTACAGTTCTGGTAACCAAATTCCATTCCCAGCAATTTCACCTCATTTAAACATCTAAACAAATATTTGTAGCCTCCTCTAAATTAATAAATTAAGCTTTAAGCCTTCCTACCTACCCCAGGGGTCTTTTATATAGTCATCCCTTGAAAAACCTCTCCTTGTTTCACATTATTTTTGTGGTATGGTCAGCAACATTGAGTTAGACAACCACACTGAACTGCCTTACCAATACCTAGTACGGAGAAAAGTCTTTTTATTCACTTATTTGTGATAGCAGTCTCATTTCTCTAATTTAAGTACAAAACTACTTTATACTTTTGCTAAATCACAACTTTATCAGAAGCTTATACACCTCCATTCTTACACTCAGACACTACTGCAAGCATATGCTTTCTATAAAGCCTTTTGTTTTTCACAATCTGATCTAGACAGTTTCCTTGCTCTCGTGTTCTCTAATGACCTTTACATTGTATAACTGAAAATCTGTTAGTTATTGCTGTACTACAGTGGATAAAAATCTTTATATTTCTTACCTAATAACAAATAACATACATTCTAGTAAGTGCAATTTAGGCTATGATGACCTTCTCCAAATTTATGTGGAACAAAAACCACCCAACATTATTAGAAAAGACTACAATTAAAAAGACTTTTGGACAGAAAAATATGCATTCTTTGGAGGTGATGCTCAGGTCAAGATTGAAACTGAAATGTCTCTGAATTTGGAATGATTTAGATTCAGACTGAGCCATTCCAAATTCCACAGATGACTTAACGACTCCTAGGACATACAGTTCAATTTGTGTAACTGAAATACATTGCTTTCAGCACAGCTCTTTAGCAGCCTAAGATGCTGTTAAACAATTTAGGAAAGCTCCAGCATGTTCTGTATTCCACTGAAGCAGATGAATAATGAATGGTATACAGTTAAGGTGCAAGCTTTCCCTTACTCACTCAGCAGATGAATCCTTTAGCAGTGTAGTTTTATAGGTGGCAATACAGCTATTTTCAGCACAACAAATACTTCTTGATAATTCTCCTAGAAAAGTAACAGTCACTTAAATTGCAATATATCTCATAAAATGCTGTATTCATTAACTCATTAGTTTCCTTATCAGATCAGTTTATCACCTCAGTGGAACTTTTGAAAATAACAGAACTACCACAATTAAAGGCAGTTTAACCCTCTATCAAATTTATTTCCAGATGATGGGTCATGGAGTAACTAGGACAATACAATGACAATAGATTGTTCCATAACATAAGCCTGGGAACTGATCATAAAAACAGGTAAAAGAGCATTAGTAGTAATACCCAGAATACTGTACAAAGCATCCACTATTTAAAACTCTTCTATCCACTTAACTGATTTTAGCTACACATCAGCCCCGCAAAAGATTTCTTTAATTTACCACAAACAAGTACAGTAGAAGATTATATATATTATAGGGTGTTAAAAATCAACAGTGCAAAAACTTCCAGGAAAAAAAGGTCAGTTTCGTAATAGAGTACATCCCCGCTGCATTGTGACCTCTTGATTACAACCCTATGGATTTGTGAGGAAAATTTCTCGCAATTCAGTTCCAGGGATCTGCGATGTTCCCCAGCCGACGCATGCGCAGTGCCCCTGCTTCGCCAAGGGACGGTGCCGGCTCTCCCTGTGGGGCGGGACGGGCCCGGCCCCCTGGGAAGGGTTAGGGAGGGCACGTGGTTTCTCCAGCTTGCCGTGGTGCAGTACCTGACCCAGTCCCGTGTGTCTCCATGCCCAGTCCCTACAGTGGAAGGGTCATGCCGCAGTATGCCCCAGGTGGCTGCTGAGACCCAGCACAGCACCACCACAAGACATGCCATTCCTTGTTACTCAAAGCCCAGTCAAAGCCTGGGCAGCGCTGCCTCTCCCAGGACTGGTGGATGTTAAAGAGAAAGAAACTCCAACACCGACACCACCACCCCCACCCTGCCATAAGCGGCACATGGTGTCGCAGTGTTGCAAAGTTAAGGTTTTTCCAGGCTCCAAGAATGCCGACCAGAGCCCAGGGACACCCCTTCCCCACCACAGAGGCAGGGCGAGCATGTGCAGTGGCAGCAGCCGGGCCAGCGTGCAGGGCCAGGACGCAGCAGACACAAGCACCAGGGCCGGGGAGCAGCGGCACAGGGTTTGGGCTGCAAGAACGTGCGGTTGCAGCAGCCACTCACAAACAGTTCTCTTTGGTCCCTTGTGCTGAGAGGGCCCATGTGAAGGAGCAGAAAAGCATCTGCAGTGCTCTGGAGTGCCGGGGGGTGGAGCAATGGGCGTGGCCTGCATGCATTAATGACCTGCATGTCTTTGCGAGTTTGATGTTCTGTGAGATCCCTGGCATGACCCGTTCCTCGCAAATGCGGGGGTATAACTGTAGCTGATTTTAGCTCAGGAAGCAAAAACAATTTTTCGTGTAATTTGTGTGCATGTATATAATTTCGGTAGAGATACACAGCCCTAAACTGAAGCCAATCTCTGCTTACCAGCCTTTATAGATGTTTAAATTCAGACCTAAGATTGAGAAAGCAGCACAGACAATTTTGGCTGAATGGAGATACTGTAAATTCCAGGACAAAGCAAGTAAGCACAGAAGATTAACTCTGTTCCATATAAACGAATACCTGTCCTCTTGCCTCCACTATGGAATATGCCATGTGAACCTTTTAGTATTAGGAATGCTTTCTGCTGATTAGCATATAAATAATGTTCTTTCTACATGCCTTCAGATCCTTTAAGAAACTAGGAAATTAACTAGAATCCACCTAGGATTGTTTCCACTTCTCTACTTTCTACTTCCGAGCAGTTGAAATTAAGGAACAAACAAAAATTTAACAGGTCAGCATAAAGAGAAAATCAGACCAGTAAAGGTTCAAAGGCTCCCGTCACATCCCATTTATGATAGCATCTACTGTCTTAGAAATGTTCAAAGTGTAAATTCTAAGACCAGAGATGTTTTAAGTATGTCTATTTGAGCAGCCAAACTAAAAGTTATCTTACAAATAAACCTGAGTATTTTCTAAATACATCCACTAAAAGCTGGAGCTCTGAAAAATCATCATTCACCACAACAAAGAGAAAACAAACTTAAGACCTTGACTTAGATTTCCAACTTTACTGGTTGTGAAGAAAATCTTTTAAAAAATTCAACACACAACCAATGCCTTTTTAGGGTTTCCTTTCTCAACATCTTGGGTGCCAAAACACTCATCATCACTTGCAGGTTTCAGGTGCGAAAAGCTCCCAGCTGTCTTGTGTGCTATTGCCAAACAGTCTATATTTCCTTCTGGCAACTACTGCACTTACAGCGATGTTGTCATTACAAAAGTGGCAATATTTCCACAGTTTGAAGGCAGAGTTCAAAGTATAATGTCTAGCTTGAAGTCTTATTTTAAAAAGAAGATGTATTGTATTTCAAGCTACCACACTATTTCCAGTTTGGAAAATAATTCATTATCAAAGTGTTAAAAAAGTAAGACAAAGTTTATCAAAGGATTGTATTATCTTCCACTAAACTAACTAATACATACGGCAAATCCCTACAAGTTTTAGGCATACAAACTCCTTTTCAAATCCCGAATAGAATTAACAACTCTAAAATTAAATTGAACTTGAAAATATTTGCTCTGAAGTAAACTTCAGTGTTTCTTGATCAGATCAACTGAAATAAAGGGTACTTGGTATCTTGCCATAAAGAAAGGAAAGCATCTTTATGTGCATGACTAGACAGCTATGGCTTCTTTCACAAACACAGAATGCAATTTATAACCAACAGAAAATCAGAAAATTTTGGTCAGAGAGAATCAGAAGGAGTTATAGATCAAAACCACTATTCTGACAGGACTGATAGGTTGAAATCCACAATATTTTTGGCATGGTATTTTTCAGATCTGTGATTTAATTTCCTAATTTGATCTGTCACACAATTGCATAAAGACGTATATGATAAAAAGAGAAAGAAGGGAACTTAGCTGTGGGGGACAGGGAAATGCTGGACTACTGTGGTGCTTTAAACTCAAAACAGTTGCTGACTTTTAACTTTAGATGCAAAGCCTTCCATACTAATGTGGAAACCCAACCCTTTGGAGAGGTTAACTTCATTCCAAACAACACTGTATTATTCTCATTTTTTTCCACAATTCAGAGTGAGTTCCAAATCAAAAAGAGGCTCATGATGTGTTATTAATTACTCTAAAATTAATTTTAAAAACCTAAAAATGTAATTTGCTTAAAAAAAGAAAACACCTGTATGTCTGTCTCAGACTCACTCCAAGTGTTGTGGTCTATAAAAAAAACTAAAATGGAACTAAAAGCAGGGATTTGTGATGTAAGAATCTGTTTCACTTGTCACAATTCTTCTTAAACATGCAAATGGAAAGTCAATTTGGGAATTACATAAATTATACAGTGTTACAATCATTATTTTTGAAGATATTTTTAAAAATTTCATTGTAGGAAAGTGATAGTGAAGTGCAGTTTTGAACAAAGACAGCTTGAAGTCAAAGAATTAAGGTATTTTAAACAGTGACATAGTATTACAATATCAAACTACTCACAGTCTGGATTTATCAGCAAAATTAAAATCTTTGTTTCCATCTTTTTGAAGTCTCAGATTAGTCAGTTACCTTCTTAGGATAAACTCAGAATATTAACAGCTTATCATCAAAGTCACTAACCTTATACACCAAGGAATAGCATAAATCGATCCTTTAAGATGGTCCCAACTATTGCTCTTTCCACCAATACTATCTACTTCTACAGTTATGAAACTACTGTTTCATAGATCTATTTTCTCGGTAAGGAAAAGCAAACACCCAACACATACATACAACACACAGCTACAGAAGACAAACAAAGCACTGCCCTGCACAACTTCTTCCAAAGCAAATGAAACATTCGGCAGTAGGTGCACAGTATTTGACAGAGGAGAAGAGCTGCTGCAAAGGACTGTGCAAGAATGATGTGAGGGCATATATACAACCAACTGCTACATGCTTAACCCACACAAGTAAAGTTCAGAGCTAATTCTAAATATAAATGGGAATAACATTTAGATTGTTTAAAAATACGCACAAGAAAATTAGCAGAGAAACCTTGGTGAGACATTCACACAGATGGCATGTGAACAATGAAATGTCTGTCCTGTCAAATGATCACCAAGGCTGCCAGTGGCAGAGCAGCCCAGCTGGCAGCCACACCACTATCCTCACTGTATCACGCCCAGGCTGAAGCACCATCCATGAAGCAACATGGACCTCACTAACAAAACCTGAGAATTCCCTTGATATGTCAGTTGATAAAGCACACAACAAAAACATGGTGAATGAGACCTGTCAGCTCGCTAAGTAGAACAGGAAAAAACTGAGAGGAAGAATCTTTTTTCAATCTGTAATGTTCAATTTCTTAGCATCCTTATCTTTAGGGCACGTAACTCTAAATCTGCTGCAGTATTGAGACAGAGAGAGATACTCCATCTCCTTAAATACAGCTCTCCTTCAGTGTGTGAAATGAGGTCCGTAACTGCTACACCAAGCAAGAGGACTCTAAAAGAGCCTAGCTGACAGGAAGATGGAAGCTGATGGAGTCCACACAGTGTAGGACATCTGCCAAACTCTTACAGGCTCTGGCCTCCTCAGTGTGGAGATCAGCCATCCTATCACACAGCACAGCAACCCCTGAAACGGTTAAGGAAGAAAGACACAACACCACATTATAGTTCATGCAGGAGGCACCTCAGTATGTTCAGGGAGAACTGTATTTTCCAGCAGCAAATCAACAATACGTATTAGAGGTCACGCATGATGAGAGGACAAAAAAACAGAGAGACCCTGTCCTGACGCGCATGCCAAGACCGACCCAGCACCACTGTCAGCATCCCCAGCACCAATGAGTAGGACACAGCCACATGAAACAGGTCCTTTGGAACTGCCAAACGACATGAGAGGTAGGAAATGGCTTGTTGTTCAGCTGTGCTGAAGGAAGGTGGCCCTGAGGCAGCAACATAAACATACAACGAGCTATTGCCAGCAGAGCAGCACAATTTATTACTTTATCTTCTGTTTAGCATGTCTGCAGAGAAGGGCTCACTACAATGACAGGGAGTCTCTCTTGTTCACAGGGTATTCCACAATGATCACATGGGCTACAGCAATATTCAATATAGAAGTAAAATACACAACAACAAAGGAGATGGGTAGGCTCATTGAAGAATGCCTGGCCAGCCTGTCCCTAAAAAAATACTGGTGCTGAAAATTTCAAAAGGACAGGGCTCGAGGCAACAATGTGGCCTGGTCAGAGCATGCACTTGCTTTGCAGCTGTAGCTGAAGCTGGCTTCAAGCAGCAGCTACTGAAATTTAAGCTCCTGATCAGAGATCCTTCAAGGTTTGAAATGGAAGACAGGTATTAAAAAACTGAAATGGAACTTTGGCAAAGACATTTGAAGTTGGGACAAATCCAAAAATATCAATTCAATTTGCAAAAGAAAAAAATTAGGTTAGAGAGTAGAAAAGTAGATAGCATGGAGAGCTAATCACAAGAGGAGACAGGCTGCATTAGACCCAAGATTCACCTAGCCCACTCTCCTGTCTCTGACTATTGCCAGCAGAAGAATACAAGGACACAGAAAGCACATGACACTTCCCAGAATATTTTCTGAGGATATAGCAAGCTGGGACATAAAATACAGAACCAAAGATGATATTTAAAATTTTTCATCTCCAAGTTCATCACAGCATTTCTGAATCCATGAAAACTTTTACCACCCAAAACATTCTCCTGCAAGCAGACTGTAACTTAACTTCATGCTGTGGGCAGAAGTACATTTTTGTTTCCAATTTGTTTTCTGATAGTTATACTGGAGGTTCATTAACCCTTGTATAAGAAGGCAGTGTTCACCTCTCAGTCCTAAACAGGGACACATTGCTACCATATGCCCCCTAATTTTAATATCCTTGTATCACCAGACTACGTAATTTCAGTATTTGCATCTTGTCTAGATCATCTGTAAATACATACTACAGCACACAGAGCTATTCCTTTTTAGGCTGATGAGCTATCATTTAGTAAGATCAATATTTTAATTTTTAACTCAGGTTCCATTAAAAAAATCTATTTTTGCACAAACTGTTCACATATAGAAAACCTGACTCATGACCTTCCACCTGGATCATTAATAGCTCTCTGCTTTCAAATTACAAATGGATTCCTTGGGTATCTAAACACAATGCTCTTTCAAAAGGAGCCAGACTGGATGGGTCCCTGAGCAACCTGGTCTAGTGGGAGGAGACCCCGCCCATGGCAAGGGGTTGAGCCTCTGAAGTCCCTTCCAACCCAAATCATTCTACAATTCTATGAGAGACAATTGCAAGGAACTGCTGGGTGACTTTATAGTACTATACAACCTGGAGATAAAGTGGTGGGCGAGGTTCTATGTAGGTACATGCAAAATTATGCATACCAGAAAAATAATCCTACCTTCTCGTTAAACATGAGAAACTATTAGCACCCAAGAATAAGATCTTGGCGTTATGATATACAGTTACAAAAGATGGCAACTCAGTGCCAAATCGCAATTAAAAAAAAATTAAACGTTAAGAATTCATGTAAAGCAGATGACAACATGAAGATCAGATATATACCCATGGCACACTAATACCTTAAGTATTGAATGCACCTCTAGTCCTTCCTATCTCACACACACAAAAAAACAAATAAAAAGGTTCAGAAAATGGAAGAAGACAATCAGAGATACAGACTAATTTCCACATGAAGTAATGACTTACAATTTTTTTCAAGAGATGATGGGAAGTAGAGAAGAATATTTGACAGAGGTCTACAAAATCATTAGGAGCATGGAGAGGCTGGCTAGGAATCAATGATTCATGACGTCATTCAAAAAATATCAAAACAGATCAGCAGAAGCCAGACTCAGAGCAAACTAACATGTGCAACTTCTTGCCAGTGGATACAGTGAATAATAAAGGTTTACAAAGGTTCAAAGAAATTCTGCTCTCTATAACAACATAAATTCAAATTATTTGAAATAATGAGCTGCAACTTGTAATAAAATCTTGTGCAAAATCTTTTGTACGTTACTTAAAAGAAGCTACAACACTAAAACTGTGTTTTAGTTTCTTGTGGGAACATCATAAAGCAAACCAATTCAACTTAAACTCTTCTGGTACTTGTGTGAGGTTGCTATTTTGGAAAAATAAACCACCTATAAATCCTTGTACGCAAGAAGTACTCACAGTCTTCAAGCACAGTTTGCTCTATCATTTCAAATTCTCTTTTCCACATGCTGTCCCTTCCACTTTATGCTGGGTTTAGCCTCTAGTCTCAGGGTCTCCCTGTATAATACTCTTCCCATATTTTCTATTCCCTCCAGGACCTCTCATTCAAATGCAGATTTTCACATGCTTCTTAAAAACTAATACCAATTGTTAATATTATAAGCTAGAATTCTACCTCTAATAAAGGTGCATCAATCCACCCTGCAAACAGCAATGAAATCAATACCATGGAGGCTTTCTTTGTTCTTGATTAAGACATTTTGTTTTCCTAACTACATTCAGCACATACACATCTCTCATATGGCACTCCTTGCACACAATAAAAAATGCAACAAAGATTTCTACATTATTTGCTAGAGAACTGATCACACACTTAGTGACATAGAACTTCCTCCCCAAAGAGGACTAGGCTTTTACCACATGATTAAATATTTAGAACTGTGCAAGACCCTACAGCATACAGAAAAAAACAGGGTAAAAATATGGTTTTGAATCCATTTGTTTGTCCCTATCAGTTGTCAAGGCTGACAAAAGGACAATCCAACTCTAGCAAGTTTGTTGAGCCGGTAGCTGATGATGGTAACAAGAAGAGATTCAAGTCTTAGTTGCACTTTCAGAATTTTTGATTAAGTGTTGATGGCTACAGTAATGAATTTAAAAGGTGTTCTTAATTTGCTTCCACCCAGTAGCTTTGCTTCAGTCCAGTAGCCAGTAAATCAGAGTTCAATAATCACTAGCAATCGCTCAGTAATAATTTTAAAACTGAAAAGGAAAAAAAAGAAAAAAGTGAGAGGCTTACATCATACTTTTCAGAGAAAAAAGCATCCATGGATAAAGCAATAGTCATACTCTCAAAATATTAAAAGTACTTCAATCCATTAGCTAGAGATTATTTTCTCTGTGCATGTGAAATAAAATTGCTATGCATATGGTGATGCATGAGAAATGAAGGGAACTTATCAAAACACACGACAGATTAAAAAAACCACAATTCAGGGATATGATTTCACTTGACCATGTTTAGACTATAACATCTAATTCACACACATGAAGCCTAAATAAACAAACTAATCCTCTGGTTTTGCCTTTAATACATCTACAGCTGTCTC
The DNA here is from genome assembly GCA_013390025.1 of Pitta sordida. Taxonomy (NCBI): domain Eukaryota; kingdom Metazoa; phylum Chordata; class Aves; order Passeriformes; family Pittidae; genus Pitta; species Pitta sordida. The sequence goes on from WEKX01014899.1 coordinate 42,846, forward strand.
CTCCAGGTTCCATTGCTTATCGGTTCCTATTCTTTGCTCTAACCTCTGCAGCATGGCTTTGCATTACACGGAATAACAGGCATGTCGGGAAATTCAGGCTCTTAGCCTGAGAGCCATGGAGTCATCACAGCAGAAAGGCATTCAAACCTCTCACCAGCAAAGGCCTGAGCAAAAGGAACTTGATGGGAAAAGGGGAGGAGGAGGAAGATGCCAGATGCTCAAACAAGTTCTTGCTTTTCTCAGAGTTCTTGTTACTACTTCTTCCTAATTGCTGAGGTGGCTGTTAAAGAGCTTCTGCCAGATATATCTGCATCAAAGCAAAAACTAATGCAGGGAATCAGACATGTGGTATCCTCTATAATACCGCCATACTAGCACATTTTTTATTACAAAATAACATATATTACACATCATATTTTTTACTATACTTAGATCACACTTATATGTGATTTTACAGTATAAACTGATGTTTACATTTTTTACATATATAGTCAATGTACACAACATATACACTATTATATTTTTTGTGGAAATATAAAACTTTGTAATTGTATCAATGAGGACTCATGTCTTTAACCACAAGTACTTACATACAAAGGCAGCAAATTTGACAATGTAGCTACATATAAATTTAAATGAATATGCCCTAACACACAGTGATTGCGATATGGTACTCTTAAAAGTGAATTACTAAAATAAGGGGAGGGATATTTAATAATAATTTAAAACAGTGCCATCGCTAATCATCTTTCAAGTATACAATAAAGAAATGAGTGGTATGGACATGAGAATATCACACAGGAATTTGTGGGACATGGAGAAAAAAATGAAACTAATGTCTGCAATAAGCTGGAAGTTTTCTATAGATGATACTGTTACTTTCCAGGTTCATCTTTGGAGGTTGTTTTATAGGTTTCTCTTGAGGTCAGAGCTGAGATGACAAAACAGGTGATTTGTGAAAACGGTTAAGTTACAGGTAGAATAATGTAGAATGGCAATTAAAAAGCCAGGAGCTGCAGCCCTGGGAAAACCTTCACAATAGAATTTTTTTCTGGTATAAGCAGCAAAAGTATAAAGATATTCTGTGCAAGTCCCAGGATACAGTGATATGAGAAGACTGTCAGGCGCATCGTTCTTTTTGTAACGCAGCAATGAACTTTCAGGCGCACGATCCCTCCGGTCCGGGCTCAGCACCCTGGCCAGCTCCGGCCCGGGCAGCCAGCGCCGAGAGCCAGGGACGGCGCCCCGAAACCCAGACTACGATGTCCCGGGACAAAGAACTGTGAGATGCTACTAGAGCAGACAGGTTGACAAGGACGCATTAGAATAACTTGTATCTTAATAGTTCTTTTCAAGGAGATCTCTGATTTATCATTGCACATTCCTGAAACCACAGAACGGTCCAGAAGACATTAATGTCAATGTTTGGAAAGGATAAATAAAATAACTGTGGTAATGGGCCATCAGTTCGACAGCAGTTCCAGGCAAATAAGAGGACTGGAATACTAAAGAATTAAAAGGTAACAGTATAACTACTGCCATTCAACTAAGTTCCCCTTCCTATCCAGCTCCCTTTTTACTATGGCATTACAAGTTCGGCCTATAAAGGTAACAGCTATTATGGCACTTACACTTCTGAAAGGCATCTAAGTTTATATCACACAGCACGGTCCCTTTTTAAGAAACTAAAATGGCAGAAAATAAATTGATCATGCATTAAATAACAGATCTCAAAATACAACTGCAAGTTAACTAATATTTCTCTAACTAATCCCTTAAGAATCAATTCCTGACTTCATAATGAAGCATATTTTACTAGGGAAAAATTATAAAGTTTGTAGTTGACACTGAGATCAGGAAGAGGTATAGAACAAACTGCATCAACTGTTTGATCAGACTGCAAGCAAACTACACGTGTGCCAACTTGGATAAAAGAAGACATTATACACCCAGAACCAAGGAACAAACGGGAACATCACCCAACACGATGCAGTGATCAGTCAGTTCAGATACAGGCATCTGCTGGAGTGTTACGGTTATGACAACTACGCACAACTAGGCAAATTGAGAGAGATTTTAATACCTCTCTATCTGCTCACTGTAGGATTTCTGCTAGAATATTATATCCAGTTCTGGTGTTCGTTTTTCAAGAAAATACAGTGAATCCTCTCTGTATCACGACTTCTCCTTCACAACCTCACCCATTTGCGAAGCAATTTTCTCGCAATTATGATTCAGCGGTCCGCGAGCTCAGCTGGCTGAGGCATGCGCAGTTTGATTCTGCTCTGCCCAGGGGCGGTGCCGCGGTGCCTGTGGGGCGGGACTCACCCCGCCCTGCGGGGAGGGGGCTCGCAATGGCGGCACCGTGTCCCTGGCCCCTGAACAGGGAAACTTGCTCCATGAAAGTGAGGCAAGCTGTGTGCTGGGAGGGCGGCAGCCCCATGGCGGTGGGGTTCGGCGTGCGCGATTTACTGCAGCTCACAGTGGCCTTTAGAGCCCTGATCCTCTCCTGTGTGCTCTGCTGAGACCCAGCGCAGCACCACCACAAGACATGCCATTCCTTGTTACTCAAAGCCCAGTCAAAACCCAGGCAGCGCTGCCTCTGCCAGGACTGGTGGNTTTTAACAAAAAGACGCAGAAAACCAAATTATTAAAATACTGGATATTATGTATTGAGTGCCAAAACTTTAAGGCTCATTTCCTACAGATTATCTAATACTATAAATTGATTTAGTCTACAAAATTGCAAAAAATCTTTGTACTGACACACAAGTAAAAGGTTGAATCTTTATATTACTTAAAAACCTGAAAATATCTTCATGGTCTTTAATTTCCATCCATAAAAATATTTTGTTATTAGAATATTTCATTAATTATTTCAGTACTGACAATTCTTACAAGACAACAGAATGCTTTTCAACATTATATGCTCTTACTTGACTCCTGTTAGCACATGAATTCAGGGAAATGTTACACACAAAGTTGCCTCAATAAATACATACAACAGTTCCCTTGGTCTTCAAGCAGTCAGGCTAAGATCAGTGATGAGGGTTTTGCCTTTGACAATTAATTAAACAATAATATTTCATTATGAAAATACAATTACCCCAGGCATATTTAGTTTGCCAGGACTGTCTGAAGTACACAAAAGTACTTAAAAACAGTCCAGGGATCAGTTGAAAAAATAAAACATGGCAGAACAATGAGGTATAAAAATCAATAAGTTTATGTATTATAAACATGGGGCTTAAGAGACTCTCAAAAATGATATGAATTTCTTACACATCAGAAGAGTACAAGATCAGATTTTAACTATCTTCCAAACAAATATACTACTAGGCCCAAAAATACATGAGCCAAGTTTGCCAAAAACCTTTGCAGCCTTTGATTTTATCCTTACTTAAATCATAAAAAGTATTGCATGCTGTTGTCACATATCTTAAGAAATACTGGCTATATGTCAAAGTAGACATTCAATACCATATCCCTGCAAGTTAAAGCCTGGGTTATAAAAATAAATCTGATTGCATTATTGACCTATAACCTGCCACAACTGTGTATTTTGAATGCTTAAACTCTTGATCTATAAAAACAACTAGTTTTAGACGTGAAGAAATTTTACTTCAGATTGAGCGCAGAATTAATTTTATAAATATGGAAACAGTAACACTATACTGGCAAAGTGTAATAACCATAAAATAATAACAGTATTCTCTGAGTTCTCAAATTTACTTTAAAAACTACAAATCTATCAAACCACGTTATAAGTTTTTTCCTTTTCTTTCATTAAATTTGCTTTAAGGATATTCAATACTAAAAGATTCAATACTAAGAGATTTATTTTTTTAACTATTATTTAAACAAAAACTAATTTCTACTCCATAAGAGAACAGTGTGGATACACAATCACATGGCAAGTAGGGTTATGAGATTTCTACTGAGAAACAGGAAGTATTCAATGATATGGGTGAAATCTGTGCACATATTTTTTTTAGTAATACCAGACACTAGAATTCATAATACAGCTAACAGTAGCAATAACTGTATTCTTACTTATTCAGAATGAGATTAGAGCTTTTATATGTTTCAGAGCAAGGAATATAAGAGAACATTACAATATGTCAACCCAAATATGAGCAACATCCACTGCATGGCAACTCGTATGGCCAGCTATGGTCCTGACTCAGCTCATATATCAGTTCTGTCCAAATCTTTACTCTAGAAAAAGAAATATTTCACTGAGCCATTACATGTTGACAGAGGGCCTCACAATAGATCTAAAATATTACCTACCAGTTTCCACCAAGAGGCACAAAGTACAGTTGCTCCCTGACTGCAAGGGAAGTCAAGGGAAAATTGACCAAGGAAAGGTTAGTCCAGTCCTTGAAGATAAACACAGAAGCACAGCCACCTGACTGAGGTATCCTAGGCTCAAAACTAATGAAATATATCAGAACAACAGGAAGAAATGTCCAGCCTGAAATTAGTACCCAGCCAAAATGTCCTCCAAAAGAGTAGAGAAGAAAGTGCACCATTACCTCAAAGCAACCTTTCACATAAAACGTTCCTCTTTCTCTTACATCCTCCCCAAGCTTACAATAGGAAGAAAGACCCTTCAGCCGAGCACCCAGGCAACAGTGAAAGAAAGGATCTGGTTATGACTATGTCAGCGATACATTCAGGGTGAAGTTGCACATAACAGCATGACCTAGCAAGAATTATAAACCTTTATTTACAATCATTCTCTGTCAACTTAGCGAGTTGAATCAGTGCAGCTCAGAAATCAGTGGGCACCAGAAAGGCACAGGCAGAGAACATAATTTTCCACTTAGGAACAGCAGCCAGCTGTTAGACTGGTGCAACAATAATGTGAAATTTCATCTGCAGGAGCTAATGTGAAAAATATTCTTGTACATGTCTATGTACAGCTATAAATAAATAACAACTACCACCACTCCATCAGTAACAGAGTTACTTTCCTACACACATCTGCATTACCACTCTCTTGCTCAAAGCTCTAAAACTGTAATTTCACCCAAATCATCATGATTACCACAATAATCCCTAGAGCTTGACAAAGCAGCACATAAACTTAATGCAGAAAGAGAATTGTGATCCAGTATCAATTTCCCACCTTCAGCTCTCAGAGTACTTTTGTAAGGCTGACTTGACTTAGGGAATTACACTTTGATTTTATTTATAGACTATTGGAAATGGAAAATCAAAGCATCACATGTGAAGTAAGGAGATTCAGTCAAACTAAAGGAGTAGCACCCCTCATCTGATACAATTTCTATCAGTTGATAACACCCATCCTGGATCTACTTAACTCAAAACACTGACAAAAAGAAAGAGAGGAAAATAAGTATTTGCAGATAGGAAATAACTCAAGAATATAAATACATTCTAAAAGGTCACCAGTTTGATGCTTAAAAGTATATTGTATTTATATATCACTGATCCCTTTTTTTTTAAATACTTCAACAACTGTGAAGCTAAACAGACATATTTTATTTGCTCAGAAGCGCCAGGAACAGCATTTGAAGCATTATTTTAGCAGTAAACTTAAAAGCTACAAGACACATCCTGCTGATACTATTTCCAACACATCATGTTGAAACCCTCAGAAAATGTTAGTACTCAGAGACATTGCATGACAGGCAACAAATACTACGTAGGAATTATCTGGGAAGTGACAGCAAGGAGAGCGGATTCCCTCTCAGAATCAAGAACCAGCTGCTGACTGAAAACAACTCCCAAATACTGAAAAGACAAAAACTGTAAAAGGCAAGAATTTCCTAACTGTAGATGAGTCCAATGGAACAACTTCTGTGTAACCTGAAGTGCATCAAAAAAGTAATGGTAAAATTATTTCCACTTAAACAGACCAGGGTGATACCCATCCTGACCTTTCCAGTTCTTCCCCATGTGATCTACACTTAGTAACCTGTCCCTGCAACAAGTCAATTTCTTTGGCACAATCAGATTGAAAGAAATGGCTACATATTACAAAGACATCACAACTCTTGCTCTTAAACCAAGTTCAACATATTTTACTCTTCCTTTATACAGCAGACAGCTTGGTACTGGGGAAAAAAAAATTACTCTCCTCATCAATACCATCAGTGAGCTGGCAAACTTCATCTATGAAAACCCGTTCACTAAAGACATCTTCAACTCTTCCAACTACTCAGACACTTCGGCCGGCACTGAAATGCAAGGCTAAGCAATATACATACATTTCTCCAAAACGAAGAATTACAGGATAGAGTTCCTCATCAGTGCAAATAACTTAATTCTCAATTACTGATTAATTTCTTCAGAGACAAAGCAACAGCATGAAATAGCACTTCAGTGACGCTTTTCATCACAGAATTGTTCTCAACTACACAGTACAGGAATCACAGAAAAACATGCCTGAGCACAACAATGAACATATTTTAAAAATTTTAACCAAACAGTTTTGTTAAAAACACTAAAGACTCCCTCAGTTCCCAGTTTACCTTCCTTTCCTCACTACTCTCAAATTAAATCTATCTCTTTTCCCACAAAAAATTCCTCTAGGTTCTCAAAGATTCATCTCCATGAACTGACAAAGAAGTTTGAAAAACAAATTATCAAAAGTTACGACTTGCACAACATGTCAAAAACGGCAAAAAGATTCTCAACCAGAACAAAAGGTGAAGTGTCAAAAGGCCAGATTTTATTGTTTGGATTTTCCACTACTTAGGTCTCAAGATTAGTGATCTGTAAGCTAACACAAAGAAAGACATACTATACACTTAAACTGTTAAGAATATCACCTCAATTTCATAAGCAACTTACAAAAAAAATAAATTCAGCACTAAATTCCCTCCAAAGCACACTACTTAACATGTAGCACTGCAGGGGGGGAAAGCAAGGAAATATTCCACCTGTAAAATTTTTAAAAACACAATAAAATTGTAAAGGATAAGTAAAAGATTGGATTATATTTTCAAATAAGTTATTTTGAGGGAACACACAAGATACAGTCACTACAAGCCTCTTTATATGGTAATCAATGATTCCAACAAAGACAAGGAAGTTAACTTCTATTCTACCACAGGGTGACACAGAATACAGTACAACCATCACTACAACCCTGCTCTACTAGTGCACGGAAAGCAGAAACATGAAATTGCTCCATTTAGTTGTGCTCTCTTATCCAATAGAAATAGCTTTTATTTCCTCTTTTAAAAATTAACGTTTCGTTCTCATTTAAGTACCGTAGAAAATAAACTGTTAAACAAAAGCAGACCAAGTAAAAGATTAACCATTTGAATAAGTTTCTTTCATCCCTATCATGGGCAAGAAGTCAAGTCGGTAACAAACAATTTTTAAACACAACGTGACCTGTAGGTCTTGGACTCCTTAATGTACACCTTGCATTTAGTCAGTTTTACACATTTGAATTCTTGCCCCTCTATATTTTAATGACTATATTTTAACAGTCCATCAGACTGATCTGCTGGATCCATGGCACAACACACCACTCCACGAGATCAGTCAAAGGAAGCTCAGGTTTCTGTGTCACGAGGACGGTTTTTACCAGAACAAGGGAGGAAGGACAGTGGCTGGTCCACGCACAACAAGGCATCCCTGTGAGACCATGACGAATCCTGGTGTCTTGCACTGAAAAGGCAGCTCTTTCTCCTCCCCTCTAGCCAAACACAAAGGCTTTGTGTAGTGCTCTCCCAGAGAAAAGAAAGAGACAAGGCAACACACAGGAATACACAAAACTGTCAATCTCCTTTGCAGAGTATCAATTCATTCCCACTAGATAAACAAACCTTCACTAATACAGAAAACACAGCAGTACAGCACTATATTAATACACCATAAAGGGCAACTTTTTACACTAAGCAAAAATGCTTAACCTTTTGTACACGTGTATCTAGTACTGGCAGAAGCTGATCCTTTAGAAGCCAGTTTTGAACAAGGAAAATTCCACCCATATCTCTCTTCCATCACACTCAAAAATCGTCTTGATATCATCAGCCACAATGAAAAAACCTCTCCGGAATTTGTGATGTTAGAGGAATCAGAGCCTGCAGCACATGACAGCAGTACAGTGACTACACTAAACCTAAGCGACATCACAATATTCCAGACCTCAATCTCTTCATTCTAGCCCCATCCTTTGCAAACAGGAAGTTTAAAAAGATGATAAACTTCAAGTGCATAATGGTACACCACCAATATATCAGAGAAGAGCAAAGTTTTTCTCCAAGATAATCAATTCCATTTTCACACATTTTGAACGGTATCTTAATGCATTCCTTTCAAAACAAGTTTTGACCAACGACTAAACATACTACTGCAGTCAAACTTTCCTATATATAATATATATAATTTCTTTGACAGATGAAATGCAAATAAGCATACTCCCGGTTTAAAAAGTTCAAAAAAATTTAGTACTTTTTTACACGGAATCCACTCTCTAAAGCAACTGAGTAGTCACATAGAAAGTATTCGGGGCAATTCACCAGAGAATAAAAACGTTGGATATCTTTGTACCATGAGTTCACATCATTAAGGCCTCAAAAAGCATTTCCAAACTTAAACAAGAGCAGCTAAATAAGTGATAAACTGTTGTTTTCTCAAATACAACAGCTAAAACAAAATAACACACCTACAAGTACAGCATGTGTTCAACAGAGGCATGGCATGGACTATGCAGAATATATAAAAAATTGTACTCATTTTTTCCAGCACCACAACATGGAAACTAATCACATGCTTTAAGGCTAACAAGATACTTAAACAAACAGAGTATGGGTTTTTTATGGCTCTTAACCTTCCTGCAATACAGCTTCCTAATTCAGAACATCTAAGCTGAGATTCAACTCGTTCTGCACTGACAATCTAACTAAGCAAGCCATTGCAACCCATTTTATAATTCATTTTCTACAGTCCTTAATTATAAACACAGGAGTAGGTTCTCAAAGGGCTGAGCGATACTTCGAGGTCATTCCTTTGTGTCCATTTCCCACCACCACTCCCACGACAATACATTAATATTATTTGCAAATCCATCCCCACTCACACCAGCAGCTGTTCCCCGCTGCTCCGCCTCACACCAGAGGTCAGACACCTTGCAACGATCTTTGTCCTTTCGCAGCTTTGGCTCTAGAGTGACAACAGCAGCACAAGGATACAGCTACAGCTCCAGACATCATCTGCAGACTCGGGAACCAGGTATCTGCCCGTTTCCTTTTTTTCGCAAAGCCGAAAGCACGCACAGTAACATATTTGCAGCGCCCGCTGCAGAGCGCGGTGCCCGCGGCCTCCCGGGGATATCTGTATGCACCGACCGCCGCCGCCGCTAATGGCCGGAGCGCCCGGCGGCACAGCCCGGGCACAGCCCCGGGCACAGCACCGGGTATAGCCCCGGCACAGCCCCGGCACAGCCCCGGGCACAGCCCCGGCACCGACACACGCACGGCAGGGCTGCAAATACACGCGCAGCTGTTTCAAAACAAGGATGTTTCGCCGTCAGAACACGTAAACATCTATACCGTTTGCCTTCTTGCAGCGAGTGGGAGAGACAATAAATAAATAAATAAATCTCGCGCCTATAAATCCGAGCTCTCCGCGGAGGCCACAGGGCAGCGATCTGCGAGTGCTGCCGGAGCCGCCGACCTTAACTCCGGGGACAGCATCGCCCCGTCCTGCCC
>WEKX01014899.1:52647-81633 GCA_013390025.1 Pitta sordida
CGCGGCGCCGGGCTCGGCGGGGTTGGTTGAGCCCCCGAGCCGCTACAGCCCCGGCCGCCCCCGCGCAGCCCCGGCCCAGGGCCGGGATGGGCACCGGAGGTCCCGGTCCTTGAGATGTTCCGGGGGCAGCGCCCACGCCGGAAACTGGGGCTGGCGCGAGACGTTCGCCGCCCCTTGGCCGGTCCCAGGAGGAAGCCGCGTCCTTGGTGCCGTGCCGCCTGTGCCTCAGCAGCCGGGGCTCGGCTGTGCCCTCCGCGCCTGGGCTGAGGAAGGAGATGTCGGTCGGGGGCGGGTGGCTCTGCCCCTGCGGGGGAAACGCTGCCTCGATGGCACCGCGGGGCTGTCACCCCCGGGCTCCGTTAGGAGGTGGATGTGTCGCACGCCCGAGTGAGTGCGGCCTGCGAAGGGAAAGCTTCCCGCTCGCACGGGTGACTCTCTGGTGCAGGCGGGACTCTGCAGCCCCGGCAGGACGAGGAGCAGCCGCTCCTCAGGGGGTGCCGCGGTGCCGTCCCCGCACGACACCGGCAGGACGCGTTTGTAGGGCCACAGGGGCTGCGTCCATCCGGCACCCCGGAGCTGGGAGCGGCCTGTGCTGTGGGAAAGCGAAAGGACGGGTTTGGTGTGCTCATAGCAGGCAGTATGAAGTCAGTGAACACACCGCAATCGTCCTCTCGTGCGAAGTTTCCTTAGAGGGAAAAAAAAGTGCCTTTATTTCCCTACTGTCAGCCAGATAAGATGATGGTGTGAATAATTTAAGCCTATTCTTTATTCATCAGGAGGGAATCATAGTTAAAGAGTGAGGTTAGAAAACAGTATCTCCTGCTGCTGGCTTATGAACAGGAAGGTCTTGGTACTCGTAGATTACAAGTGAGCAACCCAGGAGTGGGAGCTGTGAACCAGACCCAGCACTGAACTTGAACAGCTGGGACTTGCTCAGTGTTAAATTCTACCAAATGCTTCTTTCTTCACAAAGGGAACTGCCTCAAGCACTGGGCCACCAGTCCGAGTGGTGTGGATAAGCCCTGGTGAGAACCATGTAGTATTTATAAATGCTTAATGCACATGTGTAGAATGTGTCCTAACCATTGAAGTGGTTAGTAAGCAAGCTGATAGAATGGGGAACCGCTCATTTTATGAATGGAAACAAACCAATGTTGATGGCAATGGGTGGAGGGAGTTGCTGGGGGATTTTTTAATACATCATTTATTCAGTTACCAAATGTAATTATGAGGCATGCTTCCCTTTGAAAGGCACTTAACATTTCTCAATTGGAAAATATGCTCCTGGAGTTACATATTTTTCCAAATTTGACTTAAAGGCATTGCAAAAACAACTTATTCTAGAATAGGCTGATCCTTATACTTGTTCTTCTTAGACACCAAACAAATATTTATTTACACATTTCCTCCAAAGTGGGCAGCACTTTTCCTCCCAGATTATAATTGAGGGTAGATGAATGCCCTAACCACCTCTTATTTTAAGTAATGAATGCTAGATGTAATGAGGAGCTCATGAATATGCATCCATTTGTGAAGTGTACTTCATTGTTCCTCAAATACCTGACATGTTGCCTGAGGTGTACAATTCTAATGGAAAATTTTCTGAATCAATTAACAAACTTGCCTTAACAAACTTGTTTATCTGGTTTGTCTGTTTACCTGTTTATCATTCTACATCCAAGTTTCTCTGATCATTTTGGAGCTTCACAAGTTAATTCATTATCTAATACAATTGCATTGACATGCACATTGTTAAGGAAATCACATCAGGAGTACATCTTAGCGTACTGTAAGTCCACATACACACTGCAAGCTTTAAGAGACTAAATACAGTAATCCCTTGAATATCGTGGGGGGTCAGTTCCAGAAAGATGCTGCAGTAAGTGAAAGTCACGAAGTAGCAATTCATATCATACCCCCTGGGCCCTGAGCAGCAGGAGCAAGCAGCACCAAGCAGGAGAAAGCAGCAGCATGCAGCAGCAAGGAGGAGGGCTCCACACCAGGGTTTGGTTAATATACCTTTGAGACAGTGTTATAAAGCTTCCCCACCATTTTATTAATCTGTGCAATGCTGTTATAAGCAAGCCAGCTCTGGTGGCCCCCAAGCAAGGGGCACCTGCTGGCGCCTCCCCCCTCCGCCATATGTGGGGCAAACGAGGGGGGAAACTGGAAAATGTCTTTGCAGGGAAAAACCTGCGATGGGTGAAGCACAAAGTAGCAAGGGATTACTGTAACCCTTCCCTTCATCATCACTAAGTTATAGGGGTCTCTTATTTTCCAAATTGCCAGGCACTTTTCATAACTAGACAAAACGTGAATGGTTCAAATAAAAGTCAAGCAGGGAAAAAATAAACTAAAACTGAGCCTTTTCAAAAGGAAAATCTGTTTCCACTTATGTGAAGGAGTTCTTTACAGAAAAGATCTAATCTTTTTTAACTCACTGCTCCAGAAATACACCAAGAGGTTCGTCAAGGCTGTCTGTTCTATTTTTTGTTCACGGATGATGGTAAATATAACAGATACCAGCATTTCCTCTGTTAGTGCAGACTTGGAGAATATCTTCACCACACACCAAAAAACCCCAACCAATCCACCCCCCCAAAAAACACCAGCACATTAAAATCTCAATGCAAATATGAAATCAAGCTACTCCAGGTTGGGGTTGGGTTTTTTTTTTTTGGTACAAGTAGTTGTGCTTAGATTCGTTGTGTTGAATTACCTTGGAAAAAGTTACCCTCCCTGCAGGAGGCAGCGCAGGAATTCCCAGGTTTTGCTGCCACTGTACCATGCTGTTCCCACTGCCAGGACCCTCCAAGCACTTTGTGCTGGTGCAGCAGGGACCTTCATCCCGTGCCATGCATGTCCCCCATCTAGCTGCTGCCCAGTCCTGCTCGGGACGTGGCACGGTGTGTGGAGAAGGCATCCCACCAATCGCCGGGGCTGAAGGGGGCTCCATGGGCACAGGGCTTGGGCTGTCACTAACCCTGAACGCACCCTAGCCCGGGAGGCAGGAACAGTTTCCTGCCAGCCACTGTCAGAAGAGGCAAGCAGTGAGTCCATTTCTCAGAAATTTTTCTCACGGATGGACTGAAAAGTTTTTAAACCAAGCACTTGCCAGCGTCTGCCTCACAGACAGAATGCCTCCAGGCAGAATGGAGCTGTGCTTACAGCTGCATCCACCCGGGATGGAAAGAAATGTGCACCTCGGCACTTGGCAGGGACGGGGAGGGGGGGTGGCACTCAGGGCATGGGACGGGGCTGGGAGGGAAGTGAAGAGAAGGAATAGTTCTGCCAACACCTCCCCCAGCCTGTTCCTATGGAAACAGTGCCTCTGGGACACACACAACCACACGCACACACCCTTCCCGCCCCATCTCTGCCCCTGGCGACTGGGGCTGTGGCTATGTGGCCCATGCCCTCCATGCACCTCCATGCTTGGGTTTGCTTTGAATGACTGAGCCCATTCAAGACCTCACAATCTCAAAGCAGGCAAAAGAGCTTTTTCTTCTTCTTCTTCTCGTTCTTTCTGGTGGTGCAAACCCCAGCCAAACACAATCCCCCATGCACACCCCCACCACCTTCAGGCGTCTTGGGGTTGCCCTGGGTGACACAGCTTCACACCCCGGCTTCCTCCTGCTGCCTCTGGGGAACAAGGAGTCAGTCAGGCGGGGGAGCAAATCCCCACAGTGGGGAGGGGAAGGAGGGGCAGCACCTGGGAGGTGACTGGGCTCAGCCCAGGCAGAGGGGACCAGGGCATGAGCAGGGTGTGGATGGGGACCGCCGAACCAGCGTGAGCTGTGGTTGCAGCGCAACCTGAGGATCCAGCATCCGGGACAAGCAGCCGTCATAAGGCTCTGACACCAAATAACCTTTAAAACACACATAAGGGAGGGACTCTGGGGGGCTCCCAAGCGAGCCACCCTGCCTTGTGGTGTGTGGCTGTCCTGTCCCCCAGCACAGGCCTGTCCCTCCCGATGGGGCAGCAGGGACACTGCGCACATGCGCCAACAGGAAAACTTCGCGAGGAATTGAGGCGTTTTCGCTGAAAAAAAACCCACGAGGATGCAAAAAAGCAAACCTGGAAGCGGGAATATGCAAAGTATGACTGTGCTCCAAATTCCAAAGGCATACTTCATCTTGATCAAACTTATTATAACCATGTACTTGCTGCGGAAAGACATGAACGCAAAAATTCGGTTGTGCTGGTAAGTGCATGGCATATGCATGGGAATATGACTTGCTGATGAGTTTGTCTGTGTGTAAAATAATTCCCATGTTCTTACATGTATAATATAACTTAAATATTTAAGAATAATATTTTATAGTTATAAATATTATGCATAATATATCAATATTAAATGTAATCGTATTAAATCATATAATAAAGCCTGTAAAGCTTTATTATGTATAAATTATATAAATCATATAATAAACCTGTAAAGACCAAACTGACAATTAACTATGTCTGGATACAACTAGAGATAGCTCTAGCTTTTATGATTTTTTTTTAATTTAAAAAAGAACAGAGAATGAGAATATACCCACATATAAACTTCCAATATCTTTCTTGTTTAGAACTAAATCAGAACTTCTAGGACTGTCTACAGATGGAACACAACTTTCTTCTGCTTCCAACTTCTGTTTGTGGTGGCTTCATAAGGGATGGCAGTGGAAAAATAAGTTTGCATTCCTGGAAATATTCTTTCTTGTGGGGCAAGGGAGAGGTGAGGATTTTCATTAGTGGTTTTTGTCTGAAAGGAATGATTTAATGTTTCTTCAAGCAATCTTTAAAAATCAAAACCCACACCTAGACACAAACATATGCATGTGTCTGCTGATGGAGATGGGTGATATGATTAACAATGTGCAAGATCACTTGAACTCTGCAGTTATTTTCTTCAAATAAACATGTATGGGAGTATATGACTCATTCTGCAAAGTACAGACTCATTGGTTTCAAACACTTGCATCGGAACTTCCTTGCCTGGATGTCAGGGTTTGGGAGTTATTATTTATTTCTGTATGAGTCAGAAGTTCTGAATAATGTTTCTTCTCAGTTGACCACAGAAGTAGAAGACAAAATTCAGAAATTTTTTTGGAGAATCAGAAATCAAATGTTTGTCAGGAAATAGAAGCGAGAAAAAGAAAGAAAAAAATAAAAGAAGAATGATCTCCAAGGTCGCTTCCAACCTTGCTAATACTGTGCTAATACTGTGATATAGACAGCAAGAAGCACAGAATTCATAGAGATGGAAAAGTCATAGATTTGGTTAGTCAGTAAAATACCCACCAAATCCTACAATTTGTTGAAAATTGTAACTAAATATATAAATGGGGGTAGAAAAAATGCTCTCACTGAAAAGTAGAAAGGTAACATATTTGATAAGCTCACATTTCTGTCAAAATCAATGAGCAAAGGAAGTATCGACCAAAACCAAGAAAGTACTTACCAAGTTTTGTAGATGTTTAAACAGGTATTCAGTTCATAGGAAATGAAAAATTATAGGCCTTGAGACATCTAGATCAGCCCTTTTTCCAAGCAAGAACCAACTGTCCCTGCCACATTCTTGGGCAGCATTTGTCAACCTGTTATAAAAGTACTCTATTGATGGAAATCAAGCTTTTTCATGGACTGTTTCACTATTCTCACTAAGAGTGATTTCACACATTGTTGTCCTCGTATCCTATTGCCAAAGGAATTCCCTTCCTCTGTACAATTACCTATAAAATTACTTCAACACTATTTTCACCTCTCAGCCTCAGTCTTCTCTGCACCAAACAACCTGAGTTCCTTCAGTCTTTTTTCGCACTTCATGATTTCTAGAAAGAGTGTCAATAAGCATGAAGTCACCACTGAAGGTTCAGAGGGATCTTGGATCTTTTTCAGGTGGGGTCTAAGAGCACTCTGGCTTTTGTCTATTTGATAGCTTCAGGAACTCTGTGAGTCTTTTTTTCTTATTTTTCCTTTTTTTTCCTTTGTAACTATCTGTCTTTTCTTTCTAAAAGAATCTCAAAATCTCTACAAGATGTTCTGAGTAGTATTATTCCATTCAAATGATGTTCTAAAGGGTGAAAACCAGTATCAACATCAGGTTTAAAATAAGCTGAGAAAAGGCAGAGCTCCTGATCAGTATAGGAGGTGTCTGATGAGAAATGTGAGTGTGTGTTTGACTACTTTGCCAGGGGAAGAAGGGTCAGTTGGTAGTAGAGTGCACCAGAGTATTGATGCTATGAGATATGGAATTTAAAAAAGAAATTCTACCTCATTCTCTAAGGAGACTTCTGTTGCTAGTCCTCATAATATACATATAGTAGTAATTATATTCTGAAAAAAACTTCCTGACAACTGGCTTGTGAGGAGAAGATCCATAGTGAATAAGGTACAAGGGTGAAAAGCGAGATTGCTGCATGGTCAATTTATGAATAAAGTAGTAAAAATGGATTCTAGTTTTCAGAAAAATGTTACAGCTAAGATGGAAGTTTTAGGTTACCAAACAATTTAAAATACAGGTTCACTTCCAGCTTTACTATAGACTGCTGGTCTGATTTTAAGGTGACTATACTCTTCTTGTGCCTTAGTTTTCCATTTGTAATGACTCATCATGATTCAGGAGTAGATGACTCAGAGGTTGTGGGCAGTACAGCTTCTATGGATTGAAATCAGAGCCAGCTTGACAGGAACCAGCATGGAGTTTCCTACAATATACAGTAGCCCAAAAGACTACATGTACATGTGCAGTGTAGTTCATGAAGGTCTGCTATAATTTCCTTTTTGCCTGAGACTGGCTAGAGCATCCATATTGTTACAACCTTGAAACATCTGAAAAATAAAAATTGTAGTACTTCTGATTTGTTTAATCTGTGATGTTTTTTCAGCAATTAAATGAGCTACAGTTACAGCATTTGTATTTTTCATGGAACATAGTACAGCAGGCACAGCTGTAGTACAGTGCAGAGTTGCAGTTTTAAAAATGTATAATTGATTTAGTTTCCAATAAACTTGGTGTCACTTTAATATACAAACTGGGTTCTTTTAAATTACTGTCTATTGCCGTTACTTCTTGCCTTTGAGTTATGACATTCCCTCTGTCCACTCTGCAATTCTGCAAGAATTTCAAGTGTTGTAGTTTAATTTAGGTACCTTTATCTAACTAAAAAAAACCATAATCATCTAAACACTACTAAATTTCCTTTCTTAAAGTTCAGAAATGTAATTGAGAAGTGAATGTTCTGCAAGGTATGCTTCTGTGAAGATCCAATTGCTTCTATTTGCTTAATAACTTAAGTCTCTCAGTATCTACCATGTTGTTCACAACTTTACAAAAGCAAATAAAAGCAGATGGTCTGAAATCCCCTGTTCATGCCCCTTCCCCATGAACAGACATCTCTTATAACACAGAATCTCTTCTTGAGTATGGACTTCTTCCCTGAAGCACTGACACGTAACAGAAATGTTGTATGTAATATCTTTCTGCATCAGATTCACTGAGGGCTTCCAGTTTGAGTCCAGAACTCCAAAATCTCACATCATTAGTTATCATTTACATTAAATACAAGGTGAAATGAAAAGACAATTAAATATAAAAACAAAACATTAATTTTAAAATTGAACTTTGCAGCATGCATTATCCCAACTAGTTACACAGAATTACACAGAATTACTATTTTGGTTGGAAAGACCATAAAGGTCATCCAGTCCAACCACGGTCTAACCTCACCCAACTAACACACCTATCCTAAGGCCTAATACTTAACCTAACACCTGATACCCTGCCTGCCATAACCTGATATCAACATACCACCACCCCTGTCCTGATACCAAGTCAGACTATTAAGTGCATCATTCAACCTCTTCTTAAACAGCTCCAGAGACGACGCCTCCACCACGTCCCTAGGGAGACCATTCCAATGAGAGATCAAAGGTTCACAGGTTATTCTGAGTTGGAAGGGGCCCACATGACCATCTAGCCCAACTCCCAAGCGAACACCCACCCAGGGATCAGGCTTACAAGCGTGGAACCACGGGCACCACTCTCCATCCATCCAAGCCTCCCACCATCTAGACCATATCACTGAGCTCCTCATCGAGTCTTCTCTTAAACACCTCCAGGGTTGGCAACTCCACCACCTCTCTGGGCAGACCATTCCACTGAGAGTTCACTCTCTCTGTGAAAAAGCTCTTCCTAACATCCAGTCTAAACCTCCCCTGGCATAGTTTGAGGCTATGTCCTCTTGATCTGGTGCTGGCAGCCTGAGAGAAGAGATTCACACCCACCTGACTGCAACCTCCCCTCAGGTAGTTGTAAACAGCAATGAGCCACCTCTGAGTCTCCTCTTCTCCAGCCTGAACAACCCCAGGTCCCGTAGCCACTCCCCATAGGGCTTGTCCTCCAGTCCTTTCATCATCCTTGTCGCCCTTCTCTGGACCCTCTCTTGCGATTCAACATCCTTCTCTCTCTGCAAAGAAATGTTTTCTAATATTAAGTCTAAATCTCCCCTGACACAGCTTTAAACAATGACCTTTTGTCACAAGTAACCGGAGAGAAGAGACTTACCCGCTCCTGTATACAACTCCCTTTCAGGTAGTTAAAATGAGCTGTAAGATCACCCCTCAGTCTCCTCCATGCTGAGCAGTCCCAGCTCTCTCAGTAGTTCCTCATAGGGCTTATGCTCCAGCCCCCTGACCATCCTCATTGCTCTTCTCAATATCCCTTTTAAACTGAGGAGCCCTGAACACAATACTTAAGATGAGGTCTCACCAGTGCAGTGTAGAGCGGGAGAATAACCTGTCTATTCCTACTGGCCACGCTGTTCCTGATACAAGCCGGGACGCCACTGGCTTTTCTGGCAGCCTGGGCACACTGTTGGCTCATGTTAAGTTTTCTATCCACCAGCACTCCCAGATCCCTTTCCACCTGCTCGTTCTGGAGCCACTCATCTATTTCATTACACTGGTTTTTAACGCATCGGTCCTTGCCTGTGGTCTTAAATATGAATGCTACTAAGCAGTTAAGTTATTGGCCAATCCTTGTTAAGTTTACCTCTTTCAGATCCAAAGCCACAGCACAGCAATCTCCACTGTTAGTGGGAAAGTGTGTGATGTCTTTCTGTGCTGCTGTTGATAGATGTCAGCCCCACATGTACAAACCCTACTGCAGAGTTACAAAAGGCTTCTCTGAGGTCTTGGTGCCCAGGCTTCCAAGCAGATCTGTAAGAAAGTGCATCATGGTTAATTATAGATTGCCATAAAATAGAATTAATTTCTGAGTAATTCAACTTTTGCAATCTTAACTTTGTAGCTGAAGCCATT
The DNA here is from genome assembly GCA_013390025.1 of Pitta sordida. Classification (NCBI taxonomy): domain Eukaryota; kingdom Metazoa; phylum Chordata; class Aves; order Passeriformes; family Pittidae; genus Pitta; species Pitta sordida. The sequence continues at coordinate 61,958 of WEKX01014899.1, forward strand.
TCCCAATATGAGAGGAAGAAAAAATACAGGTAGCATTGACCTTCAATTGTATTAAGATTGGATTTGTGTAATTTCTTAAAATGAGACATTCGTGAGCTTCCATTAGCTATGTGAATGACCTCTAATCTCTTTAACACTACTTTTTAAAAAAAGCTTCTTACTCGCCACTGTAGAAAAGACCTACGTACAGCAGCACTGCCCTCTCCTGCTTGCTTGCTTTCCTGCAGGCAAATGTTCGGTTTGTGTTGCAAAGGAACCACAACAAATGTGCATTTTCCTGTTAGTAGGTGACTGAGACAGTAACATTTTCTAACGCTCCATGACAATCTATGTATGGAGTTCCACAAGTGCAGGGGGATTTCACAAGTGAACTTTTTCTGGGCAAAGAAAAAGACTTCAGTAATTTGTTCAGGATTTCTAACATACCACATCCCAGTTGGAATAGTAGCTCAAAATGCATACATTTGTGTACACAAGGAATATATTACCTGTTGAATATGCTTCTGCAGAGTGATCTGTACACAGATGTACACATTTCAACAGATTCAACATATTCCCTTAGGTCTGCATGAGTACAGCAAGCCCAAAGCATGACTGGTTCATGTGCACAGGACTAATTCAATGCAGTTGGGGTATATTTGATCATATGCAAGCATTTGTGTGGTTCAAATGCAGAAGATATGATGGGTCCCGGATTTATCATGCGTGATAAATCATCATGTGATAAAATCATCATGTATGATAAATCATCTGAATCATCACCACATAAGCAAGATAGAAGGGTTGGAACATGTCCTTGGGGATTTTCAGCACGTGGATGCAACAGAATGATACTGACAATTATGAGCTTCCCTCTTCCATGAAGTAATATATGAAATGGCTTCTGCCAAGTGAACAAGATTTTTTTTAATTTTTAAAATATTGCAGCGAGATATTCCAATCTCTGCTTTACACCAGACTTTGATAGAGTGAGTTTTACTGATAACTAATCAGTCACCTTTCCCCAGTAATAAGTGTGATCATTCTGCTGGATGCAGAGGGTTGTCTACCTTCACATGAGACCCTAAACAATATGAGCAGGTAAATTCCCAAAATACAGAGTTAGAATCACAGTAGCATCCAGGGTATTGTTTTATTGCTCATCATCAGCTGTGAAAGACAGTTTTATGCTTCTGAAAATATTCATACACATTACAATGCTTGGTGCAGGTCCCTTGCAGTCAGTTATGTGCTCACTGAACTCCCTCTGCTGTGCGGATGTGTTATGGACCCTACAAAGTGAATCAGTTCTGGGACTGACATCACCACTAACTTGATCAAGCACTGCTGCAGACTCAGCTTGTTGCCATAACCTTTGCCAGTTCAACCCAGTCATGTCCATTCCACAAATCTCACCAAAAAACCCCCAACCAACCAACCCAACAAACAAAAAACCAAAATGTGCTGGGCACAGAAATGCCAGAGGACATGACACTTTTTCTTCTGGCTTGGAATAGAGCTAGATGAGAGTCTAGGACTTGTTTCTACGAGATTGTTCTTGAACCTGGAAACCTTACCAAACCAGAATCTGCTGTGAGTCATACAGGATGAATTCCTTTCTTGGACACAGTCACATTCAATACACAAAGGACAGATAATTCCATCCAAAGAAACAAAATAAGGAATAACAGGTAAGGCACTGAATAGTGCACGTAGATGATGATTGTCTAAAACAGATTTGCCCTTCCCACAGAATCACAAAATTTCAGTATTCTCATTCATCACTCTTTGAAGGCATGTTTATCATTAAGAACATATGAAGAACTATTGAAGACACTGACAGGTGCAGAAGAACAGTCTGTCACTTACTAGCCCAAACATCCAGAGGTGTAAAAAGGTAAAAGAAGTTCCTGTAAACTGTTTTGTTGGCGAGATCTCAGTTCACACTCAGTTAATTGCCCTGTTTTGCAGGATTTAACCTGGTGGCATTAGAACCTTGAAATAAATCTCTTAGCTACGATTAGAGATGAAAGAGAGATTAGCATGGGCAGGAGAGTTGAAGTCATTTTCTCCTGTCTCCACCGGCAAGTCAGTGTGAAGGCAGACATCCAGAAATCAGTATTTCTATCATCTCAGGATGTCTGATTCAGGTATTTTCTCCCTCATATTCAGCAAGTTACCAGTTTCAAGATCCTGTTCAGTCCTCTGAAGCAGGTTAGTAGTTTCTTTTACAGTGTCAAAAATAGGAATATGTGTTTACCTAAAATGGCAAATTTTAGCAAAATCATTAAATTAAGATGTGGTTTGTGACAAAATTGCAAGCCGAATTTCTTTGGACAATTTTTATCTATTAAGTAAATGTTAATTACAAATAAATAGCTGTGCTATGTCATGTTCTAGGTAGTTAGGGGAGTTTGATAGCAAAAAACAGGTAGATGGCATCTTGAAAGCAAAAAGCTACTGTATGGCGATGGAAGCTGTGCTTAAAGTGGGTTAGACAAGGGAAGCTTGAGAACAGTATCAATATTATGGGAGAGATTTACACACTTATTTGGCTTTCTGTATTCCCCTATAGAATAAAATCCAGTTTGCTGTCCCATAGCCAGTGCAAAGGCTCCTAAGAATCTTGATAGAGGTTTGAGTTCCATTGAACTGCTGGGAGTGTTCATGGTTTTACAGCAACCTGCTGCCAAAACAACTTGGAAAAGAGATACATGTTGCAGAGCTGATATGTTTAGTTTATAATTGCACTTCAGTTGTTTCAGCTGGAAGAACTTTTTTCATGGTGTCCAAAAATATGTAGCTACTAAACAGCTGTATGTGTGGTGCAATACATTTTAGGCAATAAATTTATTCAGTACTTCATTAAACAATTCTGGTGCAATCCCAGGTCTGTCAGTGACAACCAGGATCAGCCAACAAGTGGTCACTGCGTACAACAACCAGCCATTTGTCCCCCTTCTCTGGCACTAGGGATCATATGGAATCACAGATCTTATGCTGCTGGAGCACTGTGGTGTGGGTGCCTCTGTCAGATGGATGTGAATATTCCATATTCACATTTGGAATGTGTAAGACCAAATATGGTCATACAATAGTAACATTGTACCACGGAAGCTGGAAAAACCATATAAGAATTACTGGAGACCAGAAAAGATGAGGGGAGTTTCTCTTGCTCAATTTTTTTTTTTTTTTAAACTTCAAATATCTGAAAATGGCTACATCAGAATAGCTACGTAAGAGTGAACGTACCCCTGCTTATGGGATTCACCTTCAAATTTTTCTATGGTTAGAAAATGACAGAAAGTCTCAAATTAAAACACCTTCCAGCTTGCAGTAATGAACAGTTAAAACTTTCCTCAAAGGGAGGATAATAGTGCGTTAAATTCAGGTTTGCACTTGAGCCCCAGTCTCCCCTTATGCCACAGGGATCCTCCATGAGCTTGGACAAGGTGGTGCTTCCTCTGAAGTGGTCATGGCCAAATGCCAAAGCTTAAGGAGCATTTGGCAATGCTCTCAGGCACTTGGGATTCTTGAGGGGTCCTGTGCAGAGCCAGGAGTTGGACTTGATAATCTAATTTGGGCTATTCTGTGGTTCTGTGAAATGTGTATCTTCCAAAATCAACAATGCCTCTGGAGTAGATGAAGTTTAAGTAAAGGTAGAACTGTTTACAATATTTGTTCAAATGTTAAAGCAAAATGTTAAAGCAAGTCGAGTGTTTTCAGTGACACTGTAACTGTGTATGTGCCAAACAATTTAGAGGCACTGTGCGAGTACATGTATGTGTTTCATAGAAACAGAGAGTGAAGCGTTCCATGGATGCTGGCCACTGGACATGAACTGCTTATCAGCAGTCAGGGAAGTTCACAACAGATTCTCTCTGTTGTGAGCTCTGAGACCTGAGTATCAGGGGCAAATAAACCTATTAGCAGCTGTCATCTACAGCTATTTAAGTTCAAGTCAGGAACTGCTTAACTGGTGAAGCAATCAAAGATACTGGCTCCAGGCTTAGCAGGCAGCCTGGCAGGTGAATTCGTGGGGAGGCTTAATCTTTAGCTCCTGATTTTTTTCTTAATGTGTGAAGATGCTCTGCTTTTTGCCTTTTTTTTTTGGGGGGGGGGGGGGGGTTTTTTTTTGTTTTGTCGGGTGGTTTGTTACTTCACATAAAAATAACAGTTCTTTTACGCCAGATCAAAAGGAAAAATGCAGTGGAGGATGTTCACCAAAAATATATTCAGTCATAATACTGAGAAGTTAACAAAATTATTTGATAATGTTTTCTAGAAAACCAGGACAGTCACTGATAGTTTAGCTATTTATATAACATTTTGTCTCTGTTGATAAGCACAGTAATTTTCCCTCTGCAGGTTTTTGACAGAGTGATCTTAGTAGTGCATATAAGTGTAGGGATAATACTTGCTTTCTGCTAGCAAAAGCATGTTTTACTGCACATAATCAACGAAATTACTAAAAATACCCATAGGATACTGTGTTTCTGGTGTTATTTTCACTTTTTTTTTCTACAGGGAAAATAGACTTATGAGATTATGCTCTATATATTTGTTTGTTTGTCCTGCTTATTTAACTTTAGAATGCATACTGTAATCTAAGAATACTGACTACCTATAATAGTCAAGAAAATACCGGCAACAAATACAAAGGAAAGACACCGTGAGTGTTCTGGAAGGAAAGACAGCAGACCAGGTCACTTCTAGACATTGGAAGGTCTGCACAGAAAATTGCTCTTGACAAAAATCTGTTGGAATTCAGAGTCATTGGTTGTACTGTTTACTTGTTTGTACTTGCTCTGGTCAGTCCTTAGAGTTGTTGGGGGAGTTTTTAAGTGTATGAAATTTAAGCAATAAATTTCACTCAGAGTGCGTGAGGCTGCACAGGAAGTTCTCTGTAGTCTCCATAAATAACTGGTCAAACAGACAGTAATCTCTCTCTCTCTTCTTCAGATTTCTACTGCATGCTTTGGACACATGCCCCTAATCAGCTTACGAGCTTCCCTTGACCTACGCTTCTCTTCCTAATGCTGATCTGACTATGGCTGTCCTTAAAGTAAAATTCACCAAAACTAAGAGGGACAAATTGGCCCAGATCTTATGGATACTCAACTGGGTTTCTGTAGTGAGCGGGATCATTCTCTTCAGTCTTGGCCTCTTCCTGAAAATAGAGATCAAGAAGCGCAACGAAGTGATGGCAAAAGGGGACATTAACTCTGTCCCCAACATGCTGATCTCTGTAGGGGTTGTAGCATGCATCATCAACTTCCTGGGTGGCAAAATCTGCTATGACTGCTCAGATGCCAACAAGTTCTCTCGGTGGAAACTAGTCATGCTGCCATACATCGTATGTACCTTCTGCTTTACCTTCTGCATCTTGGTGGGTGCTCTCATGTGCTATACCATGAGGAATGAGCTGGAAGAGTCTCTCTACCTGGGACTGAGGGATGCTATTAAGTTCTATAAAGACACAGACATACCTGGAAGATGTTTCTTAAAGAAAACAGTGGATTTATTACAAATTGGATTCCATTGCTGTGGAAACAATGGATTTAGAGACTGGTTTGAAATTCAGTGGGTGTCTGCTCGTTACCTGAATATGGCTTCCAAGGATGTTCTGGAGTAAGTATTTACTAGTCATAACAAAAAATTCTAGGAGAAAAACTCATTCAAGAAGGCAAAGTCTTTTCACTTCTCTTAATAACCCCCCACCCACCCTGTAGAGTGACCACATTATTCACAAAATACACTAACTACATGCACAATCAAAAGCTCTCTTTTGTTAACTTTTTAGGGATGCTAAGCAAAGATGTATCATTCCTTTTTTAATGTAGCAAATTAGCTACCTCAAAAATGTAATTTCAGTTATACAGAGCTGATAATGGAAAATAAAAAAGAATTGTAATACCAATACTTGGCACAGTCAGTCCTAAATACTGAAAGACCTTTCTCCTTCAAGTATTAGGTTTTGCAAACCCAAGTTCAAATCTGTGTGTCCCCATGTGAGAAACTGCCAAACATCACATGCACTGCTTAAAAAAAAAGGAGACAAACCCTTTACTTTTTTTTTTATGTGGTGGTGCTTCACATGATGCAGCAACTGTGAAATTATATGCTCAATATACAGACAATAGAAGAAGCAACAAAATTTCTAGAAGTAGACATTTTAGTATGTAATAATTCTAAAGCTGAGAACAGTCCTTGCTGATGAGAGTGTAATAGCTTTGTATTACTTGGAAAGACAACAAACACGAAGAGCTCAACTGGCATTTGTCAAGTGCTCTGTTTAGCTGAACTCAAAAATCAGGGACAATAAAGGCAGAGAAAGGGAGGACAAAGATCTTATTTTCACAGAATTTGCAACTTGGAACTGTCACCCTAGCAAAGTGTATATACAGAGGTGCAAATATAGCAGAGGGCAGGACCTAGGAGAATACAGACAAGGGGGCATCAGCACACATCAGGCAGCTGTGAATGGAAATTAAGCAAGACTTACAAGTGTTCTCAAGAGAAAACGTCACATGGAACAGACTGACCTAGAGATGTTTTAAATCCCAGTTCTACGCTGAAAAGTGATGTAACAAAGAATTTAAGAGTAGTATCTTATTGTGAGGTCAAAAGTAAAACATATGTTCTGCCTTTTATTTCCGCAAGGCATATTTGGGAAACAGTAATATTTTACCCAAGGTCTTAACTAAAATCTGCCTTCTTCTGCAGGGTGACTTCTGCTCTGCAAATTATTTTGAAAATACACTGTCAGTTAATTTTTGCTTCATTTTGGCAAAAGGCAACAGTGAAATGTGTGTGAGGGAAGTAATGTCAGAATTTCCTTTGGTACGTACAAATTGGTTAATTTAATGTGGATTGCTAGAACCCAAGTTGGTGCTGTATGACTAGATTATACAGTCGGCCCTCTTGCACTTCACGCCGCCCATATTGCGGCTTCAGATCTTAGGGACATGACTTTTTAGCAATGTAGGAGACCCATTTTGCAACTGCACATGCGCGACCTGCTGCCGCGGCCCTGGCAACAGCCAGAGTGGCGGAAGGGGCGGTGGCGGGGGCACAGGCAGCAGCGGGGGCAGCTTGGGTGGTGGCTGCAGCGCGGGTGACGGCAGTGGGGGCAACGCCAGCAGCCGCAGCAGCCACAGGGATGGGGTGGCGGCATCTGCAGCACAACCACCATTCAATATCCAAGTTGGTGCTGTATAACTAGATTATATAGTCAGCCCTCTGGCACTTCACGCCGCCCATATTGAGGCTTCAGATCTTAGTGGCATGANATGATTTCTAAAAATCTGGTAATGAAACATTTAATGTGAAATCCTGGGAGGCAAAGCCCAGCTGGTAATGTTCAGAAAGGATGGAGGAAGAATCAACCTTATTTTTAGTTTCAAACTGTACTGCGTGTCAGTTAGTACTAGGTAGATTAGGAGGGAAAGCAGATGAGATCTGATGGTCAATTTACATGTAACCTTTGCAAAACTGAACTTTTCAGCTTTCCTCATAACCTTTTCCCTCCCCTCTCTTCTATAACTCTATTGCCAACAGTACTATCTAACAAGGCATAAACACAGTCAGTGGGAAGGGCAGGAAGATGAAGCAGGTTACACTGGTACAATCCTGTCACTGGTTTGTTTGTGTGAAAATAATCTTTTTTAGTCTTAGAAGTACTTTCCTTGAAAGTACCATAGCAACTTTGAATTGCAGCAACAAATAGTAGTGAATGTCTCAATTGCTCAGCTCTGTTACTGAGGTCTTCCCTTCTAACAGTACCAAGTTACAACATTCTCTAATTTGCCACTGACAGAGGAAACCTAATGGCAGGAGGACGAAAACCAGTGGCAGGAGGACATAACCCAAGTCTGGAAACTGATGCTTTTGGCAGAAGAAAGGAGTTTCCTCTTTATAACGTATGACAGGAAGAATAAAAAAAAATAGTTGATACTTGGGATCAAAAGAAAAGCTTAACACCCTAAGAGATGGTATTTAACCATTTTCAATGCTGTACTATATTTGAGTCTTTAAATATACATGAAACCTAAAACATAGAGAGCATATTCCTTACCCAGGTAAAAGCTTCCCTTTCATATTACCCAGGTAAAAGCTTCCCTTTCATAATGTGCCAGTCTTCATCTCCTTCATCCGAGAGTTTTCTTTTCTCCTCCTGCATTCACGTCTTCCACTCTGTGCCTCTCTGGCTCCTTTCCTTATTTCCCTTCCAGTGGTTTTGCCTGTGCCCATGACACAGCTCACTCACTTCAGTCTGGTTTCAACGCATTATTTGGATTCTCCTGCACAGCTTTCATTACCAGGAATGTGATGGCCACAAAGTGAAGAGGTAGACTTGAAAATGGAGAGGAATGCATGCCTATCCCACTTCTAGGTGGGAAATGGCTGATGAACTTCCTGACTTGCGTAGAAAGATCTTTGAGGAAGACGTTTTTGGAAGAATGTTAAACAAAACAAAATACACACCATCACCCCCAAAAAATGAGAAAAAAAAAAAGATAAGAAGAAACGAGGGGAAAAAAGAGAGGAGAAAAAAAAGGAGGGGAGAAAGAAAAGGAGGAGGGGGAAAAGAAGAGAAAAAAGGGAAGAAACATAGAGGAAGAAAAAGAATAGAGGGGGGAAAAACGAGGTTGTATTTAGCAGGCTCATAGCAATAAAACAAAGGCAGTTATTCTGCCCTTGCTGCACTGCCACAAATACTGAGCATCCTAGCAGCTTATGTTTCATTTAAAGGTTACATTTAATCCCAAAATGCCAAAGCAACACTGGACCACAGAGTTTCTGCCTCTTCTGTTCACCTGATGAGCTTCTTGTAATGACTTCCTTCCCTCTGATTTAGATTAGGCATAGTGCAACAGAGAAACATTTGTAAACAGTAATAAATGGTTATGTTTTGGAAAGTGTTAGCAAATCTACTATTGGCAAATGGTGAAAGCTGGATATCTAAGTGAAAGTTGTCTTTCATGTATTCTGGCTCCCTTACAAAGGATAAAGGGCCTGGATTCCATTACATCACCTGTGGTGCTGTCTCTGGAAATCAGCCTTTTTGCAGTGAGCATGAAAATTGATACATGCTTAGAGGCTGCCTCCCCAAGGTGTGAGAGTATCTTTCAACATCTCCACTTTCTGGAAAACCTGTTTCTTTGAGGAGCCTGCTTGGAAACAGGAGCCCACACAAGGATGCACTGGCTAAAGAGACAGTAACATAAGGAAAACAGATACTATCAAGAATTCATTTAACTGTTCCAGAAAATCATGATTAATCTGAGACTGTGTTCTCTTCCCATTCTATGATTTTTATTTCTCATTCCTATTTTCTCATCTTTCCCCACTTGTTTTCCTCCTGATCTTATGGAGGAGGGAAAAGAATATTTGCTCGCAATAAACATACATTTTAAAGTTACAAAAAGTACAGTTACAAGAAGCAGAAATTGCCTTGTGAATTAGTCTCAAAATACGTGCTGACCAGCCATTGCAGTGGGTACAGTGATGAAAGGCCAGCAGAAAATTTCCACGGGGGTCTCATGGCATGAAAAGTTGGTTTTGTATTAGGTTCTCTCCTAAGGACTGAGTGCATTGAAAACCAATCTCGAAGAAGTGAAATACAGGATTTCTAGGGGTATAACTTCCATTTGAGTTCCACCAAGATAAGTTCAAAAACTGTCTTTAGTATTTTCAGCTCAAAGATATCTAAAAAGGGAACATCTCCTTGAACGATGAACTCAGTCTTGTGGCACAATACCAAGATGAGGTACTGTGCTCATACCAGACTTCAATACAGAAAATGAAAAATTTTGTTTCCCTGCAGTAAGCAACTTTTCCACTTGAAAATGTATCCCCATTTTCCCTTTTGTTACACTGGAGAGGCCTACATCACAGCAGACTTGTGTTACTCCCTTTGCTAGAATCACAGGCACCACAGGCTGCTGACACCACGTTTGTAATACCCCAACTTTCTGTCCCTTTGCAGCCGTCTGAAGAGCAACGTTGATGGGAAATTCCTGGTGGATGGAGTGCCCTTCAGCTGCTGCAACCCCAGCTCCCCACGGCCCTGCATCCAGTACCAGCTGACCAACAACAGTGCTCACTACAACTACGATTTTCTGACGGAGGAGCTCAATATCTGGGTGAAGGGGTGCAGAGAGGCCCTGCTGGATTACTACACCGCTATTATGAGATCCATTGGCATTGCAGCATTGTTTATTTGGTTGTTTGAGGTAAGTCTCACAAAAATGGTCTGTGTCAGACTAATCAGTCTTCTGTCTCTCTAGGATGGGAAATAAATATGGTGTAACATATAAGAAGTAACTCAGCATCCAAAGTCCACCAGCACTTCAGGAATTTTGTCCTTTAGTATAGACAACTTTCCCAAAGTCCACAGAGCAGAAGCAAATCTCATTGAAGATGAGAACGGTTAGAAATTATGTATATAATTCCCTATGCTTACAGAGCCTTTTCAACAGAATACAGCGATCCCCCCCAGCCCGTTACTCATGGGCTGTTGGGTCTGGCCCTCTTCACACGAGTGAAGTGTTTTGCATGTTTCCTTCACTGAAGCACTTATTGGGTCAGACACAGGATGATACAGGCAGTGACACAATGCAAGGAAATTAGGTGAGAAGGTCTGAGGGTTGTTTTACATCAGTTTTAATGAACTATTTTTACAAAATATAAGCAGGTCTTTGATTCAATAGATTAATTTTGTTTGGAGTTAAAATTGATCATAAGTATGAACATCTCAAAGCCTCCTATTTACATTATACAGTTTGACCATATAGACAGTACTTACAAACATGGCACATTTCTTGAGAGGTAGATTAGGCTGCTGATTATGCAATCAAAATAAGAACATCACAGGCATTGAATCCCTGCAAGGCTGCAGTCTTCCTGCTGAGTCTGTAAAGAGAGTTTTCTGGATGTTGTCATCCACAAGTAAAGGATCCTCCAATAGCACAGGGTACAGTACAGTTTTCCTGCCTTTTTAAGGAGTTTTAGTTTTCTGATTACTACACAAATATTAGCACTGTAATTAAAACAGTTCACAAAGGTCCTCAAGCAGCACCAGGTGGTGTTGCCAGAAATAACAGGCCTTTGGCAGCATGTGAAAAAGCTGTGAGCTGGCTCCGTGCTCCCTTAAATACTGACAAGCTGGGCACACTGATCTCCACTGCAACAGAACTATGAAAGTTGGGCTTTTCCCAAAACTTGTATTTGAGCCTTTACTACAGGCCATCCTTTCTAATTTTCATGCCTTGGCATGTAGGACGGATACGGCTTACATATGGATGACCAAACCTCCTTGGAGGAAATATTGATTAAATCAAGGTCAGTGGGGAAAAAAAATCCATGGAAATTAACATACTACAGTTTTTTCTTTCCCAGTGACGGATGGTTCCATTAATTGATCATCCATTCTACATCAATAAGTTGCAGTCTCCGAGGCTGCAGGATTCCTGAGTAATGCCACATATTTATGTGCTAGTAACATGCAAGGGGGATTGTTACCTGAAGAATGAAGAGAGAATCAATCCAACTCTCCCTGGTATTTTTCTATCTAAAAAAATGTAATTATTTGGGAGAGTGGCTAGATATATTGCTCAGACAGAGTTTGCTTACTCAGTATTACTTATGACGCCTGTAAATACACAAGTCACAAAGCTGACCTAGTGGTAGGACTGAGGCTGTAATTTCAACCTACTGTTTTAACTATTAACTGTTTCTTACAGCTCTCTGTACTTATTGGTGTCCGGTACCTACAAACAGCCATGAAGAATGTCCTTCTGCTGGGAGATCTGGAGGGTGAATCAGAGGGTTGGTTACTAGAAAACAGTTTTGTGGAAACTGCCAAATACAACATCAGTATCATTAAGAACCTCGGCAAAGCCAACCAGATCTCCACTGTCTCAGGCCTGAATGACCCCAACATTGATGTTCAAAACACAAACTGTGGCAAAACCAATGTTACAACAAAATCTATTCCTGCAGCCAAGTAGGTGAATCTTTGAAGAAATAACATGACAAGTGTAGCTTTGCTGTATTACAGTCTGAGAGTTACCAGATGTTTCACTGGCAGGGGAAAAAAGGAAAAAACCTAGTAAGACAATAGAACGAACCACAGACTGGTAACAGCTCCAAAAATGCTGACACTTCTTCAGATGGATGCATTTTTAGTTGTGAAATCCCTGATTTTCAATACTGCACAACTTACCCCCTTTTTCTCCTTTGCTTACAGACTTCTGTCATGGTCTAAATACACCAGAGTAATGTTTATGTACAAGAACATGTTTCAGATAGAATGGGTCTACATCCATGTACATACAGATTAATCTAGTATGTACCAAAGTTTGTCATTATTGTCATTATACCTAGAGAAATCCCAGCAGCAGAGAAATACCAAAGGAAATTATTACACTGGGTAAAAAGTTCCTTTACAATAAAGGGCAAAACCAGAAATGAAAACTCTGTTAGCCGAAGTTAGGAGAGAGGAAATTTTAGCCAAAATGTACATATATTGCAGCCCTTGTAATGGAACCTTACTAGCCAGGTAAAATTGAAAGCAATGAAAGTTACCATAATATATTTCACTTTCCCAAAAAACTCTGAAGTATCTTTTCATTTTTCCCTTTCAGTAATTTAGAGAAAGCCAGCTGCCACACCTCCCTGACAATTGAAGGGTACTACTGAAAGGAGTTCTCTGCTTAAGAAAACCTGACAGGTCCTGCAAGGATATTTAAAATTCCAACTAGAATGTGATAGCACAAGTTTTAAAACAAGTAGATACTTCCCCTAAAATAAACGCTAATGATCCTATATGCTTAGAAGCTCCTCATTTCAAAAGTACTTAACACATTGATCCAGGGGCAGGAAGATAAGGCATTATCTGAAATCAATGAAGGCAAAGTTAGACTGAAACCCTTCTCATTCCACTCCTGGTACAGCACTCAGGAGCTTTGTTACTGCATGGAGTGCAGGCCTTCAATACCCAAGACACTTGTAATTACGGAATTTCCTATGACTGTAATTCATCATTAATAGTAAGCAGGAAAAACAGAGGTTAAACGACCAAATAAAATATTTTCCTTGTCACTGCTATGAGTGCATTCTTTGTGGATAACCAAGTAAAAGAAGTTATATCACTGGGCTGTTGAAAGCACAATCATACCTTGTTTTGAAATTGTGCAGAAGCAACAGTAAAAATTCCTTTACCTAACCACTGTTGTATTCTCTAACACTAGAAAAAGCAAGAATTATACTGTAAAGATATATGTATTGTAAATAAATTGTGCAATGTAGTAATTCAAGCAGGCTATATGCACGACCATAATTTCAAAAGCAATTGCTTCAATGCTTAATATTTTAGGCCTATACTTCAGCGTGTTAAAGCTCCTCCAAAGAACATTTACATTTGTAAGCTGAGACTTCCTACTACAAGAGCTGTTAACTCTTCCCTTTGCATTCCATTACCTGTGTGTCTGTACTTCTAGTCTTCATTGCCCAGTGTGAAGTTAACTGGTGCATAATCCGTTCAGCCAAAAACACTTACCAGCAGCTCACAACTAGCTGATACAGACTGGAAAAGAATGAATACAGAAGGTTGTAGTGCCTTGAGACATCAAGGAGAAAGACAGCCATGTACTGCAAATTAATCAGCTTTTGCAACAGTACATGGGTTTTTTTAAATGCAGTATTTTTTATTTCAGGTAAGTATGCAAAGTGCCACAAAGTGTCAGTCAATAGCAGTCACTTCCTCCACACAATTTTATTCCATCTACATTTGGAAAAACAGTCCTAGATTTCAATAACCAAAAGCTTTAAAATAATCATAAATAAGTCAAACAGAAATTACTTTGGTAGGGGTTTTTTAGTTAGGAAAAAATCCAATCAAGAGGACTAAGAATATGGAAATTCTAAAAAATAAAAAATAAAAGGTTTTCAAAAATTAGAGAAATGGCTCAGCATGATCAAAATGGTTGTAAACCAGGATATTAGAGCATAAATAAATCAAATATTGCTTTGTATTTTAGGAAGTATTTCAGTATTCTCTAATGGTAAAATGCATTAACTGTAGAAGCAGATAAACCTGACATTTTCCACCAGTTAAAAATCTTGGTCAATTCTTGAGCTGGCACAATTAAAAGAACTGTGAGTTTACACTTCTGGTAACTTTCTAGTTGATCGATTTGTGAAGAATCTGCTGGGAACAAACAGATTTGGAAGGACGAGTGAACTGATCATCCAGCCTGAACACCTCTGTACAGACACAGAACTGTCTCACAGTAGTTGCTAAAAGACACTGCCATGAAGAGCAGAGGTGCAAGTGTCCAGCTACACACCTTCCCTGGCTCTCACATAAGTTCACTGACTTGCATATGAAGAAAACACATTTTACTATAAAAGACTAGCTAGCATTTAGCAAGTTCACCTTAGTCTCTCAGCCAATTAACAAGTACTGCAGAAGTGGAATGTGGTTGCTTTTGAAATTACCCGAGTTTCAGCATACATTTCAGGGGGAACAGTCCTTGTCTGGCCTATTACCGTATTTACTTACTCATTACATTGTTAATTTCTGTCTAGGCATTCAGAGTATCCATCCATACAGATACATTACAAAAAGATGACAGCTCATTTCACAGTAAGCAGGATAAAATTTACTCTCATTAACAAATGATTTTCTTTGCTTTGTATTTATTAGTTTCCCCAGAATGTGGAAGTGCACCCTATGTACCCAGCTTCCTTTACAGCACCGGTCACATTAGTTTGGGTTTCCTGCAGTATTTAAAATCACAGCCACTGGATCAAGGTAGCAAATTCAGGTAGCAGCACAGACTCCATCTTTAATTCTCTGTAATTTCTAAAGACAAAGATGGCATTAGCAAGCCAAGCCTTTAAGCCGGGGCACCTGCTCAGATACAGAAATAAATACGATAAATTCTTATCCTGTTTGTTATTAGTGCTTAATCCAGTCACAATTAATAACAATACAGCAACTTCCAGAGTAAGGTACTCACCTATGCACAGAACCATCATTTTTATCAAGTTCTTAATTGAAAAAACCTAACATTGTAATGTTCAGTTTCTGGTGAAGGCACTATGACAGCTTCTGTAGAAACTGCAATTACAACACTCTAAAGCTGATTACCACTGAAAACAATTGCTCTACATTGATCATAAAGAAAAAATAGTACAGTACATCCCTGCTGCATTGCTACTCCTGCATTATGACCCCACAGATTTGCGAGGAAAATTTCTCTCAATTTTGCTTCAGCCATTTGCTGACACATATGCAGTGCCTCTGCTCCGCCGAGGGGCAGTGTCAGAGCTCCCTGTGGGGTGGGATGGCCCAGCCCAGTGGGAAGGGCCAGGAGTCACGCTGTCTCCTGTTACTCTAAGCGCAGCTGGGGAACTGACCCCCCCCATGTGCGTGTTACTGTTTCCATGGATACAGGGGGGGAAGGGAAATGCCCCAGGAAAGTTGGGCTGGCCGCAGCGGCCAGCAGGACATGCTCACCCCCCGCAGCGCGCGGGGCCTGCACAGCGGGCACGAGCACCAGGACTGGGGTGAGGGGTTTGGGCAGTGGAAGCAGCAGCGTGGCCGAAGAGAAATCTAGGGATTCTTGGGGGTGTCTCCCCAGGCAGATGGTGCAGAAACACTTCCCTTTCCTCCCCCGTGCTGTGAGAGCCCATAGGGAAGAGTCAAAGAGGCTCTCCAGCGTTCTTGATTGGTGGGGGGTGGAGCGAAGGGCGTGGCCTACATGCATATTAATGACCTGCACGTATTTGCGAGTTTGATGTTTTGCAAGACCTCTGACATGACCCATTTCTCGCAAATGCGGGGGTATAACTGTAATAACATAAAAATAATTAGTAAGAAATAGAAAAATGCAGCACATATAGGTTTTGTTAAAATGAATACTGAACACAGCTGAAGCAGAAACTCTGATATATGGGGACGAGTTCTCTCCAAGCACTAGTGTGCATCTCAACACCTACACCCCAAGAGGCCAACATTACACTTCAGGCACCATTAAGAAGGAGACAAAAGGTTCTGCAGTCTATTGAAAAAGACTAACCACAGCTCTTCATAAATATAGTAAGGAATCAAAACAACCATAAAATCCACAACCCCCACTTTGTGCTTCACAACATTTTGCTGCAGCTCATTCACTCAAGCCTGAAGCCTTGAAACCTCCTAAAATCAAATCTGATGGACTAAGTTGCTTGACACTGATCTCATGTACAACAGTCACTCAGAAATAAAAAGAAAACTCAGGTCCCATTTTAATATTTCATATTTAACTCTATACCTTGTCTTGTCTTACTCACCATTACATGCAATCATGTATTTAATCCCTCGGAACCTCAGATGTCTCTTCTTCAATGCACGTTTCCTTTACAAAGTTTAATTTTTGGTCATACTGAAGGGAAGTTTAGAGAAATTCAGCCAGGATAAGAAATAACTAGATTTGAGACTTGTATAGGAGTGGACTTTCATTATTAGCCATGTGTTTTCTGTATCAACCCTCAAATTTAGCCTACATGCAAAATACTCATAAAAACTAATAAAATACATTGTGTCACAGAAATGAAACAATTTCCATTTTTTAAGAAAGTATCTTCGAAGATCTTGTCAAGTAATAGGTTAGAAGAATCCAAGTAAGAAACACAGATATATCACAAATCTGATTAATTTGCAATGGAGATTATTCAAGGATATTACCTAGAAAATAAAGAGGATTTCAACCATAAAGCAAAGCATATGATGGACAAAATATTCCTCTATGTTTTTTGTACATTGAGATTTTTACTATGGAAGAAATAGCACTGTGGCTCTTTTCTCCAGTAATTAATAGGATTCTTCAGCACATTTTTTCTAGTAGACTAATCTCTCTACCTTTTAGCTTTACAGGAATTGGTTCTTAAAAGACACTTCCTTTAGTAAGAATAAACATAAAGAGTAACACCATTAATACCCACACTCTGTAAGCTTAATGATGTCCAAAGCTACAACAGCAGAGGATGTGATGACAGTCAGCAGGGGCAAGAAGTACTGGCCACTTCTATGTGAAAAGTTTCTCGAGTGTTTGCTTAGCTCTATAATAAAACACTTAAAAAAATACATATTACATCATACATTAGACCAACACCACAAGGTCTCCCTTTCTAGAGGTTAAGTATCTGACAAACAGTACACCCAGTTCTTTGACAAGATACAAAACCAGAATCACTCCATCAGTTTTAGGATATTAAAGTCTGTACTTAAGACTTCTTTTACAAATTGAAGTAGACAATGCAAGAATTTGCCTCTGCAAAATACTGAGACAAGTTTCAAGTGGAATATTTCTTTACATCAGAAAAAGCATACCACTGTTCCTAACAGTACAAGATGATACAGGGATAAAAGGTGTTGTTCACCAACCATTTACTAACTCTTGTCCTTTTTCATAGTAACAGACACCACTATAATGCTCTTGTAAAACAAACCATGATGTGTCAAAGTCCCTTCAAATAAAAACTGAATAATCTATGAGAAGTTACTTTATTTCCTTTTTTTTTTAAATATACATATACAAGATATTTTATTTCAAAAGCACAAGAACATTATACAAGTTTCAAATTTACATTTTTGCAATTAAAGATAACAGTATGTGCATTATCAAATAACTTCTGGCAGCTTGGATGGAACAGAAATCAGTGGCATAAGCATCTTGCAATCACTAAATACAGATTATACTCACAGTGAACAAAACTGCATAGTAATTTATGAAATGAAAGATGACCACACTAGTCAGTGAATGATATGAGAGCCCATTTGCTAAATTAGTGTGTGGAAAGGTAGGAAGATGCAACTTTCCCACTTCTTCAGCTACAAAGAAATTTCTAGAGCTTTAAATGAGCTCAGTTGTTCATACCAGCTCTTGCCCTTATATATTACAGTTCAGAGAGAAAACAAAGTGATCTCACTGCATATTTGACAATGAAATTTTTGTATCAGTGAGGTGTGAGATAACTGAAAGGTTTTGATAAATGAATAGGTAAATATCAGAGGGAAACAGTAAGAGAATACAGGCTTGGTATCAACGAGGCATATATTTACTAGTCTTAATTCAGTATTTTTGTTGGTAAGAAATGTTTTGATGACATAAAAATCACCAGTGCATGCAATTTTTCATGACAAGTGTTCTAAATTCAGTATGTGAAGACTAACAGAATTAATGTTTGTCTTCAAAGAGTTTAATATTCAGGTTTAAAATCTGATAGAATCAAAATAAGGAGAATGGTCTTGATTTTAAGAATCAGAGTAACTGAAAAATATATCAAAGCCAACTTTTTGTATCACCAGGGACGGATTACAGTAAAAATTTTTTAAAAGTAATTGAAACCAGAACAATATTTGAGTTCCCTGGTATTCCATTTTTAGATTAGTTTGGTGCTGTTCAGTGCACTCATACACACATCCTAAAAAAACTTACAAGAAAACCAGGAGAAGAATGATATTTAAATCTAAATCATCAGTTGTGATTCTACTATTTCTGATACGTGACAAAAGAAAATGAAACAAATAAAAAGACATTATATATATGTTAAAAAAAAGCCTTAATAAAATGCCACAAAACAACCCAAATAGTAAGAGGGCAGGGAAATTTAAGGTAATGAAAATGTCAACCTTTCACATGGAAATGGGTAAAAAATGTTTTCCCAGGAAACACCATCACATTACAAATTCTCTTATGCATATTTTATGGTTGAAATTCAGAAAACAGAGCAACAAACATCTAGAACTGAAGTAAAACCATGTATCATTGAGAGAGAGTTCAATCACAACGGACTATTAACTGAAGTGCAAAGAGACAGCCAATTTTTTCCCTTTTCTGCTCTACGTGGCACTGAACATGCCCCCCAAAACACACCATTTCGTTTATGCAGGCTCCAAAACGTGCTCCAGACAATAGCAACAGAGGATGAAGAGTGGACAATCCCTCAAATATGGAGAAACTTATTTCTGATTCTAAAACTTGATGCCTTTGGACCTTGACTTTAATCCAGTGATAGCTTTGAAGGTTGTTTACTGAACGCTCTGGCTCTTACATAACTAGGATCGAAGGGGGAAGGGGCTGGCACCAAAGTCTCTCAGATGGGCATAATGCTCCAAACATGAACCTATCAACCCAGCTGAGGTGTGTATATTTTAATGCACGAAGTGTGGGTAACAAGAAGGATGAGTTGGAAGCTTTGGTACACCTGGAAAGATATGACATAATTGCCATCACTGAAACGTGGCGGGATGAGTCAAACAACTGGGGTGTTGAGTTGGAGGAGTATACACTATTTAGTATAGTAGATACAATATAGATATACAATAGAAATAGTGTATATATAGTATACGCTATTTAGTAGAGAGACAGGTGAGGCAGAAGGGGGGTGTGTGGCCCTGTACGTGGCCAAAGCTTTGCATGTCATGGAACTTGAGATCAAGGATGCCAGAGTTGAGGGTCCAGATCTCAGGGTTATTAACTAACAAGATCGACACTGTGATTGGAGTGTGCTACAGACCNCTTTGTAAATAACTGAGTGAGAAAAAGAGGGTGTATCACTTTTGGAAGAAGGGTGAGGTTAATCAGGCTGTGTACCATGGTATCGTTAGGTTGCACAGGAAGAAAATTAGAGAGGCAGAAGCC
>WEKX01014899.1:81738-107473 GCA_013390025.1 Pitta sordida
CTTACTTGATGTGGAGGGAAATGTAGTAACTAGGGATGAGGATAAGGCAGAGGTACTCCTTTTTTACTGTAAGAGTACTACTGTAAGAGTGATCTGGATGTGGAATGGGTTGCCCACAGAGGTGGTTGAGTCGCCAACCCTGGATGTGTTCAAGGGGAGGCTGGATGAGGTGTTGAGTGATATGATCTAGATGTAGAGCATAGGTTAGCTGGACTATAGGTTGGACTAGATGATCTTTGAGGTCCTTTCCAGCCTTATCTATACTGTGAATACTGTGAACTTGCAGAGGTACACTGCAACTACCCAGCAGCAGTAGTTTCACATTTGATTCTTGGGGAAAATCTCATAAGACAAACTGTAAAAGAAGTAAAATTAACCACAACAGAGACAAACAGTGTAGCCCTAGACCTCCCAGGACATACAACATCAACAGAGGACAAATTCACTAGATAAAGTGCAGTTCTGGCAATGCAAAAAGCAGACTTAATTTTTTGATGCAACAAGCAAGATGGTAATTCCCACCATGCACTTTCTATGCCACACTTCTCACTTAAAAGAATTCAAAAATGAAAACTCTTAATTGAATCCCAGTGTGCTGCTGAATGCAGGCTTTTTCTGTGAAATGGATTCTTTACTGTACCTGTTGCTACAGATGACTAAAGGCCTGGCACCACTTCTACTCCAACATTATCTCGACCTATTTAGAGCTTCACTAAGATTGGGAAAAGAACCCAGAAAGAAAGTAAAGGAGGCTTTTCCTTGGCAACACCATTTAGGTGTGTTCTCAAGGCATGGAAGAGACAGAAGTGTGGCACGTGCTCTGAAGCACAGCATTTGGGAAGATGTCCTCATGAAAACATGTCAAACAATTACAACTTCTGAAAAAAAGTGGAAATATTTCTGGGCCTGAATGTTCAGTAATAATTACAAGATGTGGTTTTCCTTTTAGAAAGAAAAAAAACAGAAGAAAACATATGACATAAGGTTCTGTTTCACTCAGTGATATAGGCAACCTAGACAAACTGTGTCTGAACTACAGAATTCACTTGAGTGGATTTTTTTTACTGCCACCCTCCTTTTCCTTTTCCAAAGCACTACCAAAGTTAAGAGTTTTCACTAAAAATAAAGAGACTCAGAGCAGTTGCCAGTTGAACCCAAAGAAAATCTGATTGGTTTCTTGGCTCCTGGCAATCTCTTCTATGATGCAGTGCTGCTGCCAGAGCACATGGAGCTTCCGGTACCGTTCCCGACATAAGTGCAGGGGATTGCCTCTTCTTCATAGATGAAAACAAGAGAATAACCAGTTAGCATATCAGAATAGCAACTACAAGCTGTTCCATTAATAGTCTTACATTGACACTAGACTACCTTGAATACTTGCATGAGCACCAGTTCCAACAAGTCTATTGGAAATGTAAAAAAAATTCTACATGTGACAAACAATGGCTGTCATTTCCAAGATGACATTTCAGCAATGGCAGCTGTTGCACATTTCTGATGAAAAGCATAAAAAGTATTCTTGAGAAAAGTAAGAAAGGTAAACTGTACTAAAAAGTCTATTTTCCCATTAGAAATTATACATTCACAAGTGGAACCTGCCATCAGGAATTTGAAATCACCAAAATCACCCAGCCAAGATATGTATTACAGTGCTGCACATGATGGCAGGAAGAATGTGCTGTCCAATCTGCATAAGAAAGAAAGAAATACAAAAATGGAAATACAGAAAGTCAAACATTTACTTACTTTAGTCCTGGATCTGTTTCTCCATATTCATCCAAGTAGGGCGCAGGGTATAAGCAGCCCCTGGTTTTACCTTCAATGAGGACGACTTTGCATTCCCTGATTCTTAAGGAAAAAACAGCTACATTTAAAATACAACTCCAAGCAGGTTCTTCACCTTCTGGTAAGCTATAATTTACATCAAAGCAATGCTTCTTCATCTCAGATAATAAGCATCAAGCTTTGCCAATGTTGTGATTTTTGACCTTTAAGTATTCCCCTTTACTCTTTAACATATTAAATTCTAGCTAACTACTTACTTGAGAAACATACAGACTCCAGCTCCACATTGAAGAGCATGAGACGTACAGGCTCCCAATTCCTCCCCATTCACCAGTTCCTGACAGCAAGTATTCTGGGAACACAACATAGCCCCACAGAATAAACACAATACTGGATGTTTTTGTTCATCATCAGAAGACCGTGGACACCTAAAAGAAGTGCAACCAGAATGTTACAGCAGGAATTAAAACTACAAAAGAAATTATACCTAATGATAATATTCCTTAAGAAACAACAACCAAAAAGACCCAGCCAACCAATGAAAAACTCCAACCCACAATCAAACAAAACCCTACGACATACTATGTCATATTCATTTCATAAATCTGTCTTTCTGGGATATGTTTTTACACTGTATAAAGTATTGTATCTGCAAGATATCTGCTTTGAGCAGGTGGTTGAACTAGACAATCAGCTAAAGTCCCTTCTGACCTGAATTATCTTATGATTCACTCTTCTTGGCATAAAGCATCTGGGCTTGTTGTGTCCAGTACAAGAAACAATTTTCAGGCTTATGGCCAAACCAAACTGCACTGGAGAAAAATCACAGGATTAAGCTATAATAATTTTATATGCTATCTCATCAAACACAAGTGACTTCATTTACTAAGCCGTTGTGTTTCAGATTTAAAATGAAGATCTGCTAGTGTTGACCAGTATACCTGTAACAGTGCCTTCACTTCTACAAAATAATTTCTATATTGTTTTAACAACAGTTACAGTAACTCCAGGAATATAAAAGTCTAGTGACACAACACCTAGGAAGGCAACTAAATATGTCACATCTTACCTAAACTGAGAGGCTTGGTTCAGAAGGCAGCTATAGTCTTCAGGAAGATCTATTAAATGATTTCTTTTCCTAGGATACCTGGGTAAGTGAAAAAAGAACTATTATGAGAATAATAAAGATCAAAGCAAGTAACAGAATGGACAACTATGAACTCCTGCTAAGCTTTTGGTCATTTCTACAAACTTCTGCAGTTCTAGTGCAATTGTTCAGTTCTAGAATCCCAAGTGAGACGCTCTACATGGGAGCTTCGACATTTCTATAATCCAGCAAAGGTGTTGAAATCAAATTTCATATGTAATCTCCATGTATGAAGACATTTCAGTTAGCTTTTGTTTCTTCCCTAGAGCAGGCTAGATTACTTGTCCAACAATGCTGTACATTCTCAATGAAGAGTCATGGCATGAGGAATAATACACAACCATTTGAAGACAAATGTACTTTTAGTAGTAAAGCAGGAGGAATAAAGCACAAGCCATTTAACTCATCCACAACAAGCACTTCATTCTTTTAACTGCTCTAAGTCAAAACCAGAAGAAAACAACAATAGGCTTACCTTATTGCAATGCTTTTCCCCTTCAAGCAACTTAATACCACCGGGTCAGCACACCACCTATTTCAAACAAACATTTGCAGATGGCAGCATTTGATAAAAATATACATCTGGGATCGCTAAATTAGTAAGTGATACGCAAACACAGAATACAGATAAAACATTGATAGTTCTAACTAAAAAAATCACAAGGAGAAACGGCTTATTTTTTATCCTTTTGCTTCCGGAAAAGATTTTAAGCTTGCATACAAGAGGAAAAACCTATGTGAAAAAAACGCTTAAAATGATCATCATGCACATGAAAACACAGGGCTAGCGGAGTTAAAAAATGCAAATAGTCTTCAGACATATTCAAGTTCTCAGAGTGAGCTACAATACACTGCATACATTCTCTTTGGAGAATATGGGCTGAAAGTCACAGTGTGAATAAATATTGGACACTCCAACAGGAAACTACTTGGTTTTATTTAATAACATCACCTGCTGTTTCAGAATGGTTTATTGCATGTTGCATGCTTGCTTAGAATGGCTAAATTTGTCTACAAAAACAATGGCAGATACTGACTAGTTACTGAACAGAGGAATTGGTACACTTAAAACACCTTGTAAGTTATTTCTACAAAAAGGAGAAGGGATAAAGAATGGTAGCAGATGGTCAGTCTAGTATGCTTCATTTAACACATTTCTCAACAATCCTCCAATTTAGTCTACTAAAATAAGTTCTATGAAAAAAACATATGGGAACTTGCATAATGATTTGGCAACTGTTACAATTGCATTAAGTACGGAGCATCCTGCTTGAAATCTCTGTTTCTGACTGGGGGCACTGTACTATTTGCTAACCCTGCCTCTAGTGATCATTTTCCAATGTTCACAAGCACTTATCTTCTGTATTCTCTTAGAAGCACCATTGTCTCTTTGAGCATATATATAGCGTAAGGCAAAGTTATTTAATAATTGACTTGTAAAGTTAATGTATTAATTTATAAGTAATATAATGTATTTATCAATTCCTTTATAATGAATTGATCATAGTATGTAGGTAATGGTTTAGGTCACCTTTATGGAGTACAAGTAAAAAAAAATTTAAAATATCCCTAAACTGAAGAAACCTATGCAACAAAACAAAACAAATGTTACAGAACCCCAACCAAAGAACAACACAGTAAAAGCTAGTGTGAGCCAGAAAATTCTGCCAAGAACCAGGAATTATGATTAATGCAGCCAATTGCTCAAATAGACACAACAAACAAGCAGAGACATTCTCCAACACAAAGCTAGATTATTTGTAGTTGGGGGTGAGGGACGGTGTGTTTGTGTACTTTATCATGAGTTTTTGAATGCAGAATTTAACTAATTCTTTCTTTACTGCTACTTTCTTTCACAAACTGAAAGAGGGGGAAGTTAGGTTAGATATTAGGACGAAATTCTTTACTGTGTGGGTGGTGAGACACTAGAACACTATCTGCCCAGGGAGGTTGTGGACGCCACACTTCTGGCAGTGTTCATTCTGGTGTAATGTAAAGTGTCCCTGTCTGTGGCAGGCAGGGTTGGGATCAGAAGATCTTTAAGGTCCCTCCCAACACTTAACATTCTACGATTCCAGATGGCAATGTACACAATACTCAAACTGTACCTTTTAACCATCAAGCCAATTTCAACATCCATTAGTCTATTTTGGAAACACAGAGAGGAGTACAAGTCTCACCCTGGCAGTTACATGATTTTCCATATTGTCATTTGATAGCTCCTGTAATCAGCAATTTTGCTCTAGACAGGTTAAGAATAGGCAAATGAACAGTAAGTGGCAATCACAAAAGAAAAGGTTTGTAATAACTTCTTTCTGTCTGTATGGTTTCATATAGGCCTGCAAGCACTACACTCTTAAACTATAATTATTTAATAGTACTGGAATTACCACAAAATATAGAACGCTTTGTGGGTTTGGAGTGCTTTAAGAGATTCAGTGTACTTGTGCTCAACAAATAAATGTTTAGAACTTCAGTATGAATTTGAGCTCAACCATTTACTAACACATTCGATCCAGAATTCCCATAGGGAATCACAACAGAAAAAACCCTCGATGGCCCGTCCAGTCCCAGTTAGTACCTCTGAACCAGTGGATTTACTGTGTCCCAGTATTCATGGAAGAGTAGGAACAAATTTGTAGGTAGAGAGAGGTAACTACAAAGTGCCTTGAACTGCCCTTCCTCAGAAACTGCAAAAGAAAAAGAAAACATGAACAACTGTTTAAGTGTTTCAGCACTGCTGAATAATTCACTCAAAACTAGAAACCTCATCATCTCCTTTCCGTTGAATATGTATCCTACAGCTTTAGCACAGCTCCTAGCTAGTACAGTTGGATGTCAGTCCACTGACTTAATGAGAGCTATAATAACTTGGATTAACTGAGGACCTGCTTGAACAAATTTGAGATATATAGTTATTTTCAAGTCATGCATAAGTTACCGTAATAACAGAATTCTTTGCTTAGATTACTGCATAACATGTAACACATGTTAGTGCAGTAGATTTGTCTACTTACATTTTAGCTTTTCACTATCCTTACGGCCTTCAGTGCTATAAAATGTTGCTATAATCACGTCAATGCTAACAGATTACATAAAGCTGGGCTAATTCAATAATTTGTACTTATTGTCTCTGCTACGGAAAATGGCACCGTTGGTTCACCAGAAAGACACTCCCTACAGAATCAAAGTTCCAGACTAATGGTAAGGATAATAGTATATCCCAAAGTTCAGAGATTTTGGTTCATATATCCTAATAAAATGCAAACTTAGTTCATCAGTTTTCTATTTTTCTTGTATACATTATATATGCTATCTTTTGTCTCAATTATTCATAGCAGCTGTGGCCCTCCTTTCCAAATAGTTGATGATCTGTGTTTCACTGCATTTTAACAGAAGACAAAATATTTATTTTTGGGTTTGGTATCTGTAATGCATTAGGATCCTTTAAGGAAGAGGTTTAAGTTTTATAATGTGCTTTATTTCTTTTTGGCTTTTTGCCAAGGAGATACAGCCCTGTATCTTTAGCACTTATCATCATTAGCAACTACATGTTTGGGTTTTTTAAAATATATTCTAGACTATTTCTCAGGTGATACAATCTAAATCCCTAAAATTATCCTTAAATCACAAAATCTTTGTATCCACAAATACTTCCTATCAATACATCACTGACAGTTCACATATTTGCACATACTCAGAAGGAACACTCTTGCAAAGAAGGCCAAGACAACTCAGTTTCTCATGCCTGTCCCTTCTTGTACAAATTAGTAATTCCTTTACTTTCTGCACTGACGATTGTTAAGTTATTGTGAACATTTAAAAATCTTACAAAAAAGAATAAACAGTCATAAATACACACATTTGTTCTATCATGCTTACCTTGTAGTAGCTCCTCGGGTGGAGAAACTCCCAGCAAATAATGAAAAAATAAAGCAGCACAACGAAGGTAAGGCATGATGCCTTTCTTAACACAATCCCATACAAACCAGCCTGGAATATCCTGACTAAAGCAACTGTAAAACACAAATGAGAAATAGCTGCAGTAGTTCACATTGCAAATCCCTACAAACTTTCACATTGTGGAGAAGCAACACGGATGTACCCCAAATTCTCTGAAGCACGGCCACCAGCACTTCAAAGCCAACCTCTCCTTTGCCTAAGAAATGAGTACTGAGTTTATGTACAACATTTAAATTAAGTCTTCAAATTATGTCAGCTTCTACTTTTCTCAGAATTATAAAAAGTAAATAGCCAACACATTGCTGTCCATCTCTACGTTACTCAAGATAATCTGATATAAATTGTGCAATACAGAATCACAAAGAGAATTGATTCTTACATCTGTTGCTTTTTATTACCAAAAGCCAGCAATTTTTTGAAATTGCGAAAGTTTTTGATTCAGTTGGTGTTTTGAATGCAGTTGAAAACGAGGAAAAAATCCAACCTTAATGCAGCATAAATACACTTCAGGAACAATAAACAGAATTAAATTTAATAACTCATACTTCATTATGTAAGTCACAACACTAACACTCAGATTGTTTAGAAAAGGGTGTATCAAACACATTTTTGACAAAAAATACTGGAGTTATACTCATCTCAGTAATTATTCTTGTAGTTTGCACAATATGAGCATTTAGTCTAAATTTCATAGTAAATTTAACTCACTTGCAGTGTTATTGTTTTTTCAAAGTTTTAAACTTGGTTAAATTCACATTTATCTGAACAGGAAATTCACACAAATGTTGATCAGTACTTGCTGAGGAACAACCTGTCAAGCCACATTACAATATTACAGACCATGGAAAAATTATTATGCTGACTGTGCTGTTTAAGCACAGATAGGTCAAAGTTAGAAGATGAAAATGCATAAGGAGAAACTAAAACACTATCAGAACTGGGTTGCCTAAACACTGGCATTTGATTATGTACCTATGTGCCTTGGTACAGCGACCTTATTTTCCAAAATCCACACCACCTATGATTCTAAGGTCATGCCTCAGGAAAAAATCCTCTTATTATTTAAATATCAAATGTTAAATATTCAAAATTTAGATTTAAAACTTTTAGACAAGTGGATAGCATTGTCAGTCTTTGAGAAATATCTTTGCAACTAGCCTTGGTGAAGATAAATCAAGGCAGAGTTTGTAGAGGGCACATCCATATTTTGTAGTTAATTTCACATAGACACTGAAGTACTATCGTGTCTGCAGCTATACCTGTCAGAAAAGTCTGAAAGATGCGACCTAACACTTATATGAGCAACTGTGTTCAGCTTTACACTTTCTCCCCTTTTTGCAGTAGAACCCTTTCCTTCTTTCTGGATTCCATCTATAATGCAAGAGATCCAAAATGAAACAATCAGAGACAAGAAGAAACAAATACTGTAGTAAGTTGCATTTCTCTTCAGAATGGATACAGGGATTTTTTTAATCTTCTGACTAATAATTTATGGTGTTGTCCACAAAAAAAGCAGCCACTTTAACTAAAACTGCTCTTTTCACTAGTTTCAGTGTTCAGGACCACGAGAAGAAAGCACAAGGCTTTGTGGTAAGTCCCCATACAAAATCTTTTTTTTTCTGCCTTCCGTGTCGGTGCAGGTCCATCCCTGTGGATTGCATTCTCTCTAGGAAAACACAATGCTAGAGTTGAACTGCTACTTACCCACTGGTGTACTGGCAAACTTCTCTACAGAACGATTGTGCGGACTGTGCCTCCTCGCTGCTGTCAGGTGAGTGAGCAGTGGGGGACTCTGCATTCAGAAAGATGAATCCACTGTAAATGCACTCCATCGTGACACACTTCTCTTCTATGTATCTTGAACTCTTTGTTTTATTGCATTACAGAAGTATTACAGAAGTATTTCCACTTTATTTTGCTTAATTCTTTTCTATTTGCTGCTTTCTGCCTACAAAGTTTTCTCTTAACACTGCATGCTGTAAGGAGCAATCAGAATTACTGCCTCATTGCTCATCCGCATATAAAGAAGTGCTTCCTTCCCTTGAGCTTCTGAAGTTGCTGTCCTACACAGCTCAGGTTACAGAAATCTTTTAAAATTTTTAGAATTTGTTTTCATTTCCATCTCGCTCTAGAAAAACGAAAGTTGTAGCTAGAAAGTCCACAGGTTACTGACAGTTTTTAATAGTAAGTAATACAGAGAAAAGTGAATTTCTCTCCTATCAGTTTACAGGATTCTGTATTTCAGATCTGAGTATTTACTAGAAAGAAAACTTTATTTCCTAAGTGCATACTGACTGTCACTGCACAACTCAGTGACGCTGCTTGGCAGAGCTTTGCTTCTCCTACAAGGAATGAAGACTGGAAAGTTACCACTGTGAAGTGACTGACTGGAGCAAGCACTGATTTATCAGTAATTATTCTGTTTTCTTGGGCTAAGACCAAAGAAGTGATTTAATAAAATGCTCTGAAAAATACATACAGTGCTGTTTATTTTTTTACCAGCAAACAGTTATTACTGCCTAGCACTAAGTGTCACTTATGAGAAAGCTGATACCTGGAAAACACTATGGATGACAATCTGTTATTTTTAAGAAACTATGTGAAAATACCATAAAAATCCAACCCAAATGCACATCTACCTGTTGCTGAAGAGATGACAATTTGCATTATATGTGCCAGTGTTGTCAGATGAAAGAGGTAGAGGTGGTTATAGGCTGAACTAATTGATGAAGGTTGCAAGTCTACAGCATCCTCCCAGTATAAAGACGGAAAGGATAACACAACTCCCACCTATAGGTGAAAAGGAAGAGGCAAATACTAAAGGAACAAAAATTCAGTAATAACTACAAGGATAACAGAACTTACATTTTCAGTACACATTTATATGTAACTTCTGCAGTCTATTTGAATTATGTTAATTCATCTTGCTCAAGAAAAGGTATTGTTATGAAGAATAAAATGAACCTGCTTACCAAAATGTGGAATATATCTACGTCTAAGAGTGATGGAGTGTCCTCCACTTTAAAGTTTGGTAGGAGAACTACAAAACAAAGATATCAGTTATACATTTGATACGTATTTTCTTCTTTTGGATTGAACTGTAGTCTCAGAATCTGATTTCAGAGCCTCAAGCATTTTAATTTTTTGATCAAAGAAACTCCAAGTCTCTGAACTAAGGAAGTCCCTCTCCCTCCTTTTCATAAGGAACTTTTAAAGTACTGGAAGACCACAACGAGCCCTCCTTGAAGGGTTCTCTTAATATACTGAGAAAACGAAGTCTCACTGAGATAGAAATACCTGTTTTGTGGCTTTATCTACCTTTTTAGAACAGAATGGGAGTAATTTTGAACATTGCCAGAAACAGTTTGTTAACCATGAGTAAATATTCTAGACTTGAGTATCTCTAGGTCTATATAATGACTTGATGATCCTCGTGGGTCCCTTCCAATCAGAATATTCTGTGATTCTGTAAAGATAATCTAGGACGGAGGACTTTTGGGGCGCGTCGGTGATATCGGTCAACAGAACTAATGATTAGTTCAATCAACACCGCATGATTTCAGGGAACATTAGAGACACTGAATTTAGCACTGTTGTCAAGTAGTCTGACCCTTGCTTCTATGTTTTATGTGGGTGCCATTTTGGAACAGAAATGTCTGTAACAAAAAAGGTAGTAGACAAAAGGAATACAATACCTCCTAGAAGACGAGTAAGATGTTTCTGAATGAGGACCTGTGGTGATGTTGTTCTCTGAGCAGCTGCAAACTGCACTAATGCTCTAAGGCCACTGTGCTAGAGCACATGAGAAAATGGTTGAAGAGGAAAAAAGGACAGATATAATAGTGAAACAAAATTGTAAAAGCACATCTACTTCTATAAACACAAAACACATTGATAAATTAACTTAATATGAACTTCTATATGAAGGTAGAAATATTATTCTTCCGAAGTGCTCATTGCAATTATCAATCTAAACATTTTGGGAGACATCCCTCAACAGAGACTGAACTTGATGTTAGCAATTTAAACAGTTTTCTATATGCATATATATGTAGACTTCTTTCTTTAAAATATATTGCACACCTTACTTGTCCATACCTGTCTATTTTGTAGAGATCCAAATAAAGGCTTGCCCTCTGTTTCCAAGAGGTTTTCTTAAAATTAAACACAGAAAAAATTAAGTTTGTTCTACAGGGCTTAATTTATTTTTAGTGTATGTAATCATTTTTAAAACTCAACTTCATTCTGATAAGAGCCCTCTTGAAGGAAACATATCTTAAATGCCTCTGCATTTTTCCCAGATAAATGAATGTAGGGAGGTTTTCAAAAATTTTCACATTTTCATATCTTGTTAACTACAGATTTAAAGGAACACTGTTCCACATGGATGACGATAACACATTTATTCTATGGATTTGGTTTAATTTGCAGATACACTGATATAATGCTCAAAATCACCAAGTTATCTTTACAGAGATGCAATACAGCCACATAATTCTCAGCTTTATCATAGAATCATAGAATGTTATGGGGTTGAAAGGGATCCTAAAGACCACCTAGTTCCCACTCTCCTACCATAGGCAGGGACACCATCCACTAGACCAGGTTGCTCAAGGCCTTATCCAACCTGACCTTGAACACTGCCAGGGTTGGGGCATCCACAACCTCCCTGGGCAAACTGGCAAAATTCGGAATACAGTAAACCCTGGTGCATTGCGACCTCTGCATTATGACCCCGCCCATTTGAGAGGCAATTTTCTCGCAGTTTTGATTCAACCATTTGCGAGTTTAGCCAGATGACGCATGCGCAGCGTCTCTGCTCTGCCAAGGAGCGGTGCCGCGGTGCATGTGGGGCGGGACTCACCCCGCCCTGAGAGGAGGGGGCTTGCAATGGCGGCACCGTGCCCCCGTCCCTGACCCAGGAAACTGTCCCACAGAAGTGAGGCAAGCAAGGTCAAGCAAGCGCTGTGTGCTCGGAGGGGGAAGCTGTTGCTGCGCCAGGAGGAGGCTCCTGTTCCCCTGCCCTGTGGGACCATACGGGCAGTGTTGCCTCTCCCGGGACCAGTGGATGTTAAAGGGAAGGAAACTCTGATACCGACCTGACCTCCTTCCCCCAGGGACCCCCCTTCCCCACCACGGAGGAATGGCGAGCATGCTGGCTGCAGCAGCCACATTTCCAAGCCCCCACAGACTCGGGGGACTGCCCCCTCCCGAGGTCCTGTGGTCTTCTCCGGGCTGCTGCGGCCGCATGCTTGTGGCCCAGGCCCCGTGCCGCTGCTCCCTTCCCCGGCCCCAGGCGTCCCGGCATGGCGTGCCAGCCCGCTGGGGCAGCCAGCATGGCCATGGGGCCAGTATGCCACGCCGGNTCTGGGGAAGTGGCGACACTGCCACAGCAGCCGCCATCGCAGCCACAGCTGCCGCCACCGCCGTTGCAGCCACCGCCGCAGCAGCAGGTCACACATGCGCAGTTGTGAAAAGGGGCCTCCTTCATCGCTAAAAAATCACACTGCTAAGATCTGAAGCCGCAATATGGGGGGTGCGAAGTGCAAGAGGGCCGACTATACTGCATTTGACTGTAGTGCAACAAAAATATTTCAAAAACAAAATTCCTAGGTTGAAATGCAATTTAGTGCTCCTCCCTGAGTGCATTGGGTCTGAAGGAATAATAAAGAGAAAATAAGCCAATAAAAAAAAGAAAGCAAATGAACTCGTTTGCGTAAAAAGGAATTAATTAAAATGTTTTTGTGCCTTAGTCACTTCTCAGAGATGAACTGGTACACTTGGAAATTTTATTGGTTTTCATTGAGAGGCTTTGGTTTGAAGGATTTTTATTGTGTTGGGGCTTTTATTGTTTCTCTTTTTTTAATCACTTCTAACAAAAAATTAAACTCCTTTAACTTAGCACTTCCATATATCAGTTTAACACACAACATGTGAGTTGCTGAGGAAACATGAGAAAAATCAGACTTCTAATTTCCAGAGTCTGGTTTTTGGGAACAAAACAAATTCACATCCCTTGGGTCAATGATGCTTTGAACCTCCTCTAGAGACTCCAGTTATACAGATAGCTAAAGTTCCTTGTCTAGGAAGCTTAGCGAGTTAACTAGTTTTAATAATGAACCATGACTAGACTCCAGACCAGCATACTGAAGCTGTGTAAGCAGTTTTGTTTTACTATTTCAAAGAAGCCTGCTCTATTTGCTAACAAAAATGAAGTGTTGATCTAGGATAAATCAAACTGTCACAGTAGTCCCTCTGGTTTTATAACCTTGTACTCGTAAGGTACCTGAATTTTTTACACAGACCTTCAGTATCACACCTGTGATAGCAGTTACTGCATTTATATGCTTGCTGGCAAACTCCTCCCTGACAGCCACCAAAATCATTCAATCAAGCAACAGTAAGATNTTTTCTTTTGATACGAAATATCTGGACAGCATTAAGTGCATTAATGTTAATAAAGCTGAGTGGCTTCCAGTATTTTCTCAACCCATTTTAAAACTCTGATAGAATCCATCAGTAAAAAGATGCAATCTATTTTCATGACTCTTCCTGCCTTATCAGAATATTCCCAATCCTCTTAAAAACCTTTTAAACTCCTGATATTCCAGTTGGGTCTTGTCCATTATAGATTTAGGGCAGACTACACTTGTACCTCAACAGCTTCACTGGTACACATGGCAGATCATTTATGGAGATGTACATCTGTATTATCCATTCCTTCATCATCCATTTCAGATTTAGCTTTCGCCTCTCTCCCTGCCTAGAAGACACTACAGATTTATCTAAAGCTTTATGCTTATTACACAAACTTATTTGTGTATGTAGTACAGAAATGAAATTATATGAACAGGTACATTAACCCCCAAATGGAATCACTTTTCTGCTAATTTTTGCCTTCAAAGATTCATGGCAGAGAATGTTTGGTTGCTTTTCAGGTGGGCTTTTTCCATCAGGTACCTACTTAGCAATTTCAGAACACAAAAGACTTTCTTCTACAAATTCCAGAAGAATTCTTTGAGAATACAGACAAAAAACAAATAATGAGAGGGAGCACTATTTCACAGCTGTTAGATTTTTGGCTGTACAGGAGATGCCTGCAGGTCAATGGTCTTTCACATTTATGAATCAAATGTTAATGAACTATTTATTAATTAATTATTAATCACCTATTAATTGAGTATGTTTAAAGTTATAATTAGTACCTGCGGAACATGATCTTTTCCTGACATATCAGATTAAACTCAATGTCGGCATTCCATACCTTATTTCATAACATATTATCTAATTTTTAAAATCCTATTATTTATATCGGATTATAGATTATAATTCTATTATTATACACATATGCAATTACATAGAATATACTTTGCTATGCTATTACATACTGCTCTTACTTATGTAGAGCTATTCTTTACACAATCAGACTGCAATTTACACAATCAGATTGAAATCATTCAATCAAGCAACAGTAAGATTTTCAACTCCTGAGAAAGAATAAACCCAAATTATGCTTTACCTATACACTGTATGGTAAAAGCACATGTGCTCCAGGTCATCATAGGAATCCGGGAATCGGCTTCATTTGGAGCAACTTTTAGTCCAACTCTGTAAATGGTGGTGGCAAAGAGAATAAGCATCTCCTTGATACTGCTCGAATACTTGGTTCTGCAAAAGCACGATGAAATAACGTCAGTCTCAATTATTAACAGTGCTTACTCCTTACTGGTCAATCAATCACTAACAAAGTCTAAGTCCAAACCAGGACAGCTGTTTATGGAAGAAGTCTTGAATACAAAGACCCTTTGTCTGTACAGAGGAGGAAAAAATCACTACTTTCCACCCATAAACAAGTGCCTGGACATTAAAGACTCTACGAATTGAGGGTCTGAGAGCTGCCAGGCTGGGAAGAGATCACATGCAAAAATGCAAATATTTAAATCCAAGTAAAAATACAATGAAAACAAAAAAAGAAGGCACTAAAAATTGAAAGAAAGAAGTTTCAAATATATTTTAAAACACTTTGTTTAGAATTTAAGCTCTTTTCAAATTACATTAGGTTAGTTTATGTACATGCAGTTTCATGTAGAAAAGTGGTTAGCAGTTTTGATGGCTTGTGCATTTTTTTCAAAGTCATACACAGAACTTTTTAACAGAAATGTATGACATTTGCTTTAAGTCTCTGTATCTCTACAGACAAAACCATTGTATTACAAAGTCTGGGGTTTAGCCAGGTTTATACTTAAACACGACACTGTTTAAATTCAAATTACAGAATCTTTCCCATGGAGATCAGTTATCAAATAAAAATTTGACAACTTTCTGACAATATTTTTGCAAGTAAATGTAACAGATAACATGAGTACTTTGCATAATTATTTCACTCAGATGTAGAGTACTTACAGCATGATCTAAAAGGAAAAAAGACAACTGAGCAAACTTGAAAATGACCTATCCACTCATTCTGGTTTAGTGGGAGAGGCTTTTGCCCACTGGAACAGAAACAGACCACACAGTCCTAGACCTCTGACTAATCCATACTACATTATCACATCCAAACCCAAGGGAAATCCACGCCCCAAACACACGTGTAGCAATAAAGTTAAGGCAGACAGACAATAATTAACTTGCCTAGAGGCACAGCCAACTAACCCAAATCACTGCAATTGTGGATTGGAAAATTCCAGACCTCCAGCTTTGTACCAAGAACATAAGAACTACCATACTGGATTTGACCAAAAGGTTCACCTAGCTCTGCACAGCTCAGTGAACGCTTATGGAAAAGAGTAAGCAACACACCCTTCGAGCCAAACAAATTATGTGTCTTTTCTTCAATACAAACTCTGAATCTGAAGTATACCTAGGTTATTTTAGGGAGAATTAACATAATGCAGAAAACACTTCCAGTAACACTTACGAGGACTGAACTCCAAAACTAAGGATGGAATGGAATTCTAAAGCAGAGTTCCCCGTTCCCTTGTTGGCGTAAGCAGGAAGACTTTGCTTCTCTCCTTCGAGGAAAAAAATAACCAAACAGATCCACATTAAGAAACACGTAAGTTACTACAGTTTTTATAGCAGTCTAACAGACATGAGTCATCTTTTTACTTTATATTGATTTGAAAATAATTGGAAACACGCCTCACCAGCCAGAGTATCTTGCACGATTTCTCCTTAAATAACATTTGCTTCTATTCCCCAAAACAGTGATTCTGTACCTTCTCTTGAAGTGTTTTCTAAACAGTCACAAACAATTTTTTTTGCCTTTTCTCATTTAGTTTTTCTCTTTTTTACTACATCAAAGCCAATACAAAACTTTAACTCTGAGTGTTAGTTTGTTGATATCCTCTCCAAATGCACATAATGTTTTCTACAGGAAAGATGGAAAGAATTTCACAGAAACCAGTGAAAGTGGGGGCACTGTGAAATTTAGACACCAGATCAGAAAGAGCTATGACTTTGTCTATAGTTCCATTTGATACTGTCATGACTGACAGCAAAGTGTATTCTTTAAGTTTTCTCTTGGTATTAAACATGTACTGACATATGTCCCACAGAAGAGGTTATAAATTAAGATAACAAACCTTTAGCATTTTTCACACTGTAGCCTGATATCCTGACTGTGACAATCTCCAACCACCTGGCTAGGGACAGGATTTGAGCTACTGCCTCTGCATCTTCACTGAAAAAAAAAACAGAAAGCAAGTTCTACTTTAGCACTCAAAAGAATCACCCTAACTTTAAAAACAGAGGACACAATTGGATCAAAACACATTAACTCAGCACTGGCTTGGCTATACCAGCTTTGTAAATTTTGAGCAAACAGTATAAAATGAAGTGTTAGGCTGAATACTAGATCTAGGTACTTTCTCATTTGGTATCAGCTCCAAAGAATAGCCAATCCAAAAACATTTTCAAAAAAATAAAAGATTGAGTGATAAAAGAAATATATTTGGTTGAATAATCAATAAAGAGATATGCAGTCTTTTATACAGATTAGGAAGCTCAAATCAAGTTTTCCTTTCATAAATTTGAAAAGCCAATCAATCTAAAAATAATTTTTACTCTTTTTCTTTTTTTAAATTACAGGTTATGCAATCTGGCATTTCACCTGTTTATTTTTTGAGCCTGCAACGGAACAATAGGAATCACAGTATTGCACAGAGATTTGCAAAGTGGACAGAGATACTCTCCATTCTCCAAGTCAAATATCTGTTCAACATGCAGACGTTGGCGAAAGTTCAGCTGCATGGCTTCAAAGTACCTGCAACATTGAAAAGGAAATTACTAGAAAGTGGAATGGCTCAAGTGTGACAAGAAAACACATGTTCCAAGTACTATTATACAGCAAATGCCTATCCAAGCCAACAAACAAGTCTCCTCCTTGGATGTGAAAATAACAGTAAAACATTTTGAGCACATACATGAACTTCTGCAAAAATGCAGAGTAATCCACTGATGGAGAAATGTTTTTATAAGCAGTTTTCCCTGCTTGTAAGACCCTTTTAAATATCATTAACATTTAACAGACAAGCAGTCCTTACATTTTCTACTCTCCCCTCTTATCTTCAACACAATCAAACATTGTATCTAATATCTACCATATGCAACTCGTTACAGTAAATTTGAAATGGGAATTGCACATATTAATTTTAGGAAAAACTACTGGTAACAATTCACGAGTGATAAATCAGGTATTCATGGCAGTGATGGAGTCCCATGACTAGACAATGAAACCGTAGCCTTCTTGTTAACAGGAAGAAAGGATAATTTATATCTCACTGTAACTATTTGAAACTCAAAAGGAAACCAAGAAATAACTGTGATCTTTTTACAGTTATCTTTTCATTATAACTTTGCCCTTCAGTGGACGCAGTAAGCCTACAAATTTCATCAATGTCTCAGGGGTATGATTATGAAGAAAAGACCCAACATTTAAATATTCTTGTCTGAATACAGATAACTAGATTCAGTCCCAGTGGTCAGACTGGGTATGTAGGATCTTAGAGATAGATATGAAACTATCTAACTTGCACACTGAGGTAATAACCAGATTTGTTTTCAAACATACATCTTAAGGATATAAAATATAATCCCATTTACATAATAAAAGAAAGTGTGCATGCAAGGGCATCTGCAGAAATTCCAATCAGTACAGAATATTTAGGAAAGTATTCTGTTACAGTCAATAAAATTATGCATTTCTTTTCCTCACATTCAATTACCTATGGTTTTGCAAGCAACTACTCTTCCTTATATACGGTAACTACAAGGATATCCCCTTCACTTGAACTTGTACTGTTTTAGAGGGCTGGCAATATTTTTACGCTGCACATAGAAAGGTATGGCAGGCATTGTTTGGAAGAATATTAGTAAGTTAAAATCTCTGTTACATAAGAAATAAAAGACTATACTCAAACCTTCCGTGCCATCCCGTATGAGAAGAGCCTGTTGTCCATTTTAATCCCATTAACCCATACAGCAAGTCATCTTTCCTTACAAAGAGCAAGGGAACTGAGCTCCAGTGATGAACTACTTAGATCTACGCAGATGTAGATGGATCTGCCAAGAGCAGATGTATTATACTCAAAGAACATTATTTCTGTATCATTTTAAGTGTGTGCACCTATTTATACCGTACCAAGGTTTTTTGTAAAAAACTATATATACACACATATAGAAAAGTAAATGATAAACACTAGAAATGTAGTAAGATTTTTTGAAGTAAAATGGCACAAGTACAAACAACAAACCTCAAGAGATTGTCTATAACACACAACTATAAAGAGTAGCTTGTAATTGCATGACCCAACTCTATCTGTTGATAATACTTCACTGGAATTATTTCTACTATCATTTGTCACTATTTATCTTGTTTACATTTGTCAGACCTTTGTGAAGTCAAATGTAGGACTCTATTCTGCAAGCTAGGGAACTTGGTCTTTTCATATTCAGGCTGCATTCTAATCCAACACACTTGGTCCCTCAAACAACAAAGTTTATTCCCCTTCTACCAATTCTCAGCCCTTACTTCTTATTAAGGGTTTGTTCACCAATATGGGAGAGGTTGCAAACAAGTATTGCCAGATTCTATACTAAATGCTAATAGTATAGATTCTATACTAAATCTCACCGAAAGACTCACTGGAACAAGTCAGCTTCATCCTTTGAGTACCAACATGGTGACAGACTTTCAAAGTACTATTACTCTTGAATGCTCACCTGGAAGATTCCTACTAGTTCTCACTGGACTGCTAAAAGTAAGCCGACAAGGAATGGTTTCTTATTCTTGACAAGTTTTACACCACTGGTTTTATTTGCATAAATTAGTAACTCCTTAGAGATTCTTTTGTGTCAGAGAAGTCCCCAAAAACTTTCGATGATGATTTTCTTCAAGTCAAAATACCTCTTGTGCCATATTTCGTTTTCAGATGAGTATAGTTTTGATCCCTTAAATATCCACTTACTGTACTGAGTTTTCAGTGTGCACTTAAGATGATTTGGAAAAACAGATTAATGAAAAACCATTAAAAGGCTGCAAAGGCACATCCTTACTTCTGCCAGCAGGCTGCATGCATCACATGACCACAGCTTCCTGTGTGGGTCCCACAAGGTAAGTCAGGGTGCATGAAAAGAGGATCCAGTGCATCTAGAAAGACATGGGAGAAAGAAATTATTGAAAGACTAATGTAACTTCCCTTCAGTACAGACAGAAATGAACAACAACATACACAGAACAGGAAACTTCAGATTTTATTTCCTTGCAGTTTTCAAAGCTACATTAAAACTCCATTTGTCTTACAGTAACCCACCAATAAGCCAGAAGGCTTTCCTCTGATTATGAAGAAAAAGGTAACAAAATTCAAAAGCAATAGCCTATTGGTTAAAAAGCAAAAAAGGTTCTTCCATACCAGAACCACTCTGTTACTGGATACACTATTACAGTAATCCCTTGAATTTTGCAGAGGTTCAGTTCCAGAAAAGTCCCATGACAGCCGAATTCCGTGAAGAAGCAGAAAATACATATGTAAATGAGCCCCCCACCAGCCTGTCCCTCAGTACCGGAGCACCTGAGGGTATTCCCTGCCCTTCCCTGTGCCATGTGATGGGACAGGGGAATGAAGGGGGCCTTCTCTGCCCCCCTCTGCCACTGGGGAGCCCTGCTCTGCTGAGGCCTGCCCTGATGGAGGCAGTACTGCTCTGCTGGTCCCAACCCCTGGCCATGGGGAGTCCACGGGGTTCGCTGTGGCCATGCTGGCACCAGTGGAGGAAGTCCCTCCATGGCCCTGGGGCAAGCAGCTGTAATAAACCACTGACACCATGCTCTAAACCTTCCCTGCCATGTAACCTTTCCAACACTCATAAGGGAACCAACTCTGGACGGTCCCCAACCGAGTGAGAGGCGCTGCTTCCCTGTCCCATGGAGTGTGCCGGTCCCACCCTGCGTCGTGGCAGAGGCACTTCTGCGCATGTGCAGCTGTCCCGTGCTCACATGACACAGGAAACCCCGCAAAGGACCAAGGGAACACAATGATGTCTTCACGGGGGAAAAAAATGCAAAGAATTGAAGCTGCAAAATTTGAGTCGCAAAGACTAAAGGATTACTGTTAAATTGTTGACGTCTTACTGTATTCTTAAATGAAAATGAAACTACTAAGAACTAGAAAGATGAGTCATTTCTCCAACTAAAAATCCCATGTATTTTCAAACTACTGACACAAACAGCACTGCTGAATAACAAAAATTAAGTTTATGTTTTACTGATTTTGCGTAACATTATAAAGCAAAATCATTCTGAGAATATAATGGTATCTTTGTGCTGCATGTGGACTTGATGTAAGATTCCATTTTCTCCTAAAAGATATCTAAATAATATTGAATTAAACAACAGTACTCCAAGTCTTATCTGGTGGACTGCTCATGATTTTGATCTACACCTGGATTTGACAAAAAAAAATCCTAGAACCCAAACTGCTGGAAGTATTTCTCATTTGACAGCAGCTAAAGCTGTCCTAAGTCAGATGGAGACTGAAATAAGAAAGTAAACCTTGGTATAAGACTAAATTGCCACTACCTGCAATTCTGCTGTGGGAACAAGCATTTTTCCACTTATTTAGGTGCTCTTACAGGCTTTCTTGTAACTGAAGAGCTGCAGAGGACCATGCAGTAGGGAGTAAGTACCAAAAATAATCTCCAGAAGCAGATTTAGGAAAAAGAACTTAATTCCCTTCATTTTCAGTTATTTCAATAGCCCAACGTGTCCCTGGAGAAAACTTACAAGTGTATCTGACTACGAGCATGGGATTTAATCTCTACTTCAGGGTACCACAGAAGAGGAGGGGGAAGATGCAATTAATACATGACCTAGATAAAGATTCTATTCAGCTGTCTCAAATTGCCATTATCAGTAGTTTGCTGTTAAAAAGAATAATGGACCAAACAGGATTCTGCAGGAGTCTGTCCTACGCCTACCACTATTCAGTATTTGTTAATGATCCAGAGCAGGAAACAGAACATCTCACTAAGTGAAACAACTTGAAATAGGTTTGTAAGCATGACAGAGAATTGGGTAATACCCTGGAGAAACATGAAACAATGCTGAACTTCCCTTTGCTTTGGAATTATGTCTGATAATATTTAAGAGTGTACTTCCAAACTAAAACAGGAACAGTGAACTGCACAAAGACAATTTAAAGCTATTTGCTAGACAGTACTGTCAATTAAAAAAAAGACACAGTGTTCATTTTCCTCTGCAAGCTGATGACAAACCATCAATACTGTCTTGGAAAACATAACCTCCCCCTCCATTTGAAAATAAGCGGGAATTTAAAAAGTTGTAACAGCACTTACAGACCTCCAATCCTATTATCTTGTAACACTGCATTTTTACTACTTATATATTAGTTAGTTGTAGTAAGCACGACTCAAAAACATTATTGGCTCAGCTTTGTAATAAGAATACATAGGGAAGATGTACTGATTAGTAAGTATTTCATAGATAACAGCTATCTATATAAATTTTCTTCTGCGCCGAAATAAATAGCATTTTACAGGCAAAAAATATTCCAATTAATTTTTAATTATTATTTAATATTTTAGTGTGCTTGATTCCAACTAGTAGTTTCACGATGAAATGTATATCACCACCCAACAACATTTGCCTAGGCTGTGCTTTCTTCTTTCCATTTAAAAATGTAATTAAGTATTACATGGAAGACAACCATTCTGATAGTACTTTCATTATTACTATCCAGTATTAATAACTACTAAGGTGAACACACTAAAGTTATCCATATACTGTTTTAAAATCTTATTCTGGAATTTATTCTCTCTTTTTAAAATTAAAAGCCAACAACATCTGATCCTGAAATTTTTTTTTTTCAAAGAGAGGAAAAATGCAAAAAAATGTCAGTGAGTACTTAAGTTTTCCTTTATCGTTCTGTTTATTTTCTTCTTTCCTTTAAATAAACGACCAAAATTCCTATCAAAAAAATTCTCATTGGTCTTTGTGTTCCCTGCTACTGATATTACACACATCTAGCTCTTGTGTTTTTATAATTTTCTTGTATCCATTTTTTTTCATTCATCAGATAGATGATCTCACATAATCTTTGGTTACACTTTTCTACTTTTTTATATTTCCTAGACATGGGAGAGGGAAAACCTCAAACCAAAACAAACATCCCAATCCTCTTTAGGCTGCTATTTTGGGCTCTGATAATGTTCATTTATTTCACACAGAATATTCTGAGTTGGAAGGGACCCACAAGGATCATCAAGTCCAACTCCATATTGGACATATTGGATCCATTTCCTCCATATTAGGAAAGTTGGCTTTTGTACTTGAATAAACAGGAACTGTGAACTGTTTTGGATTTTTTCCCAGGCAATTACTCCTACCAAATCTGCTTGTTTGAGTAAATCTTCTTGTGAGATTAAAGCATGTTCTGATTTCCCCAGCAACAACCCTAAATCTTTATACACTTCTCAGTTAAGTTTTAAAGTGTGGATTTTAGAACAATTTAAAAATTTTCACCTTTGTTTTCTTAAGTAGGGTAAGCTCTCCAGCAATTTGACCAAACACAAGAATTTAATTGGTTCAAAGGGTATAAGCTCTTAGTACAGAACTGCTTGTAGTCTAAAAGAAGAAAAATCACATACCCCCCGAGAGTTCAAGAATTCTGCTCCTATTCTGAGTTAAGGCAGTTGATTTCTGGACACAGGCAGATAAAACCATGGCAGCACTTTCCAACTTTATTTCTTGTTCCTCCTGACAAAGAATACAGGTCAAAACTTCTTTCTCAGCAACAGATGGACCTCGTTTGGGACCCAAAGCAATTTTGGAGTAATCAATTGGTGAAGACATGCTGTAAGACAATTAAGTGACACAGATATAAAATGGCTTTTTCTGAATACACTTAATTCTTCCAGGCATCTCACAAGGTTCCACACTGCTAATACTTCTGGTTTCATACCAAATTGCTTTATAAAAGCAAATGATGACCAAGCAATGAACAAACTCCTCAATCCTCACTAAAATGCACTATTCTTTAAAAGTAGAAAATGGAAGCCAGCTAACAGAGCAACATACTGAAATGGATTCAGACAGTAAGAAATTAAAGAAGTTGTATTCAATGTAGATTAACTATACTTTTACCTTACAGACACAATAAAATTGTCTCCCGTTCTTGAAGAAAACATACTGAAAAGGAATGCCACTACCTTAAACCAATGCTTTATGACACAGTAAATTTCCATATATTTTTTAAATATTCTCTGTTCCAGAGTTGAACAGTGCATAGAACACGATCTATTAAAGACCAAAGGATATGGAAGTGATCTGTACTTTTCTTCCAGCAGCTGTCTCTATTTTCCTGATTAGTTTTGTAATCCCCCAATCACACAAAAATTGTGAGCTACATACATTAGGTATACTACACTGTTGAAGCATTTCTAGAACAGGAGCAATCCATAACAACAAAATTACTATAACCAATATAAATAAAACATGATCAGTATTAAGTAAGATTTTAAAACCTCACTGAGAAATATTAGTGATTTGAACTACAAGAAGTATATTTTCTTCATTGCAACTTAAGACACATAGGCTTTCACATTCTTTCCAAATGAAATGCTTACATTTTCATACAAGGTAGTCACCCAACTCCAAGATTAAAGTGTTGTCAACTCAACAGCTTCCTGATGACATTTTCTTCAAATATTATGCAATAAAAGTATCCAACATTTTGAAGAACTTAATTTTTTGATAGTTCATCTTATGCTGCTCTATGAAGTGATCCACTGCTCTTGCACCAGCACACACATCCTAGTTTACATACAATTCTTTAACAGAAGATGACTTAAAAGGAAATACAGACTCAAGTTTGCTGACTGGAATGACACAATCTGTCCCCTGAAGTTACTTGTGCACTTTATGTAGCATAATGAATTTATGTAGCAGGTAATTAACTCTTCCCACCAGAACGCTGAATATCTGTTTTTTCTTACCTTTCTTCTTCCATAAGAGCATCTTCTTTCCCCTGGGTCTCCAG
The DNA here is from genome assembly GCA_013390025.1 of Pitta sordida. Lineage (NCBI taxonomy): Eukaryota > Metazoa > Chordata > Aves > Passeriformes > Pittidae > Pitta > Pitta sordida. The sequence goes on from WEKX01014899.1 coordinate 106,186, forward strand.
TGTGTTTTCATACAGGAGTTTATGGGTTTCAATGAAATTCCTCTGAAGAGCAGACATCTGGGCCATTATCTTCTGACGGTGCAACCTTGCTGCCTCTGCCTTTCTCTTCCGCTCAGCTTTCTCCTTATCCTGAGTGCTCTGTGTCTTACAATATGAGAATAAAGAAATCACAAGCAACTGAGAACAACAAAAATGAGAAAACTCTTTCCCCAACTATAGGTATTCTAGGTACACTGTCATCAAATTCCTTAACTGACAACAATTTAATGAGGGAAAAAAGCTAACTGCTATTTGTGAGATAAAAACCCCTCAAAACTTTACATGTTGACTAGGTTAATGAACTTAGTCAGAAGACTGGACTTTTGCAGTCCACAAAAGGTAACTAGTACAATCCCTAGGCTAAATACAAACCCAGTAATAACTGAACCATTTTAATTCTCATTTGTTCCTAAGAAATATTAGTGAACATCACAAGCCTTGTCCAGAGTTCTGTTATTCTCCCCAAAAGCGAAACCCGCTACTGAATACTCAGAATCTCCCTTACAGAAATTGAGGAAAATTTTATCCTGAACTCTCCACTGGTGACACAACAAATGTAGCAGCTTTTTATGCATGTGCATTGTATTTTCACCATTCTTTATGGTACACTGGAAAAGTATTCTTCTTCCAGTATTTACTCACCTATCAAGTTTTCAAAAACTATAAAGAAGGGATTTCTATACTTTAGAATGCAAAATTCAAAACACACTGTCGTGGTTTGACCCTGGCTGGATGCCAGAGACCCACCCCAACTTCTCCTGAAGGAGAAAACTAAAAAAAAAAAAACAAACTGGAAAATAAAATAAAACTGGTCACAGGCAAAAGAAGCAAGGCAAAACTATAAATAAAGAACATAAAGGGTTTATTTTCTAACTAACAAGCTCAGAACTGCAAGGGAAGCATCATTTAGAAGGCAACCTTTCTCCCCCCACCCCTCCTTCTCTTACAATAGATGTAATATTCCCTTTTCCACCAGGAGAAAAAGGGGGAACATAGGGTAGGGGTAAACCAGGCAGGTTGGTATTTCTGAACAGATCCAGGGTAGGAACCATCTCTCTGCCCTTCCATAAAGTTCTCTCTCTCTCACAAGAGGGAAAGGTCTTTCATGACCCCTCCCAAGTGAGATCTCGACCTGAGGACGACAGTTCTTCTGAAAAATTCTCTGTTGTCCAGAAGTCACAGCCAGGATTGCAGCTTTTAAGTACTGGTTTTTATCTGCTTCATAATAAGCCCACCCAAAAGTACACAG
>WEKX01014899.1:107480-213415 GCA_013390025.1 Pitta sordida
ATTACATCTATTGTAAGAGAAGGAGGGGTGGGGGGAGAAAGGTTGCCTTCTAAATGATGCTTCCCTTGCAGTTCTGAGCTTGTTAGTTAGAAAATAAACTCTTTATGTTCTTTATTTATAGTTTTGCCTTGCTTCTTTTGCCTGTGACCAGTTTTATTTTATTTCCCAGTTTGTTCTTTTTAGTTTTCTCCTTCAGGAGAAGTTGGGGTGGGTCTCTGGCATCCAGCCAGGGTCAAACCACGACACACACAGACAGACAATTAAAACATACAGAATCTAACTCCTCCTATTCCATTACTTAAGGGACGAATTCAACATTATGTACATTACTTCCAGTCATAATACCATTACTTTTTGAGGAAATCAAATTACCAACAAATTGCTCCACGAGTAGTGAAACTGTGGATGCTCCATCCCTGGAAGTGTTTTGTATTTTGTTTGATACCTTACCAGAGATCATATGACAACTATCTCAAAAAAGAAACATGGCATATGCTGCGATAAGTTTAGAGCCATGAACGCAATGACCAGCCAAGAGATTGTTTGGCAGCAAGCTGTTGCCAAACAAAATGTGTAAGAGCAAACTGGCCTGTCTTTGCATACTACCTAAGGCTAATTAGAATCTTCTTTTCTGTTCAACTGCCAATTAAAAAAACCACCCCATGGGACTGCAGCAATCTTTGAAATTTCCATTTCATTGTGTTGCTTGACCATTGGATTAAGAAGTTATTTTGCGGGAAGAGTAAAAAGGCTGATAGACAGAATAAACACTTAAGCCTCATGTCTTTATACAACCAAGGCAAAGCAGATTAACCTCTTGATAGGTCACATAAATTACAAGACACCATTTTAAGTGGATTTGTATTTCTAACTACTGTACAATGACAATACAATAAAAAGATGCTCAAATCATAAATAAAATAAAAATGGAAATCAAATAAAATAAAAACGAAAATAAAAATTGAAAGATGAACACAAATTAAGTCCTTTATCCCCCTTATATGTTTCACTTAACTTGAAAGTACAACCCACACATGAGCTGCTGATAATTCCATGAAACACACTTAGTACAAATACAATTTATTAAAAATACTCTTCTTGGAACTAAATACTTGTAGAAAAGGTATCATAAATTAATTTTTTATATTGTCATTTTAGGCAACAATAAATTCAGCCACATTACTGAAAACAGCCATTCAAAACATTAAATATAAAACTTCCACTGAACTTTTTTTTTATTACCTCATCACCTTTTGTAGCTTCTGAGGCTGATGGAGCTGCTACTGTTGCCAAACTAGATTTTTCTCTCAATCTTTTCACCATGTCGAACATCTAAAAATAGAGAGTTAGATGTTACAAATAAAATGCAACTTGGTTCTTATTACAGTACAGATTAATACAATTACAATATATAAGCACTGGAACAGGTTGCACAGAGAAGTTGTGGATGCTCCATCCCTGGAAGTGTTCAAGGCCAGGTTGAATGGGGCCTTGGGCAACCTGGTCCAGTGGAAGGTGTCCCTATCCATGACTGGAGGGTTGGAATCAGGTAACTTTTAAGGCCCTTTCCTAGGCAAAAATTGGCCCAATACGTGAAAGTAGCAATAGCAAGTGCAATGATTTGTGGTAACACAGTATTCAAGAAACCAGCTCTTCTGGAGGAAAAAATGTTGCAACAGATTGAACTTCTCAAGAAATCACTGCAGCTGTTTACGTGGGATTAAATGTAGAAATCATAACATCTTTCAAAAAAGCTTTCTACATTACTGAAATGAAATCATACTTCTCGGTCCCTTAGGTACCTGCAGTATCCAATTGACTGTGTCCTTCTGTGCCTCTAACTGAGGAACCCTCTTCAATTTTTCCAAAAGCATTAATACATTCACAGCATTTAAGGCCGAGCTTCCCATTCCTGTACAAAGAGAAAAATAGAAAAGGGACTTCAGGGAAAAAGAAGAGCATTTACAGCCATGGACATGCCTTAAAATATTGCTAATTATATAACATATATACATGACCAAAACCTGTGTAGTTCATTTCTGGTTTAATTTCACCTGTTTATTCCATTCATATGCAGTATAATCTATTCCTTTGTAGCTCAATAATTTCTGCTTTAGAAAATCTTTGCTTAGTAATTTCCACTTATAAAAGAATTGCCTTTCACTTCTAGAGGAAGCAGGAAAGCTCTTACAGCCTACCCAAATTTGCAAACAGTTTAGTGTGCATAAGTTTATTTCTCTCCCCAAAACCATTAGGGTAATCCCTCAGATATCGCAGGCAGTCAGTTCCAGAAAGGTGCTGCAATAGGTGAAATCAATGAAGTAGCAGTAAATAGGGTAAATACATTAAAGCTGAGGGAAAAAACTCACGATATACTGAAGCTGCGAATGGTGAACTGTGAAGTAGCGAGGGATTATTGTACAACTACAGGAATCATCTTCTTCCTTACAACTTGGTGTCAAGTTCATAGGATTCTTGACCCTTCTCTAACATATGCTTGCTTTAAAATTGTGACAGCTCTCCTCAATGATATCTCTTTTGCAGAACTTTCCACAGAAAATTAATTTGTACATTTTTAGTAGAGAGAGAAATATACTACAAAAATATTTTTTGGTATCACTTCTCAGTAAGAGCTTTCTCACAAAAATACTGATTATTTTTGCATCTCCTACACACAAATGGGGCTTTGGTTTTTCCAGAGATGTAAAACTGAAGGTGGCAAAGCATTCTCTAGCATCTTAGTTATAGTTATTTTCTATATTCCTATAGCTGACAAAGTTTCTTAAACGGACACATGCTCAGTGTGTGATGATGATACTTCTCCTTGCTCAACAATAAGAAAAAAATTTAAAAATAGAGTGAAATTAGAGTGTTTTCCAAACTCACAACATTTCAAACACAATCTTTTTAAAAAACTAAATAAAGGCACTTCAGTAGTTTTATGCGCTTATTCATGTAGGAGGTGTTTAAAACACACACAGATGTGTGCTGTTTAGGAACATGGTTTACTGGTGCATTTGGCAGTGAGGGACTAACAGTTGGACTTAATGATCATAAAGGTCTTTTCCCATCTAATCAATTCCCTGATCCTGTGATTTTACTTCACAATTATTACCTCTATTGCATCTCACAAGTGACAATTACATTTAGCTCAATAATGGATTTTTTTTTTATTTGTTCTTACACAATGAAGCAGAAACTCTAGACAAGATGAGAGATGATTTAGGAAATGCAGATTTCAACTCCTACTCACTAGTCTCTATGATTAGGAAGTGCTTAGTAGAAATTTGAAAAAGAAAAAAGTACAGCTCATAGCCACTAAGTTTTGTTTCTATTACAACTATGACAGTGAAAGAGTAACTTGCAGGTAAATCAATAATTGTGTATCTCAGAAATGCAAAACATGGAGACAGGTCGTTGAAATCCACTGCCATTTTTCAAGGATTTCTTAGTTTCCATTTCAATGTTCTTTTATGAAGGTAAAACTATTTTCAGTTATGTAACACTAATATTACTCTCAATTTCTTTCGCAGAAAGAGAAGCACATACCCTCTTCAACATACCTGGTAACTGGGAACAAAGGAAGCTAGTCCAAAGCTGGTTTCTTGATTATTTTTAAAAGAAATATTTTACCAGGTTTTAATATAAAGCAAAACATAAAATCTTTCTGACTAAAATCACTGAATGAATTCCATTTTATTTTTCTGCTTACAAAATCAAGTTGGCCTAATTTGCTCTGTGCTTTTAAAGAAAACGAAACATACGTGTTGCTTTGTGATAAAAATCAAAGGACACTTCTTCTTCTGGAGACTTCTGTAACTGCTGCTTCTCCTCTAGTAACCCTAAAGAAAGGAGATGGAGCACCTGAAAAAAGAGACAAAAATACTAAGTGTCATTTAGTGTTAGAGATAATGAAAACTGGCATACATAATAAGGGTGTTTAATATAGTTCTGTACTGAATGTCAATTATATCCCGGATAAAACACCTGAAAACGTGCAGAGATCATACATGTGAAATAAAGCGGAAATAAAAATGTGAAAGTGAAATAAAAATGCACAATATAAATTGACCTCATATTAGTTGCACTACAATTAGAAACTTGCACACACTTGACATGAGTAACATTTTAAGTTTGTAATTTTGCTAACACAGTTAAACCCCCTCCATCGCGAGGAAAGGGGCAGGCCAAGCCCGTCGCGAAACATTAAACTCGCAAAGAAGTGCAGGTCATGCCCATTGCTCCACCCCCCAGAACTCCGAAGCGCTGCAGACAATTCTTTGCTCCTTCCTGTAGTCTGTTTGGGCACAGGCGAGCAAAGGGAACCGTTTCTCAGTGGCTGCTGTGACCGCAGCCCAAACCCCGCGCCACTGATTAATTCAAGTAGTCTGTAAATTCAGGTCCTAATTCTATAAATATTAAAACAACTCCCAGAAACAAACCAACGAACCACACAAAAACCCCTTTCAACAATGTCAGTAATTCCTTTAAAGTCACCATGGTAAAATTAAATGTTTAAATAGTTACAAAAATTATATTAATTCATGACTGAGGCCCTAAAAACATTTATGCATTTGGAGACTTTGCAGCTTACAAAATGACACAACTTCCCAATTCTTTAAGTTTATCAAAAGGTTACCTAATTGCACATGAAGTTCTAAAAAAGGATGAGGCAAGTAGAATTACATATTGAAACAGCTTCAGTGATTAGGCAACACAGGGAAGAAAGAAAACCAGAAAACTGGAGAATATCTCTGATTTAATGCTTTCAAACAAAACTGCGTACCACATTTTTATTTACAAAGGAGAAAGAAAAAGACAAATATTTTCTTTGTAGTTAAGACAGGTTTGGGGATAAAAACTAGATTCTTATCACTCAAAGTTTATCTTAAAGTATTTTGATCTTATCATGAAGAGTCAACATGGTCAATGGCCATGGGAACATGACCAAGGCTAACCATACCATTTGGATCATAGCCTCAGTCCACAAGTGGGTCTCCAGTTCCACTGCTCGCTGAAGAAGGGTCCGCAGAATGTGCATCATAACATCACAGTTCAGAATCCTCACCACATTGCTGAAGGCAGGACTGAAGTCTGGAGGAGGAGGTGGCGGCAGTGCTAGAAAATGGAGACATGCAAGTTATATTACTGAACTGGCATTCCACCAAAGACTGCAGGCAGAAAGTAAAGAGCACAAATATACTTGTTTCACTGAAAGAAAGACTGGACCTTTGAATAACCAAACCATGCTCAAATACAATTGTTTACTCAAGGCAGCTGTCATCTTCAGCAAACCTAAGTACTTCTAGTAAGTTCTTATATAAAAACACACGCCAGCTAAGCTAAACAATCAATTGCAAGTACTTAGTTGTATCTGTAAAGGCAAATTCCAATTATTTCTAGCTATGTACATTTTCTGAGCTAATACTGAAACTGTGTGATGTGGTGTCCCATCCAGAAGCACCCTGGAATCTTGGCATTTACTTGGCAGTTTATTTAATGTCCCAGCCTTTTCCAACCTGCAAGCACTGACTTAAGTCTTCTTTTGGTACCTGGATGTCTGTTTTCAGAAAATCTCTGTGAATGCAGTGTCCCTAACAATCAATCCTCCGACAATTTAGACTGAATGAGTTATAAGAAGTTACTGACAAAGACAACACAGCCACATAGAAGAATATGCAGGAAGTACTTGCAACAGAACATGTAGCCTCAGGGGAACACACATCCATTTAAATAGTTATTCTTGTATTTTAGACTGTAGTGTCCTATTATATGAATATGAGTTTCTGATAATTACACCTAAATAACTGCATTTTTTTAATTACTACAAAATTAATGCCCCTGATAACATTTTAAATTAAATGAAAGGAGGGGAATTCAGAAGATACTGTTGAAAACCTCAACTGTATAAATGAACAGTGGATGAAAAAACTGAAATAATCCAAATCCCTTTTCCCCCCCTTAGTTTTCAGCTGTCATAACCCTCTGAGTTATGACAACTGAAGGAAATAGGGGTTTTTTCCAAAGAGAATATGATTTCCAATTTAACTATGTTCCTCCTAAATGACAATGCCAATGTATTCTTTTTCTGTTCCACAGCTTTTTAAATGAAAGTTCAAATTTAAATTAATGAAAATTAGTAAGAACTAATTTTAACCATCTTACATATGAAATGCTATAGCACCCCTGATTGTACACAAAAATCAAAATACACTTTAGAGTAGGAAGTAAAGATTAAGGTAGTCAACCTTCTCTATGTGCTCAAGAAAACACCCACAAAAACAAAAATAGAACTTTTGCCTCTTGTTACTCTAGCATATAAACTCTGGGTTGCTCATGGGTTTGTCAATGGGTACTCTGCCATGTTTATTTATCTACCTGGAAATTAAAATAAAATTTCCAGGACACCTAGTTTCTGTTAATTAAATAATAACGGTAACAGAAATGTCAGATGCTAATTAATTACAATTACTACACATAACAAAAAAATTTAATATGAACTCAAGTATCCACAATTAAGTCACAAGACATCTCCCAAAGCTCATTCTATACACAGAAGTACATACACTAGTGACTGTATTGGGTCTGTCTGAGCCCACAGCAGTCCTCGCAATGCTGTGCCTTGGAAGGGTGTTGATAACACACAAGTGTTTTGACTACAGCCGGGCACACTACCCCTTCCCCCTAACTGAGGATGAGATTCTGGGAGGGCACACGAGCAGGCCAGCTGACCCAGACTGACCAAAGGGATATTCCATACCATATGACGTCAGTTCAGATATAAAAGCGGAGGAAGGGAGCAAGGGAGGGGGACATTCTTCCCAGGACGCGTAGGGCCCTGCTTCCCTGGATGTGGATACTTCTGCAGATGGGGAAGTAGAGATTAGTTCTTTTGCTTTGCTTCTGCGCGGGCTTTTGCTTTGCTTCATTTATGCTATATTAAACTGCCTTATTCCAAACCACCCTTTGTATATCATCTTATTATCGGGACTGAACGACCATTCAGGCCCCTGGCATCCAGCCAGGGTAAAACCCGTTACATGACTTATCACATTTTTTGAGTAATTGGTTTCAGACTTTTACCTTCATCTCTGTTTTCTTGTTTTCTTCTTTTCTTTTGTGTATGTTCAGCCTACAGAAAAAGCAGTGTCAGATCAGCGCCTCTACAGAAGTATGCAATGAAACCCTGCACTAGAAATCCAGCAAGATACACAGTGAATACTTGGTTGTCTAATTAGAATTTTTCCTGAAATGTCTTTAACAACACAGCATTTTGCATTTAAAACTGCAGCAGAGGTAAATACTTGGACATATTTGCTTCCTCAAGAGGAGTTACAAAAGCAAAGTTTGGTGTTTCCCTGCACAAGGATAATTCTTATCATATTTTGTTCTTAGCATGAAGAGTTGACAGAGTTAATACAAGAGTCACCATACTGTAAACTACACCATGTCAGTTTGTACTGACAATCTTGACTTCATTAAACATTTAGTTTTGAAGTTAGCAGCATGTACTCTTTACTGAATCACTTCCTTTAGATTCCATTACTTCCTTTGATCCGGTAAAATTCCTCAGACATTGCTAAGCATGCACTATTTTTCAACCTTTGAGAGTGAATTTTTCACTTCTTACCTTGCTGTGTTGGGTCTTAGTATAGTGATAAAAGAACATATTGAACTCCTTCAAGCATTCATCTTTCAGTTCATAAACTCCATGGCCAGAGACACCTGGTTTCCTTACAGGGAAATATTTCACAACATACAGATTTAGAAATACATGTTCAGCATACCCTGACATGTAAACAAACCAGTGACACAATGTATTTTCTAACAGAATTGGAACAGTGATGGTTACATCATTAACTTAGAAAAAGCAGGGAGTACTGTTACCAATCTTAAATTTTCAAGCCTCTCATCCAGCAGCAAAATATTTCTAGTCTGTTCAATTTCTATACCATCTACAGTAGATTACAGAGCCTCTGAAAATTCTTTTCAGCCTTATGGCTCGTAATTTCAGACAATGGATGCCATTGTATAAAATTCATTCCCTTCTTTAGACAAAGTATAAAACAAATAATACAAGCAGCTACTTTCCAGCGAGATTTTTTTGAACCATCCATGTCATTCCCAAAGTAAAATTCCTAGGTACACCTACAGTTGCTCTTGATTAAATATAAACAGGCACATGAAATTTAAAGTAAGGTTTACCAAAATAATTAAAACATTTTTTCACAAAAATAGGAGACATTTAAACTAGTTTTTTATCAACTACTACACTGTATTTGCATGCATTTATATAGACACATATATATAAAATTAAATCCCATCTGAAAGTTACAGAAAGTTAGCAACTAAGTAACATTTCAATCAATAATTAATAGATGGCAACTGTCAAAGGTACCATGAGTTGTTGATGTTCCTAACCATCCTGGGGGAAAAAAAAAACCCCAAAAACTATTGAACATTCTCCCACTAGGACGTGAGATCTCCTGAGACTTCTCAAACTGAATTTGAGGAAACAGGGTGGCAAAGGGAGAGAAGCAGAAGCAGCTTAGGATATTCCACACACTTTTCCTTCCTATGCATATTTTCAAACATAGATACTTTAACACAGCAAATACGAGCTGAACAGAGACTGTACAGTTAAGCTGGTTTAACCCACATGATCTAAGAAATCATATTTCACATTCAAGCTTCTATAAAACAACATTAAGAACTTACTTAAAGGTAGCCACTTTATCAATTACATTCTCCAAGCCAGTTTCATTGTTCTCCTGGTAAAAAATTTAGTTTGGGATAAATATATAAATACCTTTGGAATTATGTGTAACAAAAAGAGATTTAGATAATTTGCTAATTCATTAATTAATATATTTTGCCCACTGTTAATCAGAAAGCAGATATTCATAATTGACAAGTTCCAGAGAAGTACCAAAGATGGACAATATTTTCACTTAATCATGTAAAACTCTATTAATAATAGAAACAGGGCAGTGCTTATCCAACCTCAGAGGGGAAAACAGAAGTTCAGTTATTTTAAAACAGTGAATGTAGATATTATGATATTTCAGACTATTTAATTTACAATAAAACTGTAATTTTTTGCACTGATTGCTGGCCCTGAAAACTTGCACAGACTATAAAATCTAATCCACATCTCTCTCCTTTGCTTGAATTTTCAACAATTGGAATAAAATGACAGGGAAATCTGTGTTTTCAAATAAACCAGTACAACAGGTGACTTCAAATGGACCTGCACAGGTTTAAGTAATCAGAATTAGAGGATCAAATTTACTGATGGAACACAGGGCAGGATGGAACTCAGCTGCAAGCTCTTATAGGGCTGATTCAGAAAATTTTAAAACTTTTCTTTATGAATCTAGGAGAACTACAGCAGAATATTCTAAAAAATTCCACTCTTAATCAAAAAGCATTATTCTCATGTAAGTCTTTCCAAAGCAGCTCATACTTGAATCTATGTCATACTTGAATCTATTACTTCAGTAATGTGTGTAACCCCTCTGTCATGCTATTTCGTAATTCTGAAACCAACATTTAAGCTTTTTATCAGAAACCAAATGCTTCCATATAAAGACATGAAAACTAAAGAGGAAAAAGACATAAACCAAGAAAAAGTAAACAAAGGAAAAAAGTAAATAAATCAGGACTCACATTTTCAGGCAAGGACTTGGTAATTGCACTGTGAGCCATTGGTTCAATACATAACAGATGGATGATTTCTCTCATTGTAACATCTTCTTTTGTCACATTGCTGATTCCAGGCACATATCTTTCCCCTGTGAGAGTGAATCAAAAGGAAAACAGTAAATATGACAGGGATAAAGCAATGCTGAATTTCCATAGTGGTAGTGCTGTTGCTGGAATGTTTCATTGTATAATTTTATATATGTCAGAAACCTGTCCCAACTGTCTGAGAATAAAAATGTTTCTTAGCCCAGCCTCCTAACAAAATGGTGGACTTTCTCTTCATATTCTGCTTTAATGTCAACTATGAAGTAATCTAACAGCTTTTTTCACTATGCAACCCCTACTGCTTCCAGCTGACAAATATTTGTGTTAATAAATCATACATTCAAAATAGGCACTCTCCAGTATCCTCTCCATACCATTTATATTCAAGAAAGTCATCAGGCCCGCTTTGTCAAACTAACGATCTAATACAAGAGAAATGAAACTTACCCACAACATAGATAAGAATCTGTAGCATCTCTTCTATTAAAATGTTATACTGTTTGATCAAATCCTAAAGGAAATAGAGAAATCAGTTTATAAAAAACATGAAATTTCAGGAAAATTCATCAAATGACAGTGAGCTCAGTCTTCAGATCTACTGTTTTTCTAAAAGCACTGTACTGCAAAAAGAATCTCCCATTCTAACAAGCTGGAAGAAGTGTCTGCGCTTGTAGAGGAGATATTATTTAGCAACTGAAGTGCAAGATTCACATGCAGGAAAAGAAATAACAACTAAAAAAGTAAGCCAAATGAAGGATTATCAAAGTTCAAGCTGCAAGAAGTAGCATAACAACTCAAGAAACTTCCAGCCCAAATAAAAGCACATAAACACAGCCTATGAGACATAGAAATTTCATAGTGAAGTCATCTACATGGGTTTTGGTAGATGCTCCATGAAATAAAAGTCAAGGGGAGAAAAACTTGATCAAAAGGGAGCAAAGCCTCTACAAACTCCAAATACAAAATCATTTATCTAACCACTAGTTCCTGTGTTTACTGACCTCTAGTGCCATAAAAATGCAGTTACCAACAGCACCTAGCTTTTCTTATTCATGTTTTGTATACAAATTAACCAAATGAAAAACTTGCTACTTACCTGATCTTTGGTGGGTTTGATCTTTTTGAAAGCATTAGCAAGCTCATACCTCTGCAGCATCAGCAGAAGAAACTGGTTTGGATCCATAAGAGATGCACCTATCTATCAAAAAAACCAAACTAATATGAACATCAGCTACTATTACAGTTATTCAGTAATTATTAAATAATGGTCTTTCACCAAGAAAAAAATTTAAAATCATACAAATATAACTATATTTTAAAAAAAATTCCATGAAAGTTTTCTAAGACAAGAAAGCAGTGGTTGAAAACATTATACCTGGAGCATGATGATGTCTTTATCATACATCTCTTCTCTGCATTTAACATCTTGATAATAGAATACCTGAGAAACAGGAAAACAAAATTTAAGTAGAGATATAAAGTACTGTACTATTACATATGCACCAGGTAACCTCTGAGGCTTTTTAAATGGTACCACATCCTTACTGAGAAAAGGAAAGTCCGTATTTCTTTCAAAATAGATGCCTACTTTGATGGAGTGCTAAATGTTTTTTCAGGTATCCAGAGAAGGATTAGGCCATACTTCATACCTCCTTCCAAGAGAATGTAATTCTTGTGGGTGCTACTGATTAAAGTCAAAACATCACTCTTCACCTACCTCAGTTCTCAGAAACACAGTTCTACAGGGGGACACCAATATTTACTTTTGAAAGGGTCCTTTGCAACATCAGCAGAGAATTTCTGCCATCAAAGGAAGGAAGAAGCCAAAAGCAGCCAAATGCCAGGGCAGATTCTTCCTTTCTTCCTTTACTATTGCCATAAGAGATGCAAGTACAGTAATCCCTCACTACTTCGCGGTTCACCATTCGCGGCTTCAACACATTGCAGATTTTTTCCCCTCAGCTTTATTGTATTTACTGTATTTACCATATTTACCACTACTCTGTGGATTTTGCTTATTGTGGCATCTTTGTGGAACCGACCCCCCTCAATATTCGAGGGATTAGTGTATTAGAAAATTTCCGTATATCCATCTATATGGCTCTCAAAACTTCAGTCTTGATACCACAATACTTTGACTTTTGCATAGAATAACAAACACACTAAGAGGAACTTCTAACATTTTGTAAGCTACAGTACTAACAGTACTTATGCAGTAACAATGAAATCTGAAAGCAGTTTTAAAGTAGGCACTAGTAACTATGTATACAGGGTAAGAAACAGTCATAAGAGATGAAAATACTTAGCTATCAGGGAACAGAGAGGCAAGCCATTGCTGAAGTTGGAAATAAAACCAAGTAATCCAAATTCCCAACTAGAAACCTTTCTCTTCAGTATATGAGTGACCCCCATCACCCCTTTCTGCACTGAAGGAAACGACTCCTGAAAGCATTACAGAGAAAACCCTGCATACACCATCAGTATGAACTTGCCATTGAATATTGTAGAGTACCTGGCTTATCAGGGAGAGCCCATTCCTTCTCCACATCTCTGCAGCAACCTGAGCCACCAAAACAAGACACCGCAAAGGATATTCTACTAGCAGCTCCACTTGAAATTCTTCCTAGAATTTAAAAAAAAAAAGGGGAGGTGAAGAAATCAAGTAAGTCTGACAGTGATTTTAAAAGGGTAAGGTCTAGTGAACAAAGACATATCAACAGCTGCCACATAACATGTCTATAAGCCATGAAGCTTATAGGATATAATTTTAGGTTTCTTCTAAAAAATCACAAGTATAAATCACAAGAAGCATTCCAGGGAAAAAAATAAAATCTTACAGGAGAAACAAACTCATGCAATCTTGAGATGGCTCCAGTCTTGCTTAATCTTACATGAAGACCTGCAAAAACCAACAGGAAGAAAAATCAGAAAATAAAGTCAATGAAAGTTTTCTCCTCCAACCCTAGCTAAATCAGCTACAACTCAAAGAATTACAGGAAAAAGTCAGTTTAGTTTGGAGAGACTTTATACTTTTGTTTTAAGATAGAAGATCTATTATGTTACCACAATAGCTCTCACCATTATTTTACAAATAAATCTATTAATTGTGTGAATTAATTAACACCATTTAAACTGTATGTCACATTTAAATCATAAGTCAGTAGTAAATGAATTTTAAGACTCAAGGCTTAACAGATGGCTTCTTGATATTAAATGATGTGATAAAGAATCTACAGCTTCATAATAGCATATGATTTCATTTGGTTTTTACAGAAAGCTGCAATCACCCACTGCTGTGGTCCTTTGTATTCTGACTGGCATGGTGCAACATTATGTCTTTTAGGAGGAACATTTTAACAGTCCTAAGATATATGTGGCTGAAAAATAAATTTGAGATACATTAATAATGAACATTCATTTAGACAAAAAGCAGCTAGAAACAGGAACAGAACCACATAAATTCAAATACAGTCGACCCTTGAGTGTCATGAGGCTGTGGGTCTCCAAGGCTACCATGAAGTCCTCGGTCTGCAAAGATTGGCAGCTCATGAATATGCAAATTATCCCCAATCATCATCCCATCCCCCTGAGCCCCAGAGCACTGCACGACATTCCCAGGATCGCCCTGCACGCTGTGACAGGACAGGGGAGCGATGGCAATCTCTTCCAACACCTAACCCACCTAGAGTGGAGAATCCCTGGGGTTCCCTATTGCCCATTGCTGCTACCACCATGGCGCTGCCAGCACAGCGGTGAGACTGTCTGGAGCTTGCCATGCCTTCCCCTCCTCCTCTGGGCCTTGCGGTACCTTCCCCTGCCCCTGCTTGTGCTGGGGCTGGGACCAGCCGGTGCACGGCGGTGGGCTCTCCCTGTCTCACCCTGGCAGGAGCTGCTCCCTGGCTGCCTGGGATGGAAGAGCCCCATTTTGCTCCAGCAGGAACTGCTCCCCATCTGCCCAGGATGGAAGAGCCCCATTTCACCCCAGCAGGAGCTGTTCTGCAGCTGCCCAGGGCAGAAGAATCCTGTTTTGCCCCAGCAGGAACTGCTCCCCACCTGCCTGGGACAGAAAAGCCCTGTTAGCTCCTGGCCACCACTGCCTGCCCTGTTTTCCAGGGTGGGGTTCTTCTCGGTCAGCCCCATATTCAGAGGGAGCCAAGACTGCCTGTAAAAACGTTAAGATCGACAAGCCCTGTGCTTGGGCTGTGGGGTTAGGGTCTTTAGCCTGCTTCTGTCTCTTGCCTTGGACTAATGGTGCGAGGCACTGCCCTGCTTATCAAGCTTTCTGCTCCTTCTGGGCAATTAGCTTCTACTAAAAGCCCCACACAGTCCTCCTTAATTACTTGTTTTGTGAACCCGCAAGATAAGAACCACGAAGTACTGAGGGTGTACTGTAGTTCAGAGAAAACTAACAATCTCCTTGAAAAGGGAAATTTTTTCCTTTCTGTGTGACTTCCTTCTCTCTCTCCTCTTTAAGAAAACATCCCCCAGCCTCCATGGCATATGATTTTTTGAGAAAAACATTCCCTTCGTGGGACATATGGGGAACATATTTGCCTGATCATGAGAATGTCAAAAAGTCAGAGAGCAACTGATTTATGAAGCACTTAATCCAAATGCTTTATGGAGTAAAGAAATAGAGATGGATGATAAACATAATTCAAACAGCAATCAAAATACACCACCTACCAGCAAGAGTCCTAGACAGTGGCAAATGTATGCTGACAGGATCTGCAGACACTCTGTAAGGTCTGCTCTCCAGGGTATGGCCACATAAATGAAACACTATCTTTTCCCGAGAGCGGCCATTTGTGCTGCACCTCATCACAGCTTTATGGCATTCTCTGTAGGCCCTGAGCAGCAGCTCTTCCTAGAATTTAAAATAAATGCATAAGTTATATTTAAAAATTTTGCCATTCATGCCTTCTCTGTCACACGACAGATTAATTTCCTCAGACTCTTTTTTCCTGTGGAGAACTATATTGAACAATAGTGAGATATTTTTAAAAGCTGCCATTTAAAGAGCACTCAGGAATACTCACAAAAGGCATGCTTGTAAGAATCACAGACAAATGATGTACTTACATCACAAGCACACCACTCCTGGAACATCATAAGAATGTTCTTGAGCTGCATCTGTATAGCAATAGCTGCTTCCCAGTCAGGATCCACCTCAATGTGCTGACCCATCTGTCTCTTTATCTCCTCCATTCCCTGAAATGGAGATCCCACAAAATACTCAAGCTAAATGAGTGATCACAGGCCTAAAACAATACAAAATCCCACAGGCAAATAGTTAAAGGCTGTTCAGATACATGTAGCTAAAAATGATGAGTATTACTTCTATCAAGTAAATGTTACTTTTTCACCCACCCAAGACAGGGACTGAAGAATTTACCATCGTAATGGCATATTTATATCCACAATATTGTTATGAAGAAAAGCAGGACCAAACAGAAGAGGCGTAATATAATTACCATTAATATTAGGAAAAAATTATTTTTTTAAATTGTACCTGCATGCAAGTTAGAATCCTCAGGAAAGAAACAAATCCTTCCAAAAAACGGTCCCTCAGGCGATCAGTCCATAGCGTAGGCTTGCTGACTAAGACATACCTGTTCCCAAGGAAAACACTGTCATCCTTTGCCCAGACTTCTCTTCTGCTCATGTTTGTATGTCAAGTGTTCTTTGCTTTAATACCATCAACTGCATTATCACATTACATCACCCTGGCCATCTTAAACTACTCAGAAAATTTTCACTACAGTTGCTAGTCATTTGGTGTGATTCCATCATTTGAAATTAACACTTTTCTTAATTTTGAAGTATTTGGAATGGTTTGCTTTTGCATTATGCAATTTATCAGAGTAATCTGGTACCTGTAAGAGTAGAAAATTCTAGGCAGGTAAGGATTATACAGCCTTCCCAAATTTCCCATCCTGACTTAAGATATATTTTATTTATTAACGTAAATGTTATAAGCAATTATATTGGTGAAAAGCAAAAATTATCTTCATAGACTATAATCTTGGTATTTCAAAATTTCAAAATTCCACTGAAAAAGAAAACATTAAAATTTCACATGTGTCTTTTGAGGAGTTTGGTTTGGGGTTTGTTTTTATCAGTTTTATCATCAGATTCTGAATTAAAATACCTCATCCTACTACCAATTTTCCAACAATTGGTCTAGCTTGCTTCTCAGCTTTACACTTACTTGAGATCATACATTACTGCGTATACCCGGTTCAGTTTGTCCTGACTGTAACCTTGGAAGTTGAACTTGTCATTTTTGTCTAGGTACTCTGGAAGCACTTCCAGGAGTGTCTCTGTAACGATGGTGATTACGTTTTGCTCTTCAATAAGGTGTCGTGCCTGCAAGAAGAAAAAATTTTTCTTCCTGTTTTTGTTGAAGAGAATTGGCAAAATGCTTTTCCCTTTGAATCCAGTCTTTTTTGTTAGAAAGAATTTTAAGCACTTGCAAACAGTCCAATACAAAAAACTTTTTACAGTATTTATTATGTAAGAACACAACTACTATGAACTTTGTATGTTTATTCAATTCTGACAGCATCTACAGTATATCCTCGCTGCATTGTGACCCCTCCATTGCGACCTCACTGATTTGCAAGGAAAATTTCTCACAATTCTGTTTCAGCGATTTGTGATGTTCCCCGGCCGAGGGGCGGTGCCAGCGCTCTCTGTGGGGCGGGACTGGCCCAGCCCCGCAGGGAGGGCGTGTGGTTTCTCCGGCTCACTACGGTGTTTAGAGCCCTGCGGCACCGCGCCCCAGTCCCTGACCCGGTCCTGTGTGTCTCTGCCCAGTCCCTACAGTGGGAGGATCACACCACAGTATGCCCCAGGCAGCCACTGAGACCCAGCACAGCACTGCCACAAGACATGCCATTCCCTCTTACTCTAAGCCCAGCCGGGCCCTGTGTGGCATGAGGCGCCAGGTGGGGATGAGTCCTCCACCTGCCTACGCATAATTAACGCAGGTCCCTGAGTGTCACCCGCCTGTGTGTGCGGAGTACCTGTGAACTGCGAGCAGGCAATGCTTGTGTGCGTGCGCCTGTGTCACCGTTCCCCTGGCTACAGGTGGGGAAGGCAATGCCATTTGTGCCCAGGGACTGCCAGCTGGAGTACCTGGTGATGACACAGCCCCAGGGAAACTGCCCCGCTGTGTGAGGCAAGCGAGGTGGGGCAAGCACTGTGTGCTGGGACAGGGCAGCAGTGGGACATTCCCACATCACTGTCGCTGCGCCAGGAGGAGGCATCTGTTGCCCCACCCTCCCCCTGCTGCAGCAGGGGGAAGCGGTGTTCTGCTGGGACCATACGGGCAGCACTGCCTCTCCCGGGACCGGTGGATGTTAAAGGGAAAGAAACTCTGATACTGATGCCCGCCCCCACCATAAGGGGCACCGGGTGTCTCTGTGTTGCAAAGTTAAGGTTTCTCAAGCTCCAAGAATGCTGACCAGAGCTGGGCGATACCCCTTCCGCGCTGTGGAGGCAGGGCGAGCATGCGTGGGGTGGCACGGGGCCCCTGTGGCTGGAGTGAGCACCGGGGCCGGGCCGGGGGGCTGGGGGAGGGAGTGTCGCAGAGTTTGGGCTGCGAGCACACATGGTCACAGCAGCCGCTCAGAAACGGTTCTCTTTGCTCACCTCTGCCCAGACAGACTACGGGAAGGAGCAGAGAATTGTCCGCAGCACTTTGGAGTGCTGGGGGGGTGGAGCAATGGGTGTGGCCTGCATGCATATTAACGACCTGCACTTCTTTGCGAGTTTAGTGTTCTGCGACGGCCTTGGCCTGTCATTTTCCTCGCGAAGGACGGCGTATAACTGTAGTTTACGTTGCTTGCTGAGACAGGCTGTACTTACCAGAGTAGGTACAGTGAACATCTGAACTGAGAGTGCGGTCACAGAGAGAACTCTGTCATGATCATCACTGATGTATTCTTTTTGCAATGCCTTGTAATACTAAAAAAATAGAATATTGGGGACATCAAATAAATGTTAATAAAAATGTTTACTTTTTTATTTACACGAATTGCATCACAGTGTCCTCCTTCCTACCTAACAGAAACAGTTCAAACTACAAAAATGGCACAATGTCCCAAGTGCACCAAAGCAATTCAATACAGACCCCACCGCCTTAATACTGAAAATAAGCACAAATTTAACCAATTTGCCAGACTGGAACCAGTCTTTTCTTGGTTATTCTCCAAGAAAAGACATAAAATACCTGAAAAAAAATCCATAAAGATATTAATTTATTATAAAACCAATCTTCCTCCTCCAGTGGACTGCATAGATATTATTCAACCGTTATCTATAAAAGACATGTACAATGAGTAACAGAAGACTTTGTTTGCTTTGTTCCAGTCCAGAGAAAACCATGATGTGTCACTCATTTTTATCAAAATTAAAAAGTATCACCCGAAACCAAAAAACATGTTTTCTGTATTTCTAAACAATTGTATCTAATTTTCACAAAGAATGGTCAGTTTCAGTTCCTCTGCCATTTCAGAAACAGAGATGGACTACTAATGGCATTCCAATCAGTATATGCACCTACATGGTTCTAAGGAACAAACCAATGGACACGGGAATTAATTAACTGCACTCTGCTTGTTATTGAAGTTATTGAGTTACTGAAGCTCTGCTTGTTGAAAATTCGTTATTTATATTGAAACCATTTTCAGTTTGGAGGGAAATTTTGCAAAGCTAGTACAAATTCATAGTAAAAAATAAAATAACCATTTACCTTCACGAATTCCACAGCAAAAAGTTTTTTGTATTCCATTTCCATGAAAAAACTACTGAAGATAAGTTCGTGAAGAACCTTCCTTGCCCCTACAAAGAGCCAATACAATGCACATCACTTTGTTGTACAGTGCTCCCCATTACTCGTGGGCTGTTGGGTCTGGCCCTCTTCACGCGAGTCTTGGAATCCGCAAAGATAACGACCCCACTAAGTAGTCAAGTACGTCACGCCCATAGCCATGCCCCCTCCCCTAATAAGGTCTGGAGGATGGTCCTGAGAGTGGGGCTTGTCTCAGTTGCCTGGGGGCTGCCCGACATGGCTGTGCTCCGGCAAGGGAGGCGGGTGGCTGCTGCGTTTGGCAGCAGGGCGCACAGGGCAGGCGAGCGGCGGGGTGGGCAAGCACCAGGGCAGCCGAGCGACGGCCAAGCGCTGGCCGTGGCCCCTGGGCTCTGCCAGGTCCCAGCCACGGGACCTGCCTGACTGTGGGCCTCTCGCTCCTGCACAGACACACACAATTCTCCTGCAGCCTGGCAGAGAACAAGGCCAACCATGCAGACACCCTAAGAGCCCCCGTTCCCTCTGCCCATAATGACTCCAGCAGCTTCTTCAGCTCCTTCCTGCCTGTCCCGGCATGGTGCGAGTGCCTGCCCCTCCAGCCTCGGCTCAGTGCAGCTGGACTCCAGCCCGCCATCCCCCACGGGACAGGGGAAGGTGCCTCCCGCTCTCATGTACAGACACACACAACGGCAGCCCCATCACCCCGTCTTGTAGCCTGGCGGAGGACAATTCCAGCCGTGCAAAAACACACATTAACACTAAACACATCCTGACCGCACCGTGGTAGCTCCCAGTTGGGACCAATTTACATATATTCATGAGCAGACTGGGTTCACAGCTCACTGGAAAATCAACAGCAAGTACGCGGATCCCAGACATTATGGATCGCGACTATGGGGAGGATCACTGTACTAAGATGCAGTTTTTTGTAAAAAAGAGGAACCAATTACTAAACTATAATTAAAAATCATTAAAAGCCTTGAGATGCTCATGAAGTACAGAAACAAAGCTATCAAATTTCTTTCTGGTTTTGACATTTATTGGTATGTATTTAAAGCACAGGGTAAGCACCAAGTCACTCATAGGCTACCTCTTGTGAAAAGATTCCTCAAGACACATAAAGCATGAAAAATTAAAGGGGCAAGTATATACGCAAATACCAGCCAGCTTAGCGGTAAAAATAAAGGCTGTATAAAAAACATAATACAAAAACTATACAGAAATTTAATTCTACCTGCTTAGCACTTACTTTTATCCATTTCTTAAACACACATGAAAATTTGCCTCTTTGTTTTATAGCAACATGGATACACAAACCTTTATGAAGCTTTGCATCCCACAGCATCAACTTGCTTATAAAGCATGGCTTTTCAGATCCTGCTTCTTCTTTGAGACAGATCTGACAAAAGATCTGGCGAAAGTCACCTATAGGGAGAAAACCATTCATTTATGCAATGCTTTGATAATGAAATTATACAATCCACAAAAAAGAGAATTACAGAATTCTGTTCTTTAAAAGAAAGAAGGCACTTGATTATGAATTATTTTATAACGTTTCTTCTCAGTGAATATACTCTCATATACCTTTTCCCTTACTGATTTCTTCGTATTAACCTTACCTGGATAATTAAATAAATCCTGTGATGCAGAAGAGTATTTTAAAATGAAAATCATTTAGACAGCTTTGCAAAGCAGAACCAAAAGACGAATACACTATGTCAGCACAGAAATGCACAGGCTAGGCAAGCCTATGCTGGTCCTTGCCTTGGGCCTTGAAAGTCACTCTTTCACAGAAATGCAGAAAGTATTTTATATTTTCTTGCACCTATGAGTAAATATAGTACTTGCTGAAGTAGTTCTGAGGATCAACATTTGCAGTCACCTGTGGGTTATTAATGATCAGAAATGAGGCCTTATATTACTAATTTGAAAAGGAAAGGTAAAGTGTCATGAATCAAGTTCCTCACAACCTGGAAATAAACATTTTTAAATATTTCTTGATTCATATTCTACCACTTGAAGCAAAAGCAGGAAAAGATCAGAAACTGTCAAACCACAAGAAAGTTGCAGCTGAATACAGAGTCTCAGGCTCTTAAAGCCTCTATGTATATAATCCCTATCAACTAAGACAGGAATGCTTGATTTCCATCTTTGTACTTGAACACTCTCCTAAAAGACAAAGTATTTGTTAACATTTAACGATTTCCTAAAATTGTTCCAAAATGCTGCACCCAACATGGGACACTCCTTTTCAGTTTTAGCTTAACTTATAAGCAAAAAGGGCAATGCTTAAAAACCTATGGTTTTGGGGATTTGCTGGGGTGCTGACACCAACTTGTCTATACTCATACAGAAGCAACAGCTGAATCAGTAGCTGTCAGCTGGCATTTTAGATAACTTCATGAAACTAAAAATAGGAAAAATTATCCAGGAAGAAAACTGTGGATAAAAATTGAACCTCCATTAGAAACATTGGAATAAACCACCTAGTCAAAAATTTGTACTGATTAAAAGAATTGTCTGCGGAACTCAGACCAGCAAGAAAATACCATCAGTGAAAAAAATACAAACTTGAAAAGAACAGAAAGCTAAAATTTGTAAAATACTGCAAACAAAATTCTGATTTATGTATTTCAAGGGAAGGTTGGCAGAAAAAAAAAGTAAGAAATTCACTCTATTATCCAAGCTTACAAAAGAGGCTAAAGTGGACCACCAGATTTACCCTATCAAGGAGGAGTGAGGAGAGCTTGATCTATGTATATTTACACTGTGAAGAGAAATTTTATAATGGCTTTAGTACGCCAAAGCACAGGTATGAAAAAAACAGTAACAGAAAGTACATTGATTCCAAAATTTTCTTTAAAACCATGAGCATCATCAAACACCAGAAGAAATGTTTGAAAGCCTAAAACAGACTTTCCACTACTGGGCAATGCCTTCAATTGAGGCTTTACTCTGCTTGTTTTACTGACAGTGTCTAACTAATCACAGCTGTCAAACCTGAAGCAGGAATTAATTCAAGTAGAGGATATACGTTTTCAATGACAGAGATGTTCTGCAGCTTTCCACCAGCACTGGGGACAGCAGCTTTTAAATAAAGGAGTCTCTGAAACAGGGTGTGTGATGCTGAAACTAAGCACTTCTAGAGGAACAGACAGAGCTCAAGTAGCGAAAAACATTTATTTCATCAAGAAGGAAAAGCACTGCTATTCACAACCATACTAAAAGATATCAGCACCTATGCCACTGTATTATTTATTTGCTAATTAGGAGGAATATGAAAATATTTTAATTAAGAGAAAATAACAAATAACTTTACTAAAGACATCTCTAAGAGAATTAGTAATTCAAATACTGACATGGCATTACTGTAGCCAAAACCAGTTCTGCTTACTTGAATAGCTCATGAGTTTGTTCAGCCAAGAACCAAGGCGCAAGGCAAACTTCTGGTGTGCCATAACATCAGCATGAAGAACCTCCACGTGAAGTGGTCGTTGAGAAACATTCTCAGAATGTCTCTAGGAATCAGGTAAATATTAGCACATAGAAAATAAAGATAACAGTCATTTCATTATTTATCTTCACCCAGAATCTCTCCCCCCAAAAATTAAAACATTTTGACATTCTATTTCTGGAAGTGCCTATCTATGTTTCTATTTACCTATCTATCCCAAATGTGGTGGGATAAATTAAATTCAGAACGTTCATAGGCAAGTTATAAAATGATAGAAGTACCAAGTTAAAGACTTTACGGCAGCCAAATTCAGTATTAATACTGATGAGGCCGATTTTTTTTAATAAGAGAAGTTACCTTAATTTCTTCTTTTGCTTCTTGACAAGAGGCATAATGTCCTGCCTTAACAGCTCTACGACCCTGTTTAAAAATATATTGAGCATGAGACCAATATAAAGCAGACCCAAAATGTCACCAGTCTGATCCTTTCTATTATGTCTTTTATACATATCAGAAAAACATCACTTATGGTGATCAGACACCTAGAAGTGTATCAAAATTAACGTAATTGTCTTCAGAAAAAAAAACTATTGAAATTAACAGCAGAACAACACAGTAAAGTCTGGGAACATTACTATTATTACTAGATATTATTAACTATTCATGTACACATTAAACTAGACTAGAAAGATTTCTGTAGACTGCTTTAAATACAAACCACATCAATTTTCTTCCTAGCACACAGTACATGCATCTTGAATTGCTTTTCTCCAATCTTTCCTACTATTTCTTACTTGTGTGTATGAAATAGCAGTGTATGTTGTAAACCTGGGCTTAATAGCTCTTTCAATAAAGCCAAGAACAGATCCAGCTTAGACCGCAAATTCCACTCAAAAGAAACCAGAGGTATGTGCTTCCTAAGCAGCGTCTCCACACAGCAGAACTTCACACAAGAAGAGAGGAAGAAACTCTATGTTGTAGATCTGTTACAATTAAAATGTTATAACCTAGTCCTGTCCTGTAGCAGGCATTTTGTAAAATGAAAAGCCTGATAAATTCTTGATCCAAAATTTAGACTTGAATCGAAAGGAATCTTCATAAGGGAAGCCTTTGAAAGTTATTCTGTAAACATGCATATATACATACACAGAAAGCCCCTGGTTATTTGTGGCTCACATCTCTGCGGTTTCAAATCTTCACAAGTTATTTTTCAGCGAAAAAGTGGGATCTACACATGCACAGATAACGCTGCAAATGCAGGTATCACATGAACATAGAATGAGTGCATGAATATGTAAATGAGCCCCGCCCATCACACCCTGCCTTCCCCCTGCAGTCCCTAAGTGCCATCACCCTGTAGCCGGGACCACTGCTGGGCAGGCAGCGTGGAGGCAGCGGGGCTGCAGCGCAGCTTCTGGGCACAGTGACACTGCAGCAGAAGTGGGGGCCCCCGGGGCTACGGCGGCAGCAGAGAGGGAGTGAGCACCCAAATTAAAGCTCCCTTAGGCAGCACTGTGTACTTTGTTTCTAATACAGGAGATGTTTGTGGCCCTATCAGAAACACTTAAAACAATTGATAGGGAGGAGGGGGTGTAAGACCACCTTGTCCTGGGAGGGGGGCTGGCTGGCCAGGACAGGGGGTTGTCCTCTGGGATGGCGGGGGGGGTGAGTGGTGTGAGGGGAGGAGGTGCAGGGAGAAGGGAGGAGAGGGAAGGGGAGAAAGAAGCAGCTGCACGCACGCCTCACAGCCTTGATCGCGTCACAGCTCTCTCCCAAGCGCTGGCTGGGTATATGCAACCAAGTTGCAAGGGGCAACTGTGTCAGCCCACTTCTACACCGCAGCAGAGCTTGCCAATGCCCACTGGCAGTGCAGCTCATGGATATGTAAATAAGCTGTGAGCCAGGCAGGGAAGGGTTACCATGGTTATCGTGCCCAGGACAGGCTGTCAGTAGCAGGGGTGGGTGGGCACCAGCATGTCCCGATCCGTCCTGGTGCCACCACTGGCTTGCCCTGCCATGGCCACCATCTCTGGGACGGGATGCCCGTTCCGTCTCCACTGCAACCCCAGAGTCCCTGCTGCCCTGCCATTTGACAGCGGCGACTCTCCCAGCCCATGCAACTGTGGCTTCCATTGCAGAGTGCCAGGGTACCCATGCCGCCACTGCACCCAGCACCATCCCAATTCCCCAACCTTCCTGAAGGGTCCTGCTGTGGACCTGCACCAGACAGTGGCCCAGGGTGAGCTGCCCCGGGTTTGTCAGCACAGTGCAGTGCAGCGCCTCTGCCATGTTTGAACACAAGAGACACACACCAACAACCACCAACTCTGCTACGCCCCAGCATAGACATGGCAGAGAATAAACAGTGGCAGGAGGCTCCGTGACCGACTGGCTCCACTGGGGGGAGTAGTCACTGGCTCCAGGGCTCCTGGTAGTACTTGGAAACACAGCTCTGGTCCAAAAGCCAGGATTTTGTGGCCGGGAAGGTGCAAAAGGCATTTCCTTTGCATTCCTGAGGCGGAACACGGCACAGGGCAGCCCTGGGAATGCCCTTCCCCTCCAGGAGCTGAGGGAGCAGGGCAATGGGTGGGGCTTAATTGCATATTCATCAGTTTGCTCTCATTGTGATTCGCTGGGTTCACGGTGTCAGTCCAGACCTGTGCACCTGCGATAACCGGAGGTTGACTGTGTATTTTTCACAAAACTTTAAGCTACAAGACAAGGTTTGTAATTACATAAGACTGACACTTCTAACTAAATACAACTAAATTTTCATTACTTCACAAAGACAAATAAACAAAGAAGAGATTTTACACATTAAAAATTCTGATATGAGTAATATGTTTTGTATGTAAATATATAAATAGATATACAGCTTAAGACAAAGTTTCTCCATGTACAAACATGGAAGTTTTATACATCTGCGAGGTAAAAAAATATAGTTGCAATTAAGATAATTTGAATACCAATTGTGCTCCTTTCTTCCACCCCACTGGAGAAAAAGTTTACATTACTAGTATAAGGTCTTTATATTGGATATTAATTTGAAAAACTAAGTACAGTAATCCTTTACTACTTCACAGTTCACCATTTGCGGCTTCAATACATCGTGGGTGTTTTTCCTGCGGCTTTACCATATTTACCACTACTTCATGGATTTCGCTTATTGCGGCATCTTTCTGGAACCGACCCCCGCCATATTTGAGGAAAAAATTGCCAGGTTCCCCCACATTTCTTCATGGACTCTTCCTGGCTTTACTTCCTTAATTTGAATTTTCAAATGAATTCTGAGTGAGAATAAGCACTAACTCTTGCAAAATGTAAGGTACATTCCTGAATGTAAGTGAATATGCATATTTCTGACTTGCATATTCTTCAGAGAAATACAACTAAAATAAAACAATCTCAGTTGGGGGGGGGAGGAGGAAAGATTAAGAAAATATGCTAAATATGAATGGAGCAACGTCAGCTCTTCTGTTTCTCAAGAAATTGGCTTTTTGCCCTGAAGAAAAACAGTAATACAGTTTCAAAAAAACCCAACTTTCTTGAAGCAAGCACTGACTAACAATTACTTTGCAATATGCCGTTCTCTCCTCAAGCTCCAGCAACCAAGAAACAAGGATTCTATAACTAAGTGACTACAGTGTCAATTCTTAATGATTAAAAGGTGAGTTTCTGCCATATCCCAAATGCACTAACCTCTTTATCTATGGCAGTAGTATGCAACTGGGCTTCACCAAGTTCGCAGCCAAGTGCCCTTTGCAGGCTATAGATGACATGATCGTAAGAATGATGTTCATCATTGAAAAGGACGCAGTAGTAGCTGTCTACTTTCTCTCTACTGGGAAACAGGAAACATATAAAATTAAAAATATAATTGTAAATAGTGTCCTATCAAATACAAGCAACAGCTTACTTGATAGCTTAAGGGGAATGTCAAACATAAAAAAAAAATCATACAAGTAAAATCGAGCATGTTCTTCATCTCAATGACAGATGCCCCTATCGATACCAGAAAAAGCCACAGAAACCACTTATCAAGCACAAAACAGAAGTTTCAAAGTTTTTTGATATTCTATTATTAGTTCCTTTCTCTGCTGCTTTATGAACCCATTCATTTTTGTAATGTGATACACAGACTTTTTCCATTTCCATACGATCATAGAATAGTCTGGGTTGGAAGCAACCTTAAAAGTTCATCTAGACCAGCCGCGCTGCAATAAGCTGGGACATCTTCAACTAGATCAGGCTGCTCAGAGCCCCATCCAATCTGACCTTGAATGTTTTCAGGGATGGTCCATCTATCACCCCTCTGAGCAACCAGTTCCAATGTCACACCACCTTCATCATAAAAAATGTGTTTAGTCTAAATCTACCCTTCTTCAGTTTAAAACCATTAGCCTTATCCTGTTGCACCAGACCTTGCTAAAAGGTTTGTCTCTGTCTTTCTTACAGACCCCTTCAAGTACTGAAAGGCTGTAATAACTCCTGCCTGGAGCCTTCTCTTCCCCAGTCTGAACAACGCCCACTCTCTCATCCTTTCTTCATAGCAGAGGTGCTCCAGCCCTCCAATAATTTTGTGGCTCTCCTCTGGACTTGCTCCAACAAGCCCATGTCTTCCCTCGCAGCTTTTAGGAGGATCTGTTCCACAATCTCCCCAGGCACAGAGGTCAAACTGTCTGGTCACTCCCATGGTCCTCCTTTCTACCTTTTACAAAAATGGGCGCAATGATTCCCTTTTTCAGTCACCAGGGACTTCAACTGACTGCTACCCAACTCTTCAAGTATCGTGGACAGTGGCTTGGCAACTACATTACTAATGCCCTCAGGACTCTGGTATCTGTCTCACCAGAGTCCATAAACTTAAGTATAACCAGGTTCCCCAGGTGGTCATGAACTATATCTTCTCGTACAGGAGGAAAGACTTCACTCCCTCCATCCCCATCTTTTAGTTCATTCACTTGAGATGTGTCAGAAGAGAGATTGCCTGTGAAGACTGAGGCAAAAAAAGTTTAATACTTCAGTCTTCTTGTTTGCTGATCTTGCTCAGAAGGGGTATAATATCTTTGCCCTCCCTTTTCTAGTTGCTATATCTGCAGAAGCCTTTCTTGTTATTCTTCACATCCCTTACCAAGTTCAGGTCCAGCTGTGCCTTGACCTTCCTAACTCCATCCCACATAACTGGGCAACACCTCTCTGTTCATCCTGAAACACCTCTCCATGCTTCTACTGCCTATGCATTTCCTTCTTGCCCTTTAGTTTGACCACAGGTCTCGACTCAGACACCAGTCCCTTGCCTCCCTTTACTCTTTTCTTACACCTGGGAACTGAGAACACTTGAGCTCTATGGAAAGCATCCCTAAAGATCTGACAGCTGTGTTCTGCTCCCTTGTCCCTTAGGACAGGCCTCATTAGTGTCTCCTGCGAGAGCTACTGGCTCCTGGCAGGCCCTTCCACTGCCCTGGCATTTCCTCCCCTGTACACCCAGACCTGTCAATCCACTACAGATCAGGCTGGCTCAGAAGCTCTTTGGTGACTGATGGAGCACAGTCATACACCACTTCTCCCAGGAAGCATCAAAAGATTTTTCTCTATATAACTCTAGGCCAAAAATGCTACAGTGCTGTTGACATGGATTTCAGCACTAATACTTCTGCACAAGTATGAGAATATCTCAGGAAAATTATAATCAAAATTTCTAATTATTTGAAGAGAAAGTTGGAAATAGTCTCTACCTAATTGTTAGCTCCAAAGGCAGTTCCTTCTCTTCTTCCCAGATAAGCATATCTACAATGTATTTTATCACAGAGGGAAACACCCTCCTAGAGTGCTCCATGATTTCTTCATTCAATTGACATTCAGAATTCTGTAAAACATGAGACAATGTTAATACGGAAAAGAATATTTTAAAAAATTTAGAATACCTTATTACTGTAATTGTTTCAGGAGATTATCCTTTTTATGATTTTCAAGTGAATTACCCTCACCTAATTTCTTTCCTTCAAAATTATTTCATTCCAAGGGTTCTCAGTAGTAGTTCAACAGTTTCATCTGCCTTTTTTCATGTATCCATATTCTATTTAGGACTAGACTATGAAAGGTGTCATCAAATGTGTTAGAAAACTTCACTTTTTTTTTTTTTATTATTCCATTTAAAAGAGCTGTGTAACAAGTTTCCTGTATATGCACGGATATTAGAAGCTCACAGTCCAGACCAAAATTCTTCTCTTGCATTGCTTTATTTTCTTTTTTTTTGTGTGGGCATTCTGTCAAACACTTATGACAAACAAACAGAATTATCCAAGGAACACTAGATCTGTTCTTTGCAGAGATCCCATGCCATACTTAAGAACCATTCAACATATCCTTGTGAACTGACATATTTCCCATCCACCCAGATAAATCTCACCAAGTGAATTGTCTCCATCATATAACATTATTAATCATCTCTATAAGCATTTTAGCAGGAGAGAAATTAAGGTTATAATTTTAAAAAAGACAACCAAATCTGCACCTAATAATGAATACTGAGGTACAAGACACAGACACATCGCAGAGACCCTGCAGGACAGGAGGGCTGCAATCCAAGGCCTGTATGACCTTTTCCACATATCACATTCCTTTCAGCATACCCGTGCAGAAATGGCTTATAACACTGTTGACACAGAAACAGAAGCTGATGTCTTCTACAGTACCTGCAGAAGTTTCCTACAATTTTAGGTTAACCCAAAATGTCCACAAAATCTGAATAGGCATGTTTTTGCAACAATGAACAAAAAGGTAAGAACCACAGATGATTTCCAAGAATAAAGCTTTTCAAGCATGACCTTAAATCCCAAAGTTCTAAGGGCACTCACTTCTGCAATACACCATCTGACATAAAATAAATATTAAAGAACACAAAGAGCCGTGTGTTTAAGGACCATATTTTCAAAATTTCTTGAATCAATTACAGCCACATTTATCCATTTATGAAGCAACAGCTTTTAAAAAAGCAAGTAATATCATGTTGAATAATGCACTACATATGATGGAAAAGCTACAAATACAGTGGGAAAGAAGTAAGTATGTGTTAACATGACCAATTATTTCTAAAGCTCTGAAGAACAGATTTCTGATCTGATAAGAATCAGAAAAATAATTTGGAGTCAGACATGCAATCTAAAAACCATTCAGCTCTTTTGAGTACAGGTTTTTGTAAGAGCTATGTAGGTATCAGTCACACAACCATCAGAGAGCTCAGTACTCAGGAACAGGTACCATACAGAAGAACAGACATTACTGAAGATAAGTTTTACAGCAACAAGCTCCAAGTAATAAAGGCATGACCCCTTCCTGGAGCTGCAACTATTTTTATCCCTGAAATCCATTCATTTTCATGGGGTTTTTGAAGGATGAACAAGTGAAGGAAATCTTTGGCTTGTTTTCCTGTAAATCCAGTGCACAAAACGGTGAGGAATTTCTATTTGCAATTACAATGTTAAGGTTATTATATATTATTAATATATTATCTCAGAACACCTCCGAAAAGAAACAATTTTACCTGAAGCAAGTAAGATGCCTACATTCTCTTAGGGAATTCTTCTAAGATGACATATAGCCCTTATTATAACCCTTGTAAAATGGCACATTTCTCATTAGTATGCTGCTTTACAAGGTACAATAAGCATGAGACATCCCAGGATAAGAGGTTGGTTTCAAGGCACAGAAATTTAAGTCATAGTGACAGATGCCACACCAGAAATAACTGACAAAAACAATTGTTCAGTAATGCAGTAATGTGGAAAAGAGAAAACAGTATTAAAATCAAGTACTTCATCTAAACATTTACTAAGCACTGGGAAACCAATTATTTGCAAGTAAGAACTGAGTAACACACACAGCAAAGAAAGGAGCAAGAGACTGCAATTTTAATTCCAAATGACAGATTGAAATGCACATGACAGGTAAATGAAACTGTGCAAACAAAAAGAAAAAAACCCAAAAACTAAGAATGTCCAATACATATGTTTGATCCCTTGACCAAAGAAATCCTGAAGCTGCTACATGAATTATACAATCCATACACAGGAAAAATTACCTTTTTAAAACAAAAAAGACAGTATTTCCAATATTGAGTCTTTTACTTTAAGCAATATTCTTACTTCTTTTGGAGAACCTGATGATCCAGGCTCATGCTTAGTACACAGTGGTCCAGCCTTCCAAGCCTCAGTATCCCCACAGTCACAAAATCCGCCTCCAGTGGAGCTATGCATCTGTAAAAACCACGTATATATGCACATAAAAAGGGAAAAATAGAAACGTGCATTATTTAAGTCAAACACAAGTATAAACACCTACTTACAAACAGATGAGTCACTGCAAAACATATAGACTTACCACAACATTTTTCTTTTTTAGATAAAAGGAGACTTAGCAGCACAGCAGCAGGGTAAAACGTAAACTTTTAGAGTAGAAAATAAAGAAATAGAGTTGCTGCTAGAATAAGTCATTCATAAAACCCAGAATTTCTTTTTTTTTTTTAACAATAAAATTACTAGTGGTTTATATACAGTTTATTACATCCTAAAAATCCCTTCTCTAAATATGTAAGTACCATTTGTTAAAATAAGATTTTCCTACCTTGTACCGGTGGTTCTTGTGAATGCTATTCTGGAAGCAGTCAATACAGAGCACACAAGTTGGATCAACTGCACAGTCTCTGCAACAAAAATAGTAACTGCAACACTTTCTAAAACAAACGCAGGGAATTTTCATGAAAAAAATAAAACAAACTACGAAAATAGCATCATACTGATGTTCACGAATTGCCAGCACAGTTGCAATATGTATTATAACACAGCTTGATTCTTACCTGCAAGAGTATGTGGTCTCCCCTCCTTTGAACACCTTTCCACAAAGTTGGGAGGATCCACTCTGTTGTAGTTTCTCCAGGAATATATCTGGGTCCTCCCCAAACAAATAACATTCCAGGGGGTATAATATTGCTGACTGGACCATTTCTTCTTGTTTCTCCACCAAGGGGTCCATTTCAGCTGAGTAAATATTTGGCACATGTTTTGCCAAGCACTGTAAAAATGTAGCTTGGAAGTCGAATCTTTCATCACACCACTGCAACAAGAAGCATACCCATAGATAAATGTAAACAAATAACTAAAGACAAAGAAAATAAGATTAAGCATTTCTACTGTAAATTCAGAAGTCTTTTTTTCATCACAAGTCAGCTGTGTGAGCAATAAAATCCAAGAAACTACGGTTTCCCAAGAATTTCTCTGCTCTTTTCCTTTCAGTACCCACAACAGTAACCTCTGTTCCTTCAATGCCTTCAATTAAAACATTCTAAGGCAAGAGCTGGCAAGTGCTGTACTACTGTAGAGCAACCTGTGCACTAATTAATTTTAAACTACATGCCTCCCAATAGGCCAACCAATACACAATCTCAATGTCTGTTCAGCTGTCAACAAATGGGAAGAAGAGCAATCATGGCTGGGAAAAGTTTGGGATTCATCCTTTAGCCTCCTTATAGTCACAAAACATGCATCAACTTAATGGCCTTTGAAAGTCTTGAACTGGTCATCAGAAGTCAATTGTTACCGAGGAAGAAAGAAGTCCAAATGATTATATACAAGTTTAATGTCCTTGGCAAACCAAACGAAAATGCAATTTCATTTTTATAAGACTTTAAAGATAAAAGATTCATGAAAGCACTTGTGTAGTGACTTGAGGTCCTTAGCCCCTAATTTTACTTGTATCATTCTCTGCTTCTCTGAACAGTTCTCTCCAATTGTGCTATTTCTGTCTTTCAAGTCTAAATATTCTTTCATATTATTCCCACTATTTAGAAATAACTTTTGTTTTCCCCCATTGCAACTCAGATAACAAGGCTCCTAAAAACAACATCCTTCCATGCACAACCTTGGTTTAAGTTCAAAAATCACAGAATATCCTAAACTGCAAGGGACCCACAAGGATGATCAAGTCCAACACAGGACAGCCCCAAGAATCACAACATGTGCTTGAGAGCATTGTCCAAACGCTTCTTGACCTCTGGCAGGACAGGAGCCAGAACCACTTCCCTAGGAAGCCTGTTCCAGTGCACAACTACCCTCTGGGTGAAGAGCGTTTTCCTAACATTCAGTTTAACCTGCCCTCATAGAGCTTCAGGCCATTCCCTTGGGTCGTGTCACTGGTCACCACAGAGAAGAGATCAGCGCCTGTAGACTGGTCTCTCAGTCTCCTCCAGGCTGAACAAGCCAAGTGACCTCAGTTGTTCCTTGTATGGCTTCCCCTCAAGGCCCTTCACCATCCTGGCAGCCCTCTTTTGGACACTCTCCAATAGCTTTGTATCTTCCTTATACTGTGGCACTCAAAACCGTAACAGGACTTGAGTGCAAGAGAAATACGTAAAACCGTATGTAACTTCACAAATAGCTCTAACGGGAATTCTTCTAGGCCAGCAAGCTGGGAATGTGCAAAGCAACCACCAAAGAATCCAGATTGAGAAAAGGTTCAAAGAAAGTTAAAGACTGAAAATGCACATCACGTTACATGACATGCAAAAAATCCTCAATTTTGACCTAAAACAAAAACCTACATTAAATCCATCAATAAAGTACTCCACAAATTTTATAGAGATCATAGAATCATAGAATGGTTTGAGGTGGAATCTACTGCCAAGCCCTTGCCGTGGGCAGGGACATCCTCCTCTAAACGGGACTGCTCAAAGCCCTGCCCAGCCTGGCCCTACACACTTCGAAGGATGGAGCATCCACAACTTCTCTGGGCTACCTGTTTCAGTGGTAACTGTTTAAATAATAAAACTATACAACAACAGTAAAATAAAAAACAGAACTATAAGGCTGCAGCTCCCTAATTTACTACATACGTTAGAAGAGTTCTCCAAAATCACAAATTAATCAGAATCACAGAATATTCTGAGTTGGAAGGGACCCACAAGGATCATCGAGTCCAACTCTTAACACTGTGTCCCTGGCGGGAATCGAACCCGGGTCTCCAATTAGCTAGGCAGTCAAAGGCGCTGCAATCCCAGTCCTCTGAAAACCAAATTTGTAAACATCACATAGAAATCTCATCTTTGTTTTCTGAAAAACAGTATGTCTATCTCATATAAACAAGTATAGAAACTGTCTAGATAGAAAATCAAAATGGTCAAAAACAGAATTTTTTTTCTATTTTTCAACGTCTATTTCAATGTCTATTCAAAACGACATTGAAACAGCCTGGATTAACAATAACATCCATCACTGAAAACTAATCTGTTAAAGGACATTCACTCCACGCTGTAGTCACTTCAAACACTTGGTTCAGGGCTTTAATAGGACACACTGCGTTTCTAATAGGTTTAGTTTTAGTTTGAGGCTTCTCCCGGCATTTTGGCCATCAATCTTCCTTAGTGTTATCCTTAGGTAGTTCATTACTTCATTTATCATGGTGAAAACGCACGGCACACACTGATGGAAAAGATAAGCCATGGGTAATGCAGTCAAGCAGGAGAGCAAAGTCATCCACAATCATACTAGGATATCCTCACACTTTTAAAGAGCCAATTGATCAGTCTAATCAGATTTCTTGAGTCACAAAGCATTCGAACCCTAACCCTGTGGATACCTGAAAATGTAGATACATCCATGAAATGAAAGGAACCGCTTATTTAAATTTCAATGCAAACAAATGCATTTGGGGTTGTTCTAGAATTTCACCTGAGCAGTAAGCACCACGTTGATCACTGTATTGGTCATAAAATCTTTAGCAGACACCTGTATGTAACATACATGCAATCTATATCATATAGGTGCTCAAATATATAGGTACATACTTTTAATTTTCACATATTCGGATATAAGGAGCAAAAAGAAGAGGAAACAAATGAACCAGCTGCCTTTTTATTTTAATTAACGTGTTCAAATTTTTTCAACTACTTAGCAACTTGTTTTGTTAAATAAAAATTTCATGTTCACCTAGGGAATAAAGACACGTATTTCTAAAAAGCAACTGAAAATTAAATTCAAATTTATAAAATACTTGTATATCAACATTTAAAAGAATTATACCACAGTTAGCTGGTGGTTCTGAGAAAGATACTAAGTTGTAAAAGGTAACCAAAAACTGAATTATTTGATCACATTTATTATTTTTATATGTCTGCATTGTTGCTCATATGTTCTCACTCTGCTCTTCTTTGGCTCCCATCTTCATCTGCACAATAACTTTTTTGTTTCCTTCTTAAATATGTTATCACAGAGGTGTTACTACCACTCCTGATTGGCCTGGCCCTGGCCAGCAGTGGGTCCATCCTGGAGCCGGCCGGCATTGGCTCTGCCAGACATGGGGGAAGCTTCCTGCAGCTTCTCACAGAAGCCACCCCTGTAGCTCCCCCATACACCAAAACCTAGCTACATAAACCCAATACAGCACAGTTCTCTTTGAATTATAAATTCTTTTCAAACTAACAGCTTGCATTAGGCAATGCTATAAAAAGCAGCTCTACTTTAACTGCACTGATTGGCAAGTTGGATTTTAGTGCAAAAGCAACTGCCTAAATTTCAAGACTGTATTTTTATATCTACAAGAGTGAAAAGAAGGAATATCAATAGTACACTTACAAACATTAAATAACAAATTATGAAGGAAGAGACATTATCAGTAGCACAAACTAAACCTGCACCTGGTCCAATATTCCAGTTAAAAGGAGTAATAAAAAAGCTTAGTTTCAGATAACATAAATCTGTCAGGCATGAGATGACAATACCAACCACCTGCCACAGCAGCCAACAGAAGGATTTTAAAAGTAAATTTTTTAAATGCTGGGGACATTTCAAGCAGGTGCCATTGAACATAAATACCGAATGCAAAAGGCTGCTTTAATGCACAGAACAGTTGTTATTAGTTACACAGAGATTAGCAGGCCAATAGAGCTCAGAAAACTTTTATTCCAGTATCATCTAAGCGAGACATTTTAGAAAGACAAATACACACAAGTTCTTTTCTAAGAATGCAAAATACTTACAACTTTTTTAGAAAGGAAATTTCAAAAGATTCTTGAAGTAACACGTTCATATTAGGTTATGCTTTTAAAATTTTAGTTCAATTTTTCCTTCTTGTTATTTTGGTTTAAAATTATCAGTTTTCTAATGCATGAAAATAAGTTCCAACTAGAATACAGAACACCTAGGCATTATTTTTAGTAAAAATAACAAGCAGACAAGGCAATCTGTTTCAGCCTTGAAGATTTATATTCCCCAAAGAAAAGAATTCAAAAATTGGCACTAGAAATTAATTAGCATTATTACTTTTTCCATGCCTTAAATCAAACTGAACTTTTTAGGCACACAAATTCTACCATTTCTGGATGGTTTAGGGAGTAAAAATGGAAACTCACTCATTTGTTCTGTTCCATGCATAATGTGTTTCACACTCTCCAACAATGTATAGCCAGTGTTTTAGCAGAGAATCTAAACTTTAAAAATTATTTAGAACTCAAATTCAAAATTTCTGATTTCTGAAACATCATTCACACAGCTCCCTCATAGAACATAGCTGTAAAAACAAACCATAGTACCAAACTTTGATCTCCTCTGGATATCAGCAATTACACTGAATGTTTGGGTTCAAAAGTTACGTATTTTCCACTGCCACAACATGAGTAACACTAAAGATTGTCTAACGTCGTCCTAACAGAACATCAACTCTGAGCTGAAGACAAAAAGAGCTCTTTGATCTCTATATTCATTTAAACTGTGGCCTCTAAGCCAAAGCAGGGTGCCAATTCATGTCAAAAGACATTTTAATGATGCAGGTGTTTAACCATTCGGAATGAGGCTCAAAACCAGAGCAGACTATCAAAGCTTCCGCTACAGTACAACCCACCTCGATTCCAGTAGTCATCAGTGACTACCAGGGTAGCTGAACCAGACCAATTCAGTAACCACTAGAGAATGATAAGCAACCATTTCAGCTGCTGGACAGCTAAAACTTATGTCTTCTGCACCATGAACAATACACAGACCCAGGGGGCAAAACCTCTTGGAGACTGTAGGTCCCATGTCACTTTCAAATCACAGGCATCTCCAAAATCACACGAGAGCAGCTGCAGTTCACGGAGTTCACCTGAATGCAAACAGATGCTCAAGGAGAGGACTGGAATTAAATCATAGTCTGTAGTTCTCTTTGCCATGGTACAGGTATCTCTGTTGTACCTCCCTACCAAATGGGCACACCAGCCTAAATAAACTACAAAATTACCAGGATGGCACGAAGCAGGTTCAAGAGGCAAAGCATAGTCAGAAATTCTGGAACTAATGTCCAAGTGTTTGAGATATGCAATCTGATCACCTCTCATGTTTCAATTTTTTTTTCTCCCTACCAAATGTCATCTGGTAGACAGCAATGCACAACTAACACTAAAGAAAACAGGAATTCAGTATCACCTAGTAAAGCAAAACAATGGGCAAAATACATATTTCGGGGGGAAAGTTATTCTCTCTATACAAATAGCAAACCCAGCATCTTTGCAGAGTTAGTAGTAGTATTCTGTGAGATGAAAACTGAACTTCCTCTTTATGTTTTGACTATTCATTTGACATATCATTTTGATTTTGTTTCTTTCCCTGTTTGATCCTTAACATCCATGCTCTGATCTCCTCCCATGGAAGGAATGGGATCTCTATGAAACGCCTTAGCACCAGGCTGCACTCCAAAACATGCAACCACTGTGAATATTTACACAGAAGAAATTCATTCAAAGGAGGAGGGAACCTATTTTCCTTCTTATCTGATTTCTTACCTAATTTTCCAATTATCATTAATTTAAGATCCACTGTATACAGGGTCTAACTCTGCAGTGAATTAACGTGTAGTAGAATTCGGGTGACTCTCTCTGTATTTAGCACTCACTCAGCATCTCCCTAATGCTTTCCCTTATACACCAAATCCAACCTGTTAATCCCTAACTTCCCCGCTGCTCTGAAACAGTCACACACCATCAGGAACATCCACTTGCAGCTGTGTTCTCCTGGAGCCACACACCTCTGGTGAATGTAATACTGTAACAGTATTTCAGCTCTCAAACTTTGTGCATTTCATGTGGACGTGAGCAAAGACAACATATCACAATCACAGTTCATTGCCGCGCTAACAAAAGCCACAAAAATTACCTACAATTCTGAGTAAACATGAAAGAGACAAGGGAGATAAAAACTGCTCAATGCCATAACGAAGAGTGATAAATATGTAGGGATGCAGACAGGCCCTGGGCAATGCTCCTGCTACCTGGTGCAACTTCATTGGACTCCACCTCCTGGACACCGACAGGATGGACAGTACACACTGTCCTGCTAAGACTTGCACTGTTCCAAATACAGTTCAGTGCTTAAATACACTAAAGGATATGCTGGAATACCTAAAGGTGAGATTTTAAACAAATTTAGGTTAAAAAAGTTGCATAAAATTATAAGGATATCCCATGTGGTCTAAGGGGGTTAATTCAGTTTAAGAGAGTTTAGATTTAAAACTGGAAGTCACTGCAACTCCAAGTAAGATGCACGACTCAAATTTCATCCCTTTCAAGAAATAACCTGCACAAGAATATGAATATCCCCTCCATACTACTACTATTTGATTACAACACATCTACAGTATTGACTCCTCATATGCATTCTTCAACTATATAAGAGCATTGAATGACCCAAAAGATCTGAAACACTTTAGAATGCACAAGCACCCGTATCATGTTTTACTTCCCAAAACTGAAATTCAAAATTTTCCTGCCTTTAAAGGAAATACTCTGAAAATAAAGCTTTTCTGTTCTTGTACACAACTACTCCATTTATATCTTTTGTTTAGGAGTATTGACTGATGGCAAAACATGGGACTTCTAAAAAAAATCCCTTTTCTTTACAAATATGACTAAGTTACTGTCCCAGTTTGGTGGGTTTTTTCCTCTGGCAGCGAGGGAGTTAGCAGCTCCCGCCTGGGCCTCCATCGCTGCCATGGAAATCAAGGTCGAACAGATAGAGATACCTCTGTGAATACCATACTTGAGAAAGCAAAAAAAAACCCCGAAAATAACTAGTAACAGAAAGTAGATGGCCAGGTCAGGACATGTGTAAGAAGCTGAAAGCTATGAAGGCCCCTCCCGGCCTACTAGAGAAGGGGTTGAAAGGATTGCAGGCATCTCGCTGCTGCTTGTAGAATGGACCATAGTGAGCAGACTGACTGCCTGCAAACCTATGGAATAGAGAGAGAGGGGCCAGTGATGCAGAGTCCACCTGAGCCCACAACTGAAGATGGAGGATGATGCTGCAACAGCTGCAGATGTTTTGAGAGCCCAGANAGACACATCAAGATTTGAGGATTTAGTATAAATTAAAATCTTTGAAATAGTTTAGTATGTAAGCCCTGCTTATATATTCCAGGTAGCAGTCACCAAAGCAGGCAGCAGTCAAACTGGAATTTGTTTAGAATACAGACGGACAAACAACCAAAGGGCTGGATCCAGCCTGCAAAGCAGGCTTTTGCTAGGCCACCGACAATGCCTGCTAGCCAACTATTAGAGAAGCCAAGTACAGCCCATCAATCAGCCAAGCAAACTGCAGGTGCTATTGGGAAAGAAAAGCTAGTGAACTTAAGTCTGGTTAACAGAGTATATTACTAAGTGCGTTCCCAAATTCAGCCCACTCGCTGTCAGGACAACTCAGGAAGCAACAGCCACTCCGGAGAAGCAGGGGGCAGAGACAGAACCTGACTTGAAGTAATGCAGTGAAACATCAACTCAGATACTTCCAACGACAGTCATCCAACCTGAAGAGCTGGAGTCAAGCGCAGAGAAGAAACCATGGAGCTGGGCAGGGTGGAGAAGGGTTTATTACCTGAGTCATCTCCATCCATTGCAGAATCAGCCTGGCTCCTGCAGAACCATTCAGGCAGCGCTGCATCAAGGTGCCCAGTGTCCCGGGCACGTACGCAGCCAGATGTGGGGCTGCACCGCAACCAACGGCATCCAAAGCCAGAGGTGAACAGAGAGCAAGAGTCAGTCTGATCGGGCTGACACTGAGACGGATGTGACAAGTTCAGTAAGGCTCACTCTATCATTTATTAATGCTGAGTAGCACCATGTAAAAAGTAGCTATTCTATAGGCTTGCCAGTGTCCAACTTTTAAATATCTGCAGTCAAGAATTTCAAAACAATACTGTGTGTGCAGATTGTTACAGAAAAATGGAACATAAAGTGTAAGGTTTCTGATACACATCGGTCTGCCTTCCTCTCTGAAATTGACAGCCTTTGGTTTTAAACTCCACTAGCAAAAGTGTTTCGAACATAGTGATCACCACATAAGGTCGGGAAGGAAAGCACAGAAGGCATTTAAGTGCTACCACTAGGCAGGGTAAACAACAAATTCTCTTCAGTCATAGAACATCAAATCCATAGGTGATTAAATTCACAGAAATAAAAGAAAAACATAACATCTTTGTTCAGCAAATAAACAGCTGTCTTCATCTACATTCTTTCTAAACAACACTATTTACTGCTCCATTCACGTTCTGCAGAACAGTAATTCACTACTCAGCCTTTTTCTGTTCCGTAGTAAAGTCACCTTTAAATAAGAAAGGTAAAGGCAGAACCAACACAAAGGATGCCCCCATACACCACAACAAGGACGCAGAACAGTTTCTGAAGGTTGCTGAAGCCTGACCTCGCTCAGTTACGCGGAGATCAGCACAGGCTCAGGGGTGGGAGATGCTGTTTGCCCCGGGGCGGCCGCACAGCGGACAGCCGGGCCCAGGGCAGGGCGGGCTCCGCTCTCCACGGAGCCGCGGCCAGCGCGGGCTGCCGGCACNCCGAACTGCACCGTGGGGGTGTTCACTTCGCGCCTTGCCAGTACAGAATCACAGAACCGACTGGGTTGGAAAAGACCTCAGAGACCATCGAATCCAACCTGTGACCAAACACCACCACATTAACACAAGTCCCATATCCATTCTTTGCCTAAGCTCCTCCAGCCATGGTGACTCCACCAGCTCCCTGGGCAACCCATTCTAATATCTAATCACCCTTTCTATTAATAAATTCTATCTAATGTCCAACCTAAACTTCCCCTGGCGCAGCTTTAGACTATGTCCTCTCATCCTATTGCTAGTTGCCTGGGAGAGGAGGCCAACCCCCTGCCTGATTAGCGAGATAATACGTAGCACAAGTAACATCCATATACATGGGTTATACATATACATGGGTGCAGAGTCACACCGCTGCCACAGACTTAGGCTCCCGTATGTCTCCTATATGGGCTAAACAAAGGCAAAATTTTATGAACTTGGTACAAGGGTAGGATGTCACACAGTAGCTTTAGGTGGACACCTGTTCTCAAGATTAAAATTTTTCCTCCACACCTCCCTCCTACAGCATATCGTAAGTGTTCTAGGTACTCAGTATTTGCTACTTGGGCACAAGATTAGGGTATTTACAAACTTGTTTGTTATGTGACAGACCTGGCCTGAGCACCACTGGAAGTTTTCCAGATTGATGCAGTCTAGTTGCACAATTCCCTGTGTTTGTACCTTTCTAACACTGGCCAAACAGGCAAATTGCCTTAGTGTTGGACCTTGGGGGCATACGTAGTACGTAATTATTCAATGCCTGATATCTCTACCAGGAAGACTGCCTCCTTCCATTGTAGTTTTCCTGTTTCAAGCCTCCAAACAGCTTTCCATGTTCTTCAGGTATCAGCACAGATTGGATAAAGTTCACAGGTGACCTTTTCAGGTACATTCAATGATTTTTCTCACTGCATCTGGCCATAGACACTCTAAAGTTTTTTCTCTTATATCTTCAGAACATCTTAATGTAGCTTTTCTGTCATACCTACCATTCATCCTCATTTAAAGAAATCCTGCAGACGTGTTTACATTATTGAAATCTGTCACTTAAAATCACCATGCAGGTGTTGTCGCTGTGACAGGTTTATGCACAACGTGTGAAAAAGACAAAGTGATTTTTGCCATTGAACCACTTAACGATTAATTCAAAGCTTCATCTCATTCCATCTGTCTATGTTTCTGATCTGTACCCAATCCTTTCCGACAGCATGGCCGACTGCTAACCAGAAGTGTTGTCTGCACAACAGCCAAGTCTAGACTGTGATGACTAGAGTCCTCCACATATTTTACCAACAACACTAGCAATTGCATAATCCATTTTCCAACACAGTCAAGGAAGAAAAGTGAGGCAGAATTCTAAGACAGCAACAAATCCAGTCAAGTGGTAGAAGGGCTGCCTGCAGCCCTCTGTGATGTGAGAGAAATGGCTTTCATGGCCATGTCTTTCAGCTGAACTATCCGTGTGGTTTCACTTTATTGTGGTGACTTTTAGAAGTGATGCTGATGTAAATCAACTGCTTTAGTTGAACAAAACTTACTGTTAGACTTACTTAAGAAAATAATACAAACAATGATATGGAACCCATGTGCTGGGAAACAGCAAAGAAAATGGCAGCAAACCTCTGAAAAAGCAGGTTGGCACCACTGCTCGGGCAGAAATGGCATAAAACACCAAGATCTCCATGGATACTACAGTAATAGAGGAAAGAAGACAAACAAAACAGAAATTCAGATCCATTTTAATAGACACAAAATGCTGAAGTTTGGCAGCCCTGCTAAATTAAAATGGTCAAGCTTCAGGAAGAAGGTGAGCAAACCACAGTTGTCAAGAATACTCCTGAGGATTACCAAGATTAGATTGGTAATTGTTCATTTAGAAGTTGTTGAGGGTGTTCTTTGTGTGCAAGAAGAAGGAGACAAGATGGAAGGCAGCCAAGAAAAATCAAAGCAAACATACATAAAGTCCTGCAAAAGAGAGGCTAAATCATCAAGAACATCTGGAAAGGGGTGTAATATATTAATCAAGTTTAACTGACCTGAAAAATTAAAATGCTAAAGTGCTAAAAATTAAATCCTTATCCTATGGTAAATCATGATAAAATATAAAGAAAATTAAACAACAGTGAATTAGAGATTTCTAATATCTGAAAAGCTGGGAATATTACATTAAATGTTAAGTAAAGCAGTGATGCATAGTGACAGCATATTCAGCTAGTAATAAGAAAGAATCTCAATA
Organism: Pitta sordida; assembly: GCA_013390025.1. Taxonomy (NCBI): domain Eukaryota; kingdom Metazoa; phylum Chordata; class Aves; order Passeriformes; family Pittidae; genus Pitta; species Pitta sordida. The sequence goes on from WEKX01014899.1 coordinate 149,628, forward strand.
GCAAATGTGGGCAGCAGGTAGGGAACAGTTGACAGCAAAGAATAACGTAGCGGTTTTGAAGCTGCGCAGTTGCTATAGCAAGGTTTCAAATTATGTATGTGAAAAAAACGTCCAAAATACCATAAGAGGACTTCTTAAGTATGTCGGGAGCAAAAAGGGTCAATTGCCTAGATTTCTGAGCAGGCAGAATTGTAAATGACGTCAGGGAAAACAGCGCAAATGTTTACACGCTGTACTCGGAAGAGACGACAAGGATGAGGCACCGATCGCGTCGTCCGCCTGGATTTTGTTTCGTTTTAGCCAAGGCAGTTCCAGGCATGGCTGGGGGGAAAGCGGGCACGCTCAGGACGCACGGGGAGCGGGGGTGAAGAGGCGGAATCCCACGGCCAGGCCTGGTAAAACCGCCGAGAGAAGGGGAGCGCCCACCCCCGTCCCCGCCGGCATCGCTCCTCCGGCGGGCGCAGGGCTGGGACGCGGAAGTGCGGCGGGAGCGCTGTCCCGGAGCGGGCACGGTGGCGACGCGGTGNTGTTTAGCCGGGCTGCCCGAAAGGTGATGGGGAGAAATACATTGAGTACCGGTAACTCCGTGTGCAGTTTCACCGGAGCTGTAGGTTGAACTCTGCGGGGCGGGAGCCTGGCGAAAGGCCGGGACCTGGCAACTCTGGCCCGTCCAGGTGACCGGACACTCGGGGACACGGCGGGAGAGACGTCCCCCAGACTTTCCCGCACTGAGGCTGGGAGGGTGTAAAAGCCATGGGGTTCCTTTGTTCGGGATCCCTCCTCGGAGGCACCAGCTGGAGCTGTTGTTTTATTTAGTTATTGCACTAAAACTAAATTATTTTATGGATCTGGGTTTCTGAGAGTATCTTACGGGAAACCTGGGTTCGAGCTGGTGAGGACTGTGGTCTCGCTGGGAGTGCCGCGTGTGTGGTGCGAAGGGACTTCGGCCCCAGCTCAGGTGATGTGAGGTTGGCTGCCAGAGTGGCTCCTGGATCGTAGGACAGGGAAGTTTCCCCAACAGATAACATCTGTGCGGTGGAAGCGGGTAATTAAAAATCAGGTAGTTGTTACAGTACCCTATATATTGCATCAGTACCTGATTATCTGATATCCTGATGAGAAATGCAGGTTCTCTGCCTATTCCTTTCCCTTTCCCGAAGCTGGAAAAGTTGTGTGACCGAGATAATATTTGCAGCAATAGAAGGTACTGGGCTAGTATTCAGGAGGTTAAATGTACACAGTTTTGTTTCCAGGTTCAAGATAAAATCCAAGTTAACCTTGTCCTGGAAGCAAATTGACACGTCTGGGTGCTTCTGTGGCCTCCTCTGACTCTTGTCCCGAGAGCATTCCCGAAGCACTTGGTGTAGAACTAGCCGCAAAGCTGTTTACATACTTGCAGTTAATTGACAGCTGAGTTGTCACAAGGGTTGCTGTGCATTTCATTGGAACAAATAAGCTGCTTTTACTGTTTTGTTTTTATTCTCAAACTCTGTAACACTTTGCATCTATTAACTGCAGGATGTGCTCTTAGTCCATGAGCTGGGGTATTATTAGCCCTTTTGTTTTCTCCAATTGCTGTGTATGTTTAAAGTAGGTTTTTTCAGTAATTTTTCCTTAAGTGACTTTAGGCTTATTTTTATTGCAGTGTAGATTTCAAAACAAAACGTATGCTTGAACTGATGTAAATAAAGCCCCTATCTTGGGTTGCTGTCTTGTGAAGAGTCAACTACAGCAGCATGTAGCAGCTGCAGAGCTGCACCGACAAAGCATCATGCACAGCTCCGTGCTTCTCTTGCCGTGCTTTCTCTGGTTGTGTTACTTTAAGTGCAGTTCTCCCAAGGATAGGTCACAGCACAGCTAATTTGAGAGTTGGCTTTACTTTCAAGTGATTATATTCTCTTTCAGACGTGCCCTTTAACAGCTGCTTTATCGTTGACCTAACTTGGAAATTAGTCAAGCACTAAGATGATCTTGTGGGAAACTGGCTTCAGGCTCCCTGGGAACTCCATAGGTCTAGTCTAGGTCATTGGATAGAGCTCAGAATGATCCTGCTGTTCCTTGCCTTGTTTTCCCTCCCATCCACAGGATTGCCTCTTCTTAAGCTGATATAAATTGCAGTCTTTGTACTATAATCATCTATTATTGCTTTTTCACCTTTCTTATGTCAGAGTTTACTTTTTTACCCAGTGCCAAATAGACATTCCAGTTCAAAATTTGACAAGCTTATAATTATTTGTCCTGTTTCTGTCAGCTGGATGCATTCTATTTGTTGCTCTAGACCTTATAATTCGCCCTTGTTAATGCCTGTCTGTCCTGAACTGCATATTTGCTAGATAAGGAATGTTGATTGTGATTTCTTCTCACCACTAATTCTCTTAAACCCATTTTGATTAAAGTTACTGCTTATGATGCACTGAGAGAGGCTAAGTATCCCCACCAATCAGAGGGAGGAGAAAGAGAGAAATGCAGCAAGTGGGCTTTTACCTAAACAGTAAGCCCCCCATAATTCATGGTCTGCAGCTCCGCGGTTTCAGTAGTTCGCAATTTATTTTTCAGCGAAAAGCAGGCCTGCGTGCATGCACAGATAATGCTGCAAACCCAGTCAGCTCATGAATATGTAACGAGTTCATGAATGTGTACCCCACGCCGCTGCCACTGCCACCACGCATACTTGCACCGCCACCGTGGTGGGGAAGCTCGCCCTGGGGCTGCAGTGGGGAAGGGATTCGTTGAATGCTTGGCCTGTAGCCCCAGAGGAGGATGCAGTCCGACAGGGAGGACCCCGTGTCCCCGGGCTCAGGTTGGCACGGGTCTGTGCTGCCAGCGCTCTTGCTGTTCAGGAACCCTCAACTTTGCAACACTGCAACACCCTGAGACCCCTCACTGTGACAGGTGGCATTGGTGTCAGAAGTTTTTTCCCTTAAACTGCAGCAGCTACGATGCATCTGCTGGTCCCTAGTGTGGGGGTGGCAGCAGTCACTGTATGGACCTCCCCAGCAGAATGCCCCCTACGCAGGGGAGGGCATGGGGGACCAGAAGCCTCTTCCTGGTGCGATGGCAGGGACATGTCCTGCCACTGCCCCGTCCCAGCACACAGCAATTGGCCATTGCTGCTGTGGCCAAGCCGGCCCAGCTTCCATGAGGCACTTTCTCTGGGGCTGTGTATATCACCAGGTGTGCCAGGCACTGGGCATGCAGCCCCTGGGCAGACACAGCGCTTGGTACTTGGCTTCCCCTGCAGTTAGCACACCTTCCGCCATTGGCATCGCCTCTCACACCTGTACCTATGGAAACAGTAACACACACACACACGCACACCCCCGACACACACACACACGCACACAGGCAGTCCCTGCTCCCTGGCATACACCTCTCCCCAGAAAGGTGCTGACGAGGACAGACACTTGAGAACACTGCACACGGGGACACCCAGGGGTAGAAGCGGCAGGACACCCCGCTCCTGGCATACACAGGCAGGTGGGGCAAAAGGGGAAAGCAGAGGCTAGCTCCTGCCGCAGTCCCTGTGAAGGAGGGTGCAACGCTGCAGGAGCGCTTTCCTTGGGGCTACATATCACCAGGCCCCCTGGCTAGGCTTAGAATGACAGGAGAGGGTGTGACTTCTGCTAAGCTGCGCTGGGTCTCAGTGCTTGCCCAGGACAGCCGGCACTGATGCATCCCTGCATGGGGCCCTGTGTGCCCTGAGGTGTGCTGCAATGCCACGTGTTAGATTATAAGACTTCCTCACTATGGTCCAGGCACAGAGAGGTGGCACAGGCTGCCCTGCCCTGTGGAATGGGACTGCAGTGTGCCATGTGTTAGACTATAAGCCTTCCCCACTATGAACCAGGCACAGAAAGGCAGCATGGGCTGTCTGCCACCACGAAACAGGACTGTGCTGTGCCACGGCGCCATGGGACTATAACCCGTGCGTTACAGAACTTCCCCACCACATAACCTCCACAACACTCATAAGGGAGCGAACTGTGTCTGTCCCCAGCGAACAAGAGGTGCCGCCTCCCTGCCCCGGGAGGGTGTGCCACACAGTCCTGCCCCACAGGGAGCAGCAGCGCCACCACTCAGCGAAGCAGAGGTAGTGCACATCCGTCAACCGGGAAGCTCCGCGAATGGCCGGATAATATTCAGTGAGAAACAGCGAATATGCGAGTAAGTGAGTCTGGGAATGTGAATACACGAGGTATGACTATAATCGTCTGTTTGGGCCAGTGTTTCTTTCTTCTCTTTCGCAGGTGTCAGATATTCATATCAGCAGATTTCGGGATCCCAAACGAGCTCCTGATTTTGAAAAATTCTGTTCTGAAACAATTGATGTAATTCAGCCAGCACTTGTTCTAGCAACAGGTAAACAATTCAAAAGAGTGAATTTTCTGTTCAGTGTGCTCTCAAAGGCAGAGCAAATAAACAACATTTAGGATCTCAAGAGAGAACTTGAAAGTGTTAATGTATCTTAAGCAATGGGAATGCAATTGCAGCTGAATATAGACTGCTAGAAGTAGAAAAGAATGATTTTCAAGAGAATTAGTTTTTGTTCAACGTCTTGTCTGATGGTGAGTTTAGTGTGTTTTGTATGTAATAGACACAGTTATGCAGGATAACCATTGTTTTCCTAATACTTGTTGCTACATCTTAGTCCTTGCTAGCAGCTACCTTCCTTCTTGTCCTGTGGGTAATGATTCCACATTTTTTGTATTTGAAATTACAGAAGTGAGCAATGTCTCTGATTGGTCATTAAAAGCCAATTCTTGTCTCAGTGCAATCCCTGCTCATTTATATGAAATTCACCTGTGAATTAATGTAAAATTTCACTGCTGGTTTCCGTTTGAACATATCATACCACGACTGGTGAAATAACCCTTGCCATGTCATTTGATAACTTGCTATTGCCACTGAAATGGATTAAGTTTTGTCAAGCAACCCAAAAAGACTCAGAGTAAAGCTTTAGAATCTTAATGTTAGAGCAGAAGTTTTGTTTCTGCGGAGTTAATTATCTAATGCTTGCATTTTAAGTCTAGAATTCAGAAATAGTTAGCATTCATTTTTAACTAACAATGTAGGGAGGCATTGCTATGTGAACAGAAGTGGGAATGGTTCAAACTTTTATTGGAGCTTGAGGGAATGCAGGGGCTGTGAAGTAAAGCAAAGCTCATATGACTAGAATCTGCAGATATAATGAATGCATAATAATTGGCTTTGCTTTGGAATGGCTTTAGTAAAAGTGTTGCAGTGATGTGGACAATAGCTGTCTGATGAAGCTGCTGCATCGAAATAAGAAAGTGTTTACCCTTATAGTAACCTCTGGGACCAGATACAGGAACATCCAGATTGGAATCAGGAGACCTGCAGCCACTTGGAATGGGAGGCAGCAATTGTATGCTTGTCTAGCTGCAGTATTTGTGTAAGATGTGTAGGTCTCTAGTTATAGTCTCACCTTTGTACCCTGCCAGGTGACCTGACAGATGCTAAGACTAGAGACAAACTGGGGTCTGAGCAAGTAGAAGAAGAGTGGAAAACTTACCAGTCAATCCTGAAGAGATCAAGGGTCATGGAAAAAACCAAGTGGATAGACATCAAAGGGAATCATGGTAAGAAGGAAATGAAACATCTCTGTGTTTCCTATGATTGCAGATCACAGAATACAGAGTACTCACTACTATGTTAGCAGTCATTATGAATCAGAAGCGCTTGTCATCCATGTGTGTATTGCTTGCTGTGTTATACTGTATACCCATTTCCCTACCAGGCCTCTGTTACCAGCCTTCATGGAGAGGTGGAACACAGTTGCAGTGCAAACCTCCCCAGGTTGTTTTACATGCTATTCTCTGACACTGTGGCTACTTTATTTTCTGCGAACGAGCTAGGTCCTACTTACAGAAAATGCCCCCAGTCCACAAAGCTTCTGAAATCTCTGTGGTTGCAGACACATTTTGCTTTTAGCCACTAAATAACAATTTACATTCACACAACAACTTTATTTGGAAAACTCTTGCCACTTTTGGCTCAACTGCGTCAGGTATATGATGTCTTCTCTGCACAGTTAGACAGTCTGTTTGTCAATTACACATTTTTTTAAAAAATAGCTCTTCAGTGCCTGCTGAGATCGCTTTGTCTCAGTATTACCAAGTAAAATACAGAGGTCAATGATAAATCTGATCCAAAAGTGCCCTCATTTGCTTTTTCTCTCCCTTACAGATTCATTCAACATTCCACACCTGGATAGCATTCAGAATTATTACAGGTACTTTTATTTACCATACAAATGCTGTTATACTCAAACTCACTAAACAAGATCCTGTTTTCAGTTATCACATATATGCTTTTTCACTGACTTTCCTATAGTCCAGGATCATACCTGCTCTTCCAACTTTAGTGTTTTCAGTTAGTAGAGCAGAATAGATTGATAAAACAGAGAATTCTGTGTGCAGATATACCCTTCTGTGATTTGTACCTGAATGTCTACAGAACAGGGAGGTGGTGGAGTTGCCATCCCTGGAGGTGTTTAAGAAAAGACTGGATGAGGAACTCAGTGTCGTGGTCTAGATAATGGGATGATGAGATAGGGAGTTAGGTTATATAATAAAAACAAAAAAGATGATGGCACGACCCTGAGATTAGGGTTAAGTCCCTATATGGGCATTCATTCACTTAAGAGTTGGACTCGATGATCCTTGTGGGTCCCTTCCAACTCAGAAGATTCTGTGATTCTGTGATTGTGTTCAGTTTCCCCAGAACAACTGTGTGATATATTTCTGTAAAAGGTGTTCCCAGAGAATGCTTTTCCTACTTAAAATAGGTGAAAAAAAAAAAAGCTAAACCTTTTTTCCCTTCTTCAGCTGGCTCAATTGGTTGTACATTATAAGGGTAGCCTCAGTTTTAAATTGTGTTTAACTTCTCAGTTTCTCCTGCCCTTTGCATCTGAACACAAAATCTGTCTCATAATTCTGGTGGCACTTTCAGCTTTGACTCTTTGGAACTGGTGGAGGAATTGGAAATCTAAATTCTACCTTAATTCAGGCCCTCAAGCTGTCCACTTTAGAAAAAGAACACAGATCAAACATCTGATAGTTCATCTTGCTTCAGCTCCCTGAGGCCCAGAAGAGGCAGACATATTTTCCCACAAACTCTGTGAGACAGGATCCTACAGCAGTTACATTCATAGGAGAACAGGGAATTCACATGGGCATTTACAAGGAAGGGATGAATGAATGGTGCCAAAAAGGCTTTTGGATGTGCTAGTGCAGTGCACATCCCTATCCCTTTTGCCACAGTTGTGGCTACGTGACAATCTGGTGTCAGTCTTCCACTGTAGTTTAAGGCTGCTGTTGGAAGTCCTAGTGAGATGTGTGGGAAGATGTTGCACCAGTGAATTTGCCACATGATCCCTGAATTGTTGTTTGGCCTGAACAGGCCTACTGTTTTAGGAGTATGTGTGGATCACCTGGCTCTCATCCACACTGAAGATGTACTGATAGCAAGAGGAATTGGAAAGGATTAGAGTGAGATTTCAAAGCAATTTAGACAGCCTAAGAATTTCTGAGTGAAACGCTGAGTCAGGGGAAAAAGTCTTTGCTTATTAATTAAATCTCGTGCTAAACTAATTTGTTCTCATGATAGCTTTGCTTCATTCTACTCCATCATCATAGCAAAATAAAGAAACTTTAGTGAGAGTTTTCATACTTTCTATCTAAGATTGAAGAAGAGCAGTAAGAGTCCTCAAAAGTTGTTAAGCATCACTCAAGGCAGAACTATCATACAGGGATAATTTAGTTAATCTAATACATTAATAGAACAAAAGTATTAAGAAGTTTTTTTGTCACACTCTAGGAGAGAAAATGGCAGAGTGAAATGCAGGGTTTTTTTATATGTACAATATAAATAATATAAAAAACACACTAAAATTATTTTTTAAATTGCAGAAATAGGAAGAGAAGCTGTGGAAAGTATTTATTCAACACCAGATCCTGTTCATTATGTACAAAACTACTGTGTTGCTCAGGGAAAGGATATTTATGCTAACTTTTTTTTTAAATGTTTGTGTGCTAAACTGCTGCTTGCCTTAACACATAACCCAGGTAATGCATTCTTTGAAGTACAGACTTTTCAATGCCATTGACTTTTAAGAAGAGACTGTTGCAGTAACAAGATGGAGCTTGATCCTAATGCAAGAAATCTTGCATTTGTACTTTACAGGCAATTTTTGTCATTGCTACAAGCTTTCTTAACAGCAATATTTCCATTTTATTTTGTTAGGAAATACTCTGCCTGGCGTAAAGATGGGTCTTTCCATTACGTCCACACTACCTCTTTTGGAAACTACTCATTCATATGCGTGGATGCCACACTCAGCCCAGGCCCTAAGAGACCCTATAATTTCTTTGGGATTTTAAACATGGTATTGTATGAGTCTTGGTATTCCACTTTGCTGTGTGTTTTAGTTCTGTGGTGGTGTGTTTGGAGTCTTTATTTGTTTCTACACAGAGGAGTTGTTTGAAGAACTTATGTTTATCTGAAAGAGTGTTTACATTTTTAAGTTGTTATGCATGTGGGACATTTATTTATGAAAATAGATTTGTTACTTATATCTGGAGTAGCTGTGTTTTCTTAAGAAATAATCCTGTACAAAAATGTCAAATAATACATTTTGAGGACACTGTCAGTAACTTCTTAGTACATATTTAGCTAGACTTGAGTGATAATTTCATATACTGTAAAATTAAAAAAATCCAAAACAACATAAACCTCAAACTTCATAATTTAATTCCTTTTTGCTTTTTTAGATGCTTTTTTCAGTAATATTGCATGTGAGAGAGTTGTGCTTCTCAATGGAATAATATGAAATAAAGAATTGTGTCATTTATGTGAAAGCAAGATCTGATCTTCTGAGGCCATTAAAATTACATTGTGTTGTTTTGAAAGAGAAACATTAATCCCAATGTTTTAATCACATGTCAGTTTAGTCAACATTTTACTTCCCTTTGATTTTTTTTCTGTAGTTTGTTGATAGGATATTCCTGAGATACTCTTCTGAAGTGTTGGCAGAGAGGTACTGTGTTCTAGTAGGCAGATGTCCTATATTACCTGTTTGTTCAGTGAAAAGTAACTTGGCATTTAATTAAGTGTTTGTAAAGCACTTGGTGATACTTAGATGAAAAGTGATGCAGGAGGGCCAAGTACCATTCTCATGTTTTACTGTAATCCACAGTAGGTGCAGTAGATTTGCAGATAACTGCATTTCTTAGCTCCTCAACAGTTTGAGTCCAGAGCTCCTGTCCTTGGCTGCAGTAAATCAAGCATTTGCTTGCTAGTTACCCAGCAACAGCAATCTAGAAACTGTATTTGTTTTCTGATTTTTGTACAAAACTGCAAGTAAAGGTAGATACTTGAGATTTTAAGAATTTAACCTTTTCCAGGAAATACAATTTCATTTAATAAGGCCATGACATTAAACCAGAATGTTTTAATACTGAATCCATTCTTTTTATTAAACCTTTACTTCCCTTTAATTTAAACATGCCCTTCAGCATTTTTTCAGGTAGGAGAAAAAAGTATATTTGGTGGTGCTCTTAATTACCTCAAAGGATGATCTGCAGAGTGGTGCAAGAGGGAATTTGTTTTCTTTTCTGGGTTTAGTTTTCCTGCCTCCTCTGTTAGATTTTGAGACCTTACTGGTGTTGGGAGGTTCTCTGGACAGTAAGTGGTTGAATTAGTATTGGAAGTCAAACAAGTTTTACCGCCCATGTAAAGTGTTACTTTTATTTAAGATGCAACATCAGAGTTCATTGAGTTAAATGACTGCAGCATGTGATACACATCATGCTTGTAAAAGGCCATCTAAGAACTCAAGAAATAGCAGAGATGATAATTGTAAGATAAAGGTGTTTGTGAAATGAACTCTCCGGCTGTATAAGTAAGCAGTAGAAAGTATAGAAATATCACTAATCAACATCTTCCTTTACATTTCATTTTTCCCGTATTAGATTGCAAAGAAGGCATTACGTGTCTGGTTTTCATTTTCTTTTCCCAACATCAGATTTTAAGGCTACATCTAGTTTGAAGCAACTCAACTGAGTGTTTGTCAGAGAAAGAAAAGATATGAATTGCATTCTTCATTAGTTTCTTTCTGCTTTCCTTTTGCTTTTCTTTCACAATAGCCTGAATGTTAAACAGGTTTGTTTGGTTGTCTTTTAAACACCTGTCCATTTCAGAATCAAATGGCAGAGCTGTCTTTGATGGCAACAGAAAGTCTGCACAGCAACCATACTATCTGGTTTGGCCATTATCCCACCTCAACAATCATCTCCCCAGCTCCAGGAATAAGAGCATTAATGAGGTAAAGTCTTTTTTGCCTGCATGTTTTCAGTCTGAAGTATGTTTCTTGCCTCTCTTCATGTGCTTGTCTCTCCCTTTTCAGGTTTTCTGCAGTGATACTTCCTTCCCACCCAAATAATCACAATTCTTTTGTTAGTTCTGCCACAGCCTATTTATGTGGACATCTCCATACAATGGGTGGGCTCATGCCAGTCTTGCACAGTCAGCACCGTGGTGGCACTCTGGAACTCGAATTGGGAGACTGGATGGATAACAGGAGGTAAGTAGAGCCTGTGTGAGCAAATTATTATATGAAGGCCACCTGGCTATACTGTCACTCTCTCTTATGCTGTTTGGTGAATTTGAAAGAAGCATGAGATCATCCTGACTGGTTATTAGTATAAATGTTTTTGAAAAGTGTCTTTGTGTGTAAGTTTGGGATTTTTCCTCATACCCACAGTGTGTTAATAAGTAAAATAATTTTTCATTAATTTTTGATATATAGAAGTTAAAAAAATACATTAAATGTCCATTTAGTATGTGTTTAGGATTCAAATGTAGATTAATAAATTGTAATAAAATCCACTATCACTCCTTCAAAATACCCATGCTCTGCACCAGCTGTTAGAATTCTAGATGCAAAAATAGTCTACCTGAGATATGTTACCTCAGCAGCATATAAAAACACATCTAATGATACATGGGGTGTGTAAAGTAGTATATTAGCTTTTAGTCTTCAATAATTCAAAGAAAGATACTTGTATCCATATAGGAAAAGGCCACACTGGGGTCTTGGGCCATAACAAGTACCTGCACAGACATTGTAGTAATGTACATTATATTTGAGTTCTCTCATATAATGTTCATCTATCTGGTTCACGTGCAAAATTCCATATATCTTGACATTTGGAATTTTGAGTACCACTTCTGTGATTTATAATAAAATTAACCTAATCAGTTAATACAGCCGACAGAGGAGAATAAATGGAAAACAAATGAAGGGGAGTTCTGTTTAGGAACTTGAGAAGCACAGGAATCAGCTGTGCACGCACTAGTTTGTATTAAGAATTTTTTTTCCTTCCCTTACAGGTACCGGATCCTTGCATTCGATCATGACCTCCTCAGTTTTGCAGATCTTAACTTCGAAGAATGGCCTGCAATTCTTATCACCAATCCCAAGTCCTTCCTTTACAGCAGCTCTACTCATGAACCACTGGTGAAAATTCTTTATTCCACTCATATCAGGTAGCCTGTAATCTCTTGGTTTCACAATATTTGACCACGTATATGTATATGCACCAAGTTGGTTTTTTTAAAATGTTTGTCCACTGTTCTCAGAATTCACTTTTCTCTGGAAGATTGTTCCTGCGATCTCTCTTTGTATCATGTATGGGACAGAAAGAGATTGTATAGTAGTCATTTATGTTTATGTAGTTATTTCCCCTCAAGTCAATTGAACTTTTTTATGTAACCAAAGATGATAGAGTTAGATTAATATGTAATCTGTATTATTTATATCCTGCTCATTTCAGGATTTTGTCTCTGTGGTTTTCTGTGTGTTTTCTTTATTCACTTCAGACTTCTTAACCTCTTGTTTTTTCAGTTTAACATCCCTTATATATGAAAACATCAAAAGCCTCTGCTAGTTTTCATATGGGTTTTAAATTTCTCTTTCAATGTCTACCTTTTCTATTTATTTTTTTCATTTTTATGTCAGATTTCTAGGCTCTTTTTGACATTTTTATTTGCTGTCAGACAAATATTCTTGAAATATTACATGTACAGAATTACAATCAAAAGAAGCTTTGTAATGCTTTTCCTTTAGGAAGCAGTGTCCTGTGAGTATCTGTACTTTCCAGTTTCCTATTCAGAACCCTATCTGAACTTTCTTATGACTATATTAAATATATGAACTGGTAGAGTAGTTCACCATAACTATGTGAGACTTCTTCATTTGACTGAAACTGGAATGCCTTTTGTATTACCAGAAATGAAGGAAATTGTATGTGCAATATTTTGAGCATATATTAGCATCACTGATTCTCTGAATATAAGCACTGCCAACTGATATTACATATGTTGATATCTGAGATCTATAATACCTTGTCTTGTGTTCCACTCCATTTCTCATAAATGCAGTTACAAAGACTGAGAAGTTACATTCTGATTAGCAAAAAGACAAAAAAAAAAAAAGACAAGGAAAAAGATAAAAGCCCTTACATCCGACAACAAAGACTTTAGAGAGACTGGCAATTTTTAATGAAGCCATCTAAAAGTATTTGACTATGTGTCTACATGTGCAAGAAGATGCATCCCACTGTGTTAGCAAATGTATTTCAGACATTTTGGTTTTTCTTAGAATCTTAGCCAGGGTTCTAAGATTGTTTCTGCCAATACCTTACCATCTCTGCCAGTTTTTTGTCTCTTTCACAGCCAGTTTTCTATCCTGTTCTTTTGTATAGTACCATACAGACCTACATTTTTGAACTGTAGGAAAGAACCATTCCCATGCCACTAATACCCTACAGATATTTCACTGTTTTAATTCCTAAATATTTTGAACTCTTTAGTACAAGGTAGAATAATCTTTAGGGACTTCCTTTCTTAAGGAAGCAATGAGATGTCTGCAAGTCTTGTTACAAACCTGTTTATTTTGCTCTTTATTCACTCCTTAGAATTCTGGCGTTCTCTCCTTCTGTCATAGTCTCCGTCAAAGTCTATATAGATGGGATTCACTTGGGGAATGCACATCAGGTGTCTGGTCCTCTCTATGTGCTGAAGTGGAGCCCACAAAACTACAGTGAAGGGTTTCATCACATAGATGTGACTGTCCAGGTAAGGTTGGCATTCTTTGTATTAAATTTTTTTGTTGTTACAGCTTCTCTGTTACCTTTCTACGTCATATAACTAGTGACAAAAGGCACAATAACAGACTTCCTTTCATATTTGATTACAAAAATCAAAGGACACTGATAGCTGAGCACTGAAATGTAAAGCAGCTGGACAAAAGAAAGATTTCATATTTTTATGAGAAACATAATAAGACATGACAGGAAGAGCAAGCTTTAATTGAAGTTGGCCAGAGATGTAAAAAAATACAAGATGTCAAAATGCATCAATCAATACAATACAAACAAATACTCAAGAACAAGCAATATAAACCACAAACAGAAACAGAAAGCAAATACAGGCTCACTGTTACACAGCAGCAGTGGATTGTTCACCGACAATGCAGCAGAGGTCCTCAACACTTTCTTCACCTCTGTCTTTACCAGCAGTCTCGGGCCTTGGGATCAAAGATCCAGGTTGGTGCAAACACAGACCAGCTTGCCGGTGAAGGAAAAGTTGATGTGTGAACTATTACAGGAGCTTGACCCTACAAATCAATGGGCCCCCAGAGTTTCCACCCAAGAGCATTAAAAGATCTGGTTGTCATTGTGAGGCTACCCTCCATAGCCTGGGAGAAGTTGTAGAGATGAGGGGACATCCCAGAAGACAGGAAGGCTAATGTCAACCCATCTACAAGAAGGGCTTAACGGAGGATCCATGAAATTATAGGCCCAGCAGTCCCCTCCTTGTGGGAGGCTATTGCAAGTCAGACGAAGCACATGACTGGGAAAAACCAACACTAGTTCACTAAGGGCAAATGGTGTGCCAACCAGAACATTATGAACTTCAATGAGGACAAGTGTAAGGACTTGCACCTGGGAAAACATAATCTAGTTATGAAGCACAGGCTGGGGTATACCTGTCTGGGCAGCACGTGTGTGGAAAAGGACCTGGCAGTCCTGGTGGACAACAAGCTCAATGTGAGTGTGCTGGTGCAGCAGAGAAAGCCAGTAGGATGATGTTGCGATACACTGACAAAGGCATCACCAGCAGAGATAGAGAAGTCATTATCCCACTCTACTGAGTGCTGCTCAGGCCATACCTGGAACACTGTGTTCTCTTTTGGTTCCTGCTATGACAGGCTGGAGAGGGTCCAGAGAAGGTCCAGAAAGATGAAGAAAGGACTGGGCCATGCGAGGAAAGGCTGAGACCATTGGGTTTGTTCAGCTTCGAGAAAAGAAGGTTTAGGGGAGACTTCACCATGCTCCAGTATTTAAAGGGTGGCTACAAGGAAGATAGAGAGTTCTTTTTACAAGAAGTCACATGGAAAAGGTGAAGGGTAGTGGGTACAAGTTACTCCTGGGAAGATTCTGATTAGATGCAAGAGGAAAAATTTTCAGAATGCAGACAATCAGCCATTGGAATAATCTCCCCAGGGAAATTGTAGATTCTCCAACACTGGGCACTTTTTAAGATTCCTGGAGACAGGGTGCTGGGCCATCTTGTCTATACTCTGCTTTTGTCAAGAAAGGTTGGACGACATGATCCTTGAGGTACCTTACAACCTGGTATTCTATGACTCAATTAATTGTTCAAAAATAAACTTTCAATAACAGGCAACAATTAACTTCTAAGGTTGTCTAGGGGAAGAAGAAAATAATTGGACTTGATCAAAGAACATACAAAGTAAATTCATGTTAGCTCAGAAAGCAAAGGAGCTGAATCTGGAACATTAGAATGCTGTCTTTGATTATCTGTTTGAAGTTCTTTTCATGATTTCTTACAAGGTGACAGTGAAAACAGTTTCTTTTTCCCAGAATATAAAAATTAATTGATATTAGACTACTGTGTGCAAAAATCTTTTTCAGTGAATGTTTCTGTTCTTAGTACTATATTTTATTTTTGTATCTTCAAGTGGTCTTTGAAGAACTTGATCACCATTCTAACATTATGCACATTTGCACAATAATGGTGGGAAGGACAGCTTTGTCCTGCTTGATGGAACCCAGCTATGCATTATGTATTTGTGACAAGACAAAAGCAATACTTTTTTTTTTCTAACAGCCTTTCTGTACTGCCCAGTGTTTTACCTTCTATCTTATTACCAATTTCTCTGATGCTTTACTTCAGAAAGTGGTTTCTTTTGTTGGTTTTTTTTTAATTACAATGAAAACATGCACAAAACTGAGTGCCATTTGAAGAGGGCTTTACAGGCCTGCATAGCAATAGTTTACTTGCAAATATGTACATCCTTGTTATCAGATAACTGAATGGGATTTTTTAAAAATCAGTTTCTCTCCATGTCCTCCCAGGGAGGTGGTGGAGTCGCCGTCCCTGGAGGTTTTTAAGAAAAAGTTGGATGAAGTTCTTGGTGACATGACCTAGATATTAGGGTAGGATGAGGTGTTGGTAGTAGGATGGCAACAGGTCAGGTTAGGTAACAGGTTAGATTAGATTAGGTAACGGGTGATAGGTTGGACTTGATGATCTCTATGGTCTTTTCCAACCTTACTGATTCTGTGATTCTGATTCTGTGATTCTGTGATAAATCACTATTACACATAGTAACTGAATAGTATTGGGAAATGAAGGGTGAAGCATTACCTTAGGTCAGGTACCTAGAGAAAATATGAAAACTCAGTATATTGTTTGTAGGATTGTCCAAATAATATTTTGGCTGTAATCACACTAAGCATACTGAATCCTTATTTATAAATAAACCATTTCTTAGGTACAGGACGATGTTTTATCGGGTTTGGGTGGCAAAGTATTGATAGCAGGGGGCTATAGAGGTGGTTTCTGTGAGAAGCTGCTGGAAGTTTCCCCCTTGTCCCACTGAGCCAATGCAGCTCCAGGACAGACTCACTGCTGGCCAAGGCTGAGCCCATCAGCAATGATGGTATTACCTGTGGGATAAGGTATTTGAGAAGGGGGGAAAGTTCCTGCACAGGAGCAGTTGCAGACAGAGAAGAGAGGAGCAGGAATATGTGAGAGAAACAGCTGTGCAGTCACTGAGGTCAGTGAAGAAGGAGGGGGAGGTGGTGCGTCAGGATCCGAAGCAGAGGTTCCCCTGCAGCCTATGATGAGCCCATAGTAAGCAGCCTGTCCCACTACAGCTCATGGATCTCCACGATGAAGCAAATACCCACGTGCAGGCCCTGGAAGACCCTGCACCAGAGTCGGTGATACCTGAAGGAGTCTGTGACCCCGTGAGAGCACTGCCCTAGGACAGGCTCCTGGCATGACCTGTGGAGAGGGGAGCCCACACTAGACCAGGTTTGCTGGCAGGACCTGAGACTTGTGGGGGAACTATGCTGGAGCAGTCTGTTCATGAAGGACTGCAGCCTGTGGAAGTGGCCCATGCTGGAGCAGATCATGAAAAACAGTAGTCCATGAGAAGGAGTTGTGTTGGAGGAGTTTGTGGAGGACTGTTTCCTGTGGGAGGAATCCCATGCTGGAACAGAGGAAGAGTGTGAGGAAGAAGGAGCAGCAGAGATGTGTGATACACAGACTGCAGCCCCCATTTCTCATCCCTTTGTGCTGGTGGGGAAAGTAGGTACAGAATTTGGGAGTGAAGTTAAACCTGCTGCAGAGGGAGGGGCAGGAGGATGGTGTTTTTAGGACTTGAGTTTATTTCTCAGTATTCTACTGTGATTGGTAATGAACTAATTTCGGCAATTCAAGTCTGTTTCTTTCATGATGGCAAATGCTGAGTGATCTCTCCCTGTCTTGGTCTCAACTCATGAACCTTTCATTAAGTTTTCTCTCCCTTGACCAGCTGAGGAAGGGGAGTTCCAGAGTGGCTTTGGTGGGTACCTGGCACCCAGCTAGGGTCAACCCACCACAGATGTCAGAGTTACACATGCAGAAGTATCAAACTGTTGAATAAATGAAACACTGTTATTGTTTATCTATACCAGTGTGTGGTAAATACGCCAGAAGAAAAGCACAATGAAGCTTCAAAATATGTTAGTATGGCTATTACCTAGAACTGAAGTTTCAGAAAGCAATTGGTTGTGGGGCCAGTAAACAGTCACTGTCTTCCAGTTGTTGAATCTCATGATGGGTTCTCCTTCATATGTAACACTTTCAGATTATGACCTTGTAATCACAAGTTTACTTTAAACTGCAAAATTGACAGTAAGTAATCCTTTATAGGTAGAAGTATTTAATGCAGCAGTATGCCAGACATGCATGGATCAACTTGATCTTTCTAGAAAAGCTGCAGTGATAATTAGGAACTTTTAAGTAGTTACACTCATACCTCCAGATTTGCGGGTTTTGGGTCTTATGAGGCTTCCACAAAACATTACATCTGCAAATTTGGGTCGGACATTAATACGGCAAATTATTGCCAGTAATACAGCAACTTTGGAACACGACAACATCCAGGGGCTCCTTAAAGTGCTGAGAGAGTAGGAGTAGGAATGTTTTCCCTTTAATGCAGGCTAGCACAAGCAGGCGTAGCTAGGGGCTACGAATATGCACATATGTGCTGGCAAGTCCAGGCTGGCTGCTGCCAGAACAGGCCCCACTTGGGGGCCTGTGTTGCAGTTAAAGAATTTCTGACTCCTGGCAGGGCCGACTGGGGCCAGGGCTGCCTGCCCGCTGTGGCAGTGCAGCGCCGCACTGTCCTGTGGAATTATACACCACACCGTGAGTAACTGAGTAAGGATTGTGGAGAAAATTTCCTTGAGTCGATGAGGCTGTGAGTTTGACAGCACAATGTACCGAGGTGGGACTGTATTTCGTTTACTACTGGTATTTAACTCTTCTCTTATATCAATCTAGGATGCTTCTGGAAGAATTGGCACACGGGGCCATATATTTGCTATGGAAGAAAACCTCTCTCTTAAATTTGACTTTTGGCCATCTGTTATTCTTCTCACTGACCACTATGTTCTAGTAAGTACTTTCAGCAAAACAGCTGTCATTCCATGTTGGTTTCTCAGAGCTCCAGTAGGCATGTCCCTAATTCCTGGTAGACTCAAATGCAGTTTACTTTTTCCAGATAAGACTCTCTTGGAATTCCAAAATAATTGTAAGTTTCTCAAGTTGCATGCTTCAATCACAAATGTGCAGCAATGGTTTATGCAAACAGTTGACTTCCGGGATTTTAGTCGCAATCATCCACTTTTGGGCATAGATGTAGACATCTTTTGTGCAAGCAAGAAATTGAAAAGGAGTTACTAGATATGGTAGAAAAAGGAAACATTAAATAAAAAAAAACCTTGGCTGTGACCTGTTGCAGTTGTGTTCTGGCAAGGATGCTGGAAATACCCTCACTGCCAGCTGCTGTAATTATAACTAGCTCCAGCAAAGAGGAGGGCAAAACTCCCATTGACTTCAGGAAATTCCAGGTCATACCCACATGTGTTACAGCTCAGTACATGCAAAAAAAGTCATGTCATACATAATAGTTTAGGTGCACTTTTAGAACACTAAGAAAGTCCACATGACTGTAATTGTAATATAATGGGCACAAAGTTGTATTAGTTTTGTTAATCAGTAACTACTCAATGTCTTGAGCTGCAGTTCTCTTCAGTACAGCACTCAGATAACGTTTTGTCTAGGAAGTATATTTGCACTTTTCCAGTGGATGTGCTTTAAAAAGCCTGTTTTTTTAAAGATTCAGGTCTATCACTTTCAGCCGTTCGAATGAAATCAAATAAAAATGATACAAATTCAGTAACTTAGAAACTCTGAAGTTTCTTTTTACTCTTCAATGACACCATCAAGCTTTGAATAAGTGTTTCAGTTAGAAATCTTCACACCATAAGGAATGGCCATAAGGAATGTTCCAAGGCTGCTACTACTGCAGGGCTGGCTTAGAGTCAAAACTGTCTTTTCAGGCTCGTGTGCTCTTCGGACTTATTGTGCTGATTCAGATCACCTTCCTCATTGTCTTCAGATACCTCCAAAAGCCAGCACTCAAAGGTATGAACTAATGTTTGTGGGTTTTAGAGGATCTGTTTTCCCCTAAACCTTTTACTGTTTATCTGTGTGCTAACAACAGATAAGTAATTGTGCTGTTAATCACCATGTCCATTTTGTATCTACTGCTGTGGAGTTCCATGCATTTCTCAGAAGCTGCTGTTTTGCTTTTAAGGGTACCTGGAAAACCTCCAATATATTGAATAAAGTAAATTAAAAACTAAAAACTTCAGTAGAGATCTTTGTTTAAACAAAAATTCAACTGATTGAAGTTTTGTGGTTTCAATTTTCTCACTGGAGAATCCAATGCATAGGGAAAGGAATGTTCTATTTTGTATTATATGTATGTTCTATTATGTATGTGTGCTTGTTTCGCTACAGTTGTGAAACAATTTGACAATTTTCTATCACCTGAGTAAACAAACAGATTTCCTTCTGCAAAGATAATTTTGTTGATTTTTGCAAAGAACGTGAACAGGATTGGGACTTTCTCATAATCATATTAAGGACAGTTCTGTCATAACTTGATTTTTTTTTTTGTGAGAAAACTGGTAAATGAAAATTGCTACTGTTAAGGTTGTGTGTTTATTCTTTAATCAACTGAGCCACACCTTAACTAATACTTTTTTGGAAGTCACCTCCCTTCCTATTCATGTCAGTGTCTGTCCCTTCCTTTATACTCCTCATCGCGTAGCATCCTGAGGTAATTGCAGCAACTGCTCACATAATAAAAGAACAAATTACTTCAGTTGCTTTTATGGAATTCAGCAGCTAAAAATGAAAAGGGCTGACTCTGTGGTCAGGTCCCTGTGGACCATGACAAATGTTTTACAAATTAGTGAACGAGTTTGTTAGAGCTGTTGATTTCCAAAGGTCAAGCTTGCCCCTCTGGGAGTTAATTCTTTGCGAAAAGGGCAGCCACATAATAGGTGAAACTCCACAAGCTAACTTTTATAGGAGGGCTCTTTTGATCTCATTCTGTGATTGTCAGCTTCAGTTATAACGTTAATACTGCTTTTTTTTCTGCTAACACCACAGACTTGTCAGAATCCTGTCATTTTAATGCCTGGTCTTCATTTCATATCATCACTCTAAGTAGATTTATAAAAAAAATCCAGTCAATGTTGGCCATACTG
The DNA here is from genome assembly GCA_013390025.1 of Pitta sordida. NCBI lineage: Eukaryota > Metazoa > Chordata > Aves > Passeriformes > Pittidae > Pitta > Pitta sordida. The sequence continues at coordinate 169,850 of WEKX01014899.1, forward strand.
ACCTGTCTTTCTGGGTTTATACAGTTACTGTTTTGATTCTCTTAATTTTCATTTAATATGTAATTGGATTTTTTGAGTATAGAATGGTTGTTCTGTTTTGTTTATTTTATTTATTTTATTCATTTAAAATGACAGCTTCCTCTGCTGTTTTTAACATAGATTATTAAAATAATATAGATTATTGGTTCTTTAATTTGATATAGATTATTAATATAATTTAATTTTATTTTATTTAATATAGATTATTGGTTCTTTACTTTTCATTACTAGAGTAATGCATTCCTTTGCATTTATTCTGTAGACATGCCAAATATTACTATATGTCTTACTTAATAGAATGAATAAATAATGTGCAGATTTGTTTCAGAAAGACCAGTATTTTATATATGTATAAGGGTGGAGTTGCAACTTAAATTAAGTGTATTTTTCTAAATGTCGTTTCTGTTTAGAAAAGCCAGGATTACTTACTTTGACTTCGTATTCCCTTCATGTCTTCAGTAAAACAAACACTTTCTATTACTCAATTCTGGTTCTGAATTTATACACCATTCTGGGTAAGTAGCATACAGTAATGAAGGACATAAATTAGTATTTTGAAATTACACATCTGATCCTGATGAAAATTAAAACTTCTAACATTTTGGAGAAAGGGGAAAATAAAGTTACAAAATCTATGTGAAACTTGGAAAGTTTATGTCCAGAGAGACTACTGGTCTTTTTATAAGAGTGTAACTTAGAACCCTTGAATTGTTAAACTGATGTACCTTGTTGTGAAATGATTATCTGGAAGGTACGTTTCACATGACATGTCACTAAGGCATCTGATGCTCACAATTTTAGCTTATTCTCCTCTGATATGACATTACTAAAATAGCTACTTTCTTGGCAGTCAGTGTAGTATGCAAAACATAGAACAGCCTGCCTGTTTTAACTTCTGTGCTGAGCCAGCCTGGAATTGTTAGTAGCCACGTTTTTCATATGTCTTAATGTAATGCTGTGAAAAAGCTAACATTTGAAAGGATCTACCTTTTCACCTCTCTCATAAGGAAAGTGTTATATGTGGTATTATATTATTGCAGAGATGAAACTGCCTTGTATTTTTCTTGCATGCCACAACTCACTGGTATACCATGATATTTTCACATCTGGGATCTTCATCATATTGTTTGTTGAAGATGAAAACATTAGGCTTATTAATGTGAACAAACAATAAAGAAGTAACCTTTCCCAGTACAAAGGGCCGCGTGGAAAAGGGCTGTGCCTGTATTGTGTTTCCTGATGGTGCTGTGTGTTTGGTTTCCTCTCTTGCAGGACCATGGTTTGTAGGTGAACTGATAGATGGCCAGTGGGGCGCCTGCTTTTCCTTTGGGGTGTTTGTTGGTGGTTCCTTCTTACAGGGCAGTATGACATTTGTAGTTGGGATTTTACAGGTATGTATTCATAAAAATTAAAGCTAAAAAACTGTAGCTTTTTCCCTGGGATTTTTTCCCATTTTTTAAAATAGTTTTATAAAGAAAGGAGTCTTGGAAGGGCAGAGGAGATTAATGGCCATGCTTACAACAGGTCTTTCTTACCTTTTTGTAAATTTAAAGGGCGGAAGAGAAGGAGGTTGTGCATTATTTTCTTAAATGTCTCTTTTCTCCTATTTGATGTTGCTTTGGACTCTCTGGATGTCTGGATTAGAAGCCATCTCTATAGATTTACAGCTCTAAATTTTCTATTTTTGCCCTCACTCACATGTTGAAGTGATTAAGGAAAAGACCCCGAGTGGCCAGGGCAACCCTTGCACCCTGAATAACCCTTCAGATCAGTAGGTGTCACTCTCCAAGCACACACGAGCACAGTTTTCCCAGCAGTGGTTTCCCCAGCTGCTGTTCATCTGAAAGAGAGTGTGTAGTTCCTTGGCATTTAATTCAGACTAAGCCAGTGCTGCCTCCTCCTTCAAGGTTCCCCCCTTACAGCAGTGCTAGCACTTGTCTGACACCACAGTGGGCTGGGTCAGGGAGTTAAACTGGCATAAGAACCTTTTGTTTCCACCATACAAGTTTTTTGCCAAGTTTGTTTCCCTTAATCAACTCCAAGAAAGGTCAGATGCATGTCAGTGCCTCTCACTGCAAGGCAGTGGGCAGGAATGCTTGGCCTGAGACAGGCACAGGTAGTCACAGCTCTATCAGCTGGAGAGTCCTGGGAGTGCAGCATTAGATTCTATCCCTGGGAATTGTACTCAGCCCTGAGACTGGGACAGTTTTATGTGCTTGTATCTTTCTATGCCCTCATATACATTACCCAGAACACTTGGGTTGCCAATTGTCATATTTTTCTCTGCTCTTCTTTTCAGATGTTGTTTTTCAACCTGCCCTTAATGGCCTATCTGTGCTGGTGCCTGTTGCTGAGGTGCCAGGGTCACAGCTTCCGCTCCCACATCCATCACGTCCGACGCCTCATGGCTCTGCTTGTTCACCTGGCAATGGCTCTCCTCCTGGCTTGGCAGGTCTATTCCTGCTATTTCCTCCAGCGAACCTATGGGACCTTGGCTTTCTTCCTCTCCCCAATGAGAACGTGGCTGGTGGTGCTGACCTCAGCTCTCATTTATAAAACCTGGACGCTGAAATCGTCTGAGCTCAGAACTTATATAGTAGAAATGAAAAACTGTCAGAGCTCCTGAAATACAACACAAGTACTCCAAGTTCTTTGTCTTAAAAACTGAAGGTACAACCTATTGTTTTGTCATGCTGGAATCCATATAGCCCAACCATTAGGTGGTAAGACCTGAAGCTGCACCTGCACTGCTACAGAACTGTATTAAACAGTAAATGTACAACAATATGTTACACATATTTTTTTTACATTATACCATATACTGTATAATATGTGTTACATAATGCAGTTTTACATTAATACAGTAAACTGTATAATACCTTTAATGGGTTTTTTGGTGATACAGAAGATAGATATATCTCCATGGCTCACAAGTGGAAATGTTTGTCTATTACTACTGTGAATGGAAAAGTAGATTTGATTCATTAAATCCTTGATCTTTATAATGCTGGGGAAAAGGAGCATAGATCTTGATAATGAGCTTCAGGATTTTTGCTGAACTTAAATTTGTATTTCAAGATTTACATATATTTTTACAAGCCTGACTACAAGACTAAACCAGATGTCCTTACAAAGTAAAAGAAGTTGCAAAGGTGCTGTGGTGGCCTTCACAGTAAGAGTCCTATGCTTATACAGCTTTTCAGTTCATAATGCCATACACAGGCAGATTATAGGCTGTTAGGTATGCATATATGTATGGGAGTGCTGGCTAATTGACACCACCACTCTCTGGAAGGAAGGAGTTACATTTTACACCACTGAGGTTGCCAATTCTCCCACACTTGACCAGTGAAAGATCCATGTTGATGGGATTCTCAGCTGTAGTCAGAGTTCAACTTCAAAGCTAAGAATGGAGACAGTGTCCTCAGGATGAGAGAACCTGAAGGAATAGATGGGGTCTGTAATGTCTGTAACTGAGCTGGTCAGGTCTGTGTTTCCAGGCCTCATTCAAGTGCACTAAAGAGTGACCTTAGACAACTCATTTTTTTGTCTTCATTTTTTTCTAAATCCAAAAATGATAGCACAGTTAGTTACATTTATGAAGAATGCAGTGATCCAGAGCCAAGAGAGGTGCCTTGATCTGTAAAGGAAAACACTGGGTGCTTCACAAAAGACTGCTGAGAGTGGAACATTTAAAATACTTCAGGTAATTTTACAGTAACTTATTTATGGCTCCTCAAGAAGAAGGAGGGGTAACTTATTTATAGCACCTTTGGAAAAAAAAGCAGCAGTGACTGTAGTAGAACATAGAGGAAAACAAATTTAATTGGAAGAAAATATTAACTACAACATACACTTTTTGTTATTTCTAAAAGGTGACTGTTTTCCTACTCTTTAATTCATGTTCTTCAATTATTGAGGATATAATATGAAAAAGAGAGTAAGAGCTCTCATTTGCCTAAGTTTAAAATACTGTTAAGACAATACAGATTGTCATTTGTAGCTACATAAGTTTGTCTTGTAAAGCTGATAACAAATGAGAGGCAGGGCACAAAAACTATTTGTGAGAAATGCTACTGAAAAATTAATAAAATTACCTTTCACAATTAGTTTTATGTGATGAGGGACCATAAAAATAAAATACAGTCATACTTCACAAAGTCGCGCTCCCACTTTTGCTTTTTCTCATCTTCACAGCATTTTTTTCAGCGAAATCTCAATTCCTTGTGGCACTTTCCCGTCTGTGCATGTGCACAGTGTCCCTGCCACCCTGCAGGGCAGGACCAGCCCATGCCAGGGGACAGGACAGCCATGCCCTGAAAGGCAGGGCAGCTCACTGGGGGACCATCCAGAGTGCCTCCCTTACGTGTGTTGTGAAGGTTACATGGTGTCAGCGCTTTATGACGGCCGCTTGCCGCGGGGCCGTGGCAGGTATCCCACCATTGGGCACGGCTGGCCCCTGGGTCCTCAGATTGCACCGTGACCATGACTCACGCTGGTTCTGCAGTCCCTGCTCACCCCCCGCTGCCACCTTGGCCCCCGGCACCGCAGCTGAGCCCTGCCACCTCCCAGGCACTGTCCCCCTTCCCCTCAGCCATCTGGCTCCTCATTCCCCCCACCTTGGCCACAGCCACCTCCCTGGAGGCAGCAAGAGGAAGCTGATGTGTGGGGCTGCAGTGGCCAGGGCAACCCCAAGATGCCTGGAGGCGGCGGGGGGCAGGTATGGGGGACTGTTTGGCTGGGGTTTGTGCCACCAGAAAAAAAGAGAAGACAAAAAAAGCTTTCTTGCCTGCTTCAAGATTGTGAGGTCTTGAATGGGGGAGCTCAGACATTCAGAACAAACCCACGCATGGCACATGGAGGGCATGGGCCACATAGCCACAGCCCCTGCCACCAGGTGCACTTTGGCAGAGATGGGACGAGGAGGAGTGTGCGTGTGTTTGTATGTGTATGTGTCTGTGTGGTTGGTTGTATCCCAAAGACACTGTTTACATAGGAACAGGTGGGGGGGACACAGTAGCAGAGCTGCCCTCTCTCCCCACTCACCCCTCAGCCTCCCCTTGTGCCCTCAGTGCTACACACACACACAGTGTCCACCCTGCTAAGGTGCACACTTCTTTCCGTCCTGGGTGGATGCAGCTGTGAGCACAGCTCTGTTCCGCCTGGAATAAAGGCTGAGAGGGGGATGCTGGCAACTGGTTGGTTGCCACTTGGCACTTTTCAGTCTATCCCTCAGAGAAACTTCTGAGAAATGGACTCACCACTCACCTCTTCTGACAGCAGCCAGCAGGAAGCTGCCCCTGCCTCCCAGGGTTAGGGTGTGTTTAGGGTTAGTGACGGCCCTGCCCCCGTGCCCACAGAGCCCCCACCTCAGCCCGGGCAATTGACAGGACGCCTTCTCCACCACACATGGTGCTGTGTCCTGAGGATTGGACAGTGGCTAGAGGCAGGACACAAATGACAAAGGACGGAAGGTCCCTGCCATGTCAGCACAAAGCGCTAGCCACCTCCCAGCGGCTGGAGAGCTGTGGGATCCACTAGGCCACTGTAACAGCGCAGGACAATCCTGGTGGCAGAAATGCCTTCCCAGAACCAGCCTGGGAAGCCCATGCTGGCCAGCTCCCACCACACAGCACCACAGTATGGTGGTGGCAGCAGCAAAAGCTGGGAATGCTGTGCGCCGGCTCCTGCAGGGAACTCCACAGACTGCCTGGGTGGGGAAGGGGCAGGGAAGATTCCATTTGCTCCCCTGTGCCATGAGAGGGCATGGGGAGGTGACAGGAATGCCCTCCATTGCTCTGGAGCTGAGGGGGTGGGGGAATGGGTGGGGCTTATTTGCATATTCGTGACACACCTATCCTCGGTGAATGGAGGATTTGGGGCAGGCGAGGAGACTTTAACCTCCACAAATTTTACTGTACTTCATATTTCTACCCTGTGACAAGACAGTGTTCTGAATTTAGACTTCGTTGTGATTTTAGCAGTCAAATTGCAACATAAATAAATCTCAGTGTGTATGTCTGTGGACATAAAAATCATACAGTTTGTCAAATACTTTCCTTTCGGCCTCGGGGGGCTGTACTTGGTAAATGGAGGGAATTCTGTTAAAAATCTGTCAATGCTATTCTTAGTGTTGTGAGCAAAGTTGTTTTGTTTGTAGATGCATTATCCTTGGCTCTGACAACCCAAATAAGAATCATATGCTCCTAACGTGGTCGATGTGTGAATTAGATGAGAATTATATATGAGAATTATGTATTCTCACATAATACATAAATATGGAATAAATTTTGAGAGAAAGGGAGTATACTGTCCTGCTGTCACAGTGAAAAGCCCACTTTAGAAGCTTAGAACTCTGCCCTGCATAGGACACATCTCTGACCTCTTGCTTTACAGACGCAGCTATTGCAGGGATTATTGCCTAAAAAACAAGTAAAACTTTCTTTGTCTCGTTAATTTGCATTTTCTCCTTAAAGTTTCCCAGTATTCTAAAACTTTAGTAGGAAAATCCCAACTTTCCTACTTAGCTGTACATCTTAACACAGGAAGATTTTATATATACCTTATGAATATCTTCTTTGTAGTTTCTTAATTCTTTATATCTCAGTTCTTAGAGGCTAACCCCTAGCCTAGGCTTCTAATTTAGCAGTCCCTGTCATGTAGCAAATCATTGCCCAAGTTAACTGTAAGTAACAAAATTCACAGCACATTATGTTTTCCCTTCAAATTCAAACAAAATAAATAGGTTTCATAAAATGCAGCCCCTCTCCCAGAACACATCACCACTTACTTAAAGAACCACTGACACCTGGACAAACCTGTGACCACTATGCAAGTACAGTAATCCCTCTAGTATCATGGGGGGGTCAGTTCCAGAAAGATGCCTTGATAAGCAAAATCCACAAAATAGCAGTAAATACAGTAAAGCTGCAGGAAAAAAACTCATGATGTATTGAAGCCATGAATGGTGAACTGCAAAGTAGTGAGGGATTATCGTATTATGATAAATCTGGGAGCCCTCCCTTTAAGGAAAGATGGATTTGCTCCCCAAAAGGCACAAATTAACAAGGCAGACTGAAGGGACACATTCCAGTCATAGCAAATCTGGTGATGTCCCAGTAAATTGCCTGGGTTTGTTCCTCTTTCAAAATAAAGCTCTTCTGCTCCTTGAAAGGCTGCATCTCTACATCTACTGAGAATGTAACACAATATTGTGCTGTAACGTGTCTTAGCATTTACATCATTTGGCCTCAGTGTAAGATCTCATAGTATTACATGATACATGACTTTTCTTTCCCAGTTTATGGATGAGTAATGGATAAGAATATTTATTGATTTTTTTTTACGTGAACAGAAGCAAATGCCTTTGGCATTCCTTATTGTTGGCATATAGTTCTCTTTTGTTTAAAATAGTACTGCATTTTCAGAATAAGCATGAGAATACAGCTGCTGAAGTCAAGAGTCCTATCCAAGCTGTTTATTTGGACAAATCAGAGCTATGTGATGTGAGCAAAGCAAGTGGCAGATCGTGGAACCAGACTGCTAAACAAAGTACTGTACAAACTGCTGGGGAACATTAGTATGATCTGTGACAAATCAATCTTAGTACTAAAGCTTCTATTACAATAATGTATTGGGTTTATGTAGCCAGATATTTGTAGCAAGGGGCTACAGGGGTGGCTTCTGTGAGAAGCTGCAGGAAGCTTCCCCCATATTCAGCAGAGCCAATGCCGGCCGGCTCCAGGATGGACCCACTGCTGGCCAGGGCCAGGCCAATCAGGAGTGGTAGTAACACCTCTGTGATAACATATTTAAGAAGGAAAAGAAAAAAGTTGTTGGGCAGATGAAATTGTGGCCAGAGAAGAGCAGAGTGAGAACATGTGAACAACAATGCAGACACCAAGGCCAGTGGAGAAGGAGAGGCAGGAGGCAGGAGGCGCTCCAGGCACTGGAGCTGAGGTTCCCCTGCAGCCCATGGTGCAGACCATGGTGGAGCAGCTCTGCCCCTGCAGCCCATGGAGAACCATGAGGTTGCAGAGATGTGCCTGCAGCCAGAGGAGTAGCCCACACTGGAGCAGGGGGCTGCCAGAAGGAGGCTGTGACCCCTTGGGAAGCCCATATTGGAGCAGAATCCTGGCAGGGACCTGCTGAGCTGGGTGGAGAGCAGCCCCTGTGGGAGCAGGTTTCCCTGGCAGGACTTGTGGCCTGTGGGGAACCCACACTGGAGCAGCCTGTGCCTGAAGGACTGCACCCTGTGGAAAAGTGACCCATGTGGCAGCAGTGTGTGAAGAACAGTTACTCATGGGATGGACTCACACTGGAGCAGTTTGTGAAGGACTGTTTCCTGTGGGAGGGTCTCCACGGAAAGCAGGGGAAGGACTCCTCTCTCTGAGCTGTGGCAGAAACAACAACTGACTGTAACCCCCATTCCCCATCTTCCTAAGCTGCTGGGGAGAGGAAGTATAACCTAAGGGAAAGGTTTCTTTAAGACTTATTTTACTTCTCATTCTCCTGCTCTGATTGTCTTAGTAATAAATTTAATTAATATGCCCATTTTGAGTCTGTTTTTCCCATGATGGTGATCAGTGAGGGATGCCTCCTGGTCTTTAACTCAATTTATGAACCCTTCATTAAATTTTCTCTTCTCTGTCCAATTGCAGAGGGGAGTGAGAAAGTGACTTTGGTGGGTACGTGGGGTCCAGCCAGGGTCAAAGCACTATGAACTCTGAAGGGTTAGTTGTTTCCGTGTGGGTTTTTAAATCTGCATGGAGAAGCTCATTCAAAATACCTCATGTCCATTTGAAAATACTACTTTAAAAGTACACTTGAAATTATTATTTGGAAAGAAAAAAATCTGACAGTGTCTTTCAAATACATTTGGTTGTCTTTTTTGTTTTAAAGTCTTTTAGAAAAAGCACATGTAATCTTTCATGGTGCTGCTTGCTTATGAAGGAATTACTGTATTCATTGGTGAATTACATCCAAGATGCTGTGAAATGTATAACATAAACTAGGAAATAGGTAAAAATTTGCCCAGAGTGTTACAGGGAATAAGAAGGGAGGTATGAAATGGTGTGGCGTCTTATTGTTGCAAAATATGGAATATGCAAAAATTTTCTTAAGAAAGGATGTTCTTTGATGTTTGATCTTTGTATAGTTTCAAGCCTAATCAACGAGAAAGATTTAATCCATGAAACAGCAGCAAGCAAGCCACCAAGCTCTAAGTGATGCCTGCATGTTAGAAAGGCAAATTACTTGTTGGCCTTGATAAAGGTTAGGACTTGACGTACTTCAAAGATCTCAGACACAGTGGGATGTTAAAAAAGTTTGGGACGAAAGATTTACCGCTGATAGTGGATGCAAAGAATGCAGAATTTACTGGCCACGAGGACTCTTGGCAGGACTCCCAACACAGCGAAATAAACTAATAAAGCAAACTCAGCAACTGTACTGAGATCAGCTCAGACTGGGTAGCTTTGGCAGGGGGAGATCACAACCATCACCATACAGCCACCGAAACAAGAAACCCACTGATCCAAAAGAAGCGAAAGACTGACCATGCAGACTAAGTAGCATGAAAAGGGAGGGAATCATTAAGCAATAGAAGGTAGAACACAGAAACTGTGTAGCCAATGAACATTAATTCCTTTGTTTGCTAAAATGTATAAATAGTAAAAGTGTTGATAATTGGTGTCCTAGTTTGTGTGGAAACACTCACCTTGCACCCTGTGCTGAATAAACAATGTCTTCTTTCTAAACTACACTCGTGTCTGTGTTTAGAGAGCTCGTAAAAGCAGGAACAATTACACCACCCCAAACCAGCCTCAGAACATTGTGGCTTTAAAATGTTATAACTAACTTAAGAAATTGTGTCCTCTGGGTGAACCTAGCTGGTTATAATGTGAAAACCACACCTCTGAAGCAGAGGCTCTCTGCCTGGGAAGACCTCTACACACTGAATGTACATCATGAATTTAGAAGGCACCTTTAAATTGAGGTGAGAGAAATTTAAATTAAATGCAGTTTAGCCAAGTAGTGGCATCGATTCATCATGTCAATATTGCCTCAGTAGAATAGTACACGTATGCTTATATTTCTGGCCTTTGGTGTGCTAGCACCTCTTTCTGTGCAGAACTGTAAATAAATCAAATACTTTAACCTTGTATGTCTACTGGCTTTGCACACCAGATGAAAGATTCCACTTTTCAAGGGCAATAGGGTTAGATGCCTGGCATCCTATTCTGCAAAATGGCAATAAAATCAACTGTCACAGCTCAGTGTATTGATTGGCTCTTGCACACCAGCTGAAATAACCCTGCTTTAGGGACAATTGTCACACAGCTCCTATTCTGAATTTATGTTTGCCCTTGTTTAAGATCTTAGAATCTATCACTCATTGTCCGTGTAAGGTGAAGTTCCCTGCGATAAAAACTGGTGCTTCTACACCCAGTGATTACTTACCTATAGCATCCAACACCATTCATGGCTTCAATACGTTACTTGTCATCCTTTTCTAAATTACACTTCTCATAGTACAAAATGCATGATACCTGAAGAGCCACATTATTAGTATAATTAGGAAATTAAGACACGGGGGGAAAAGTGTATTTACTATAACTGCTAGTACTCGGTTTAGAGAATCTTTTCCCTTTGTTTTTTGTTCTTTCTTAAGAGATAACATGAACCAGGATTCACAGGTAAAGAAATACTCCTGTGAGAATCTTAAACACTAGGGGTGTCAGGATGAAGTTTACTTTGACTGTCCCCATCTTTTTTTACTTTTTTCCCTAAAGCTATTTGACTAATGCTGCTAGAACTTCTATTGTCCTCCACAGCTTACCTACAGCTAAACTACAGGAATACTGCTGCAATCAGGCTGTCTCTATTACTGTAAAAAATCAATAGCTCAGCATGATCTCAGTCTGAATCATCCCTCACATCGTAAGTCTTAATAGACTTATGACTTGTGTGGATTACTAAGCAATTACTGCAAAAATAATAGTGCTGGGAATGCTGTAATATTATCATATTTTGACTGAGTTGTGAAATATAACTTCTTAGAAGATGATCACTCCTGGAAGGTGTGTCAACCCATAGTGCCAGAAATGAGCTCACTCTGAAGCAGCTCTTTGGCAAATATTGTTGAAAAGAATAAAATTTGTACGTTGAAAAAATAAGTGCAATTCTGGAAACATAAATACATATATTAGACTGAGGCTTTCACCTATAACATATAAAAGGAAAATAACATTTTAAACCTTTCCAGTAGTGGTTATTACTATGATTGCTTTCTTACATTCATACAACGCAAACTCTCCACAGCTCATAGTTGAAGTCTCTTTTGAAATATATCGGTATTTATTTGCTTGCTTCGAATACTACGCTTTGATAGACAGTAATCCCTTGCTACTTCGCGGTTCACCATTCATGGCTTCAATACGTAAATACGTAAATAAGCCGGGGGGGAAAAAACTGCGATGTATTGAAGCCACAAAAGGTGAACTGTTCAGTAGTGAGGGATTACTGTATTTACAACACAGAATCTGCAGATAGCTGGTTCAAGTGATTTAGACAAACAATGAGGACAGAACTGAGGCAGCCAGCAAGGAAACTCAGTTACAGCATCCAGTGACTGTGTAACAAGGTGCATTGTTTCGAAGAGAACTGCATAATTTAGGATTTTGGGACCACCAAGGACCTCTGATGAAGACCTTATAAAGACATGCCTTGTTGAGAAATATCATAAATACAAGAATGCGGGGAATGCAAAATGAACAAGTGTGCCATGTTAACATATAAGCTGTAGTGAAGATGTCTCAGTGTGCACTTCGGAGAAAATGGTTCCCAGGGCAGCTGGTGTGCTGTGACCAAGCAGCACGTCATAATAAAGAATGCCTGCCTTGCTAAAACTCACAAATTGAATCTTAGAAGTTTAAGAGTCACTTTTAGGCAACAATACCATGCCCCAAAAAGCACCTAACACTCTCATTTGTAAAAACAGTTTAGCATCGAAGCAGTAGCAATAGAGCCTCAGATTAAAAACAGATTTGCTGCCAGGCTGTTAATGGTTGGTCACTGGAGGATTTAATGGACTGTTAATATACATGGAGTGGGCTGTGTTGTTTTGCATTTACACATTTGCTTTAAGAATGAACTGTAAGGATGGGGCAGCTTATTCAGAAACAGCAAACGTGTTAGAGTGCATTAAGGTTAATCTGCTGCCTGGCAGAAACTGAACGCAGAACACAGGGTGCAGAGGATGATGGGGATGCTGTTTCAATCTGAATATTCTTATCAGCCATATGCAGATAGGAGGGAATGAAGAAAGGAAAGGGGACAGTAGGCACATCAGCACACTCATTTGGGACACTGCTTGGAAAGGTTGTATTCCCATCAGTGCCCTCCCAGTTAAATCCAGTTGACGTGACAGGAATCCAAGTCTAGAGACAATGTCCAAGATCTTTGAATTTCCTGCTGCCTCTCATTCTAATACACACACCAATTACTAAGCTATACAAGCCTGCACTGCTGAACTTTCACCCATCTATAAACAGTCACTATGTAGGAATTCATACAATTTCGCTCACCTGTTGCTTTCTGTCTTCATCTGCCAACCATGATAATGTACAGATTTTACAACATAAAAATTTTTGCTTCTTCCGGTGTTATTGAAAGATAGTACCATGAGAATGTTAAAAATTCATTGAATTATAGTACAAGACAGGAAAAAGAACTTATGAAACATGAGGGAATAACCAAGCCTATGGGAACCAAGAATCATGACTGAAGAAGTAAGAACAGGAGGACATTATAAACCAAATTAGAAAGCCAAAGACCAACTTTACTTGAATTTTGTGCTCATTAACATAGTAAAATATCTCCTCACAAGCTGAGATTACCCCTTACTTACATAAGGCCTTTCCTGATAGAGTATGCAAGGTAAAATAATTGTGCACTGTATCTTCAAACAGAGACAAGAAAATGCAAAGCCAATGACTGTAGCTTTACGTAGTTACCTATGTGGGAAATGACCATTTTTTATTGTTCCAAGTGCATAAAAATGAGCATCTGGCATACTGAGGGTGCATTGGCTTCACCAGCCAGTGCCTGGCCCCACACAGACAAGAAAAAACAAAGATCTTGGTTCTGAGTGTGGCTCACTGCACACTGGGGAACAAATTCTGCTTTTAGGGACAAGATCTGGATTCACGATCTACCTGAAAGTGAACCACTTCTTAAGTTTTGTAGTGGGAAAATGTGTAACAATGGTAATTGTTATGACTGCTTTCTTACCTTCATATAACACAAACTCACCATAGTTCATAGCTGAAGTCTCTTGAAATATACAGGTATTTATTATTATTTCAGATAATCTAATGCTATACTAGAGCTGTCTTCTCAAAGCTTATGGCATTTATCACTGCATACTTCCTTCTTTCAGGACCAGCTTCAGCACTAGGAAATCAAAGGACCAGTTTTCATATTATTCACAACAATATTAAGCAATTTTGCTACTGTCTTACTTTCCACAGCACACAAAACCATTTTCTTGCATAGTGTTTCTTTCCTCGTCTTTGGATTCCATTTAGTTTGGCCTAGGTACTGACTCATGCATAACCCATTCCATGGACAGTTCTGCTGACTCTACTTTTTGGAACCACTTCTCTTGAAGGCAAACAAATGAAAACCAAAATGAACTACCTCTAAATCAGACTGAGTCATGAACAATCCTACTCCCTAAATAAATATGCATTGATGTCTCTAAATGTACGTAATAGTGGAATTCCAATGTCTTTAAGATAATTATCTGTTCCCTGCTCTTGAAAACACATAATCACATTGGTCCCATTTGGCTTGGGGTTCTGCTGGTCCAGCTTGGTAACAGTGACTCATTTTTCAAGTTTCTCCACTGAGATGGTAAAAGAGCACTGTCGGACCAAAAATTCAGAGTCAAGATAAGTTACTAAGGCAACAGAAAGTCAAGTCTGCAAAGTTACATCTGTCACCGGGCAGCATGTTTTGATATTCTCTGTTTGTCACCTTGGAGAGGTGTAAACAATAGTAAAATGAGTGAAATTGAGATTATAATAAAAATAACATACAGTGGAATTTAGCAAAGGAATTCCTAAAAGAAACCTTTATTATGGAATGCAAAGATTGAGAAAAGTAAATTAGGATCACCTCACATCTAAACTATTCCTAAGCAAAATCTCAGGTCACATGTAGATGGAATTGTAAATTAATTAGGTTTCAAGTGCTCTAAAAACAGGGGATATAATGATACAGTGCAGAGAAATGGGCAATACAGATATTTTGTGGATATTTGTTTCAGATTGCAAAATGGAAATACCATTCTTATTACAGACTTTGAATTCTAGAAATGGAAATTTCATTACAATCATCTGAAAAAAAGAAGAACAGGTATGTTCTAAAATGATGAGCTGGAATGATTAGACTTTCCGGGAAAATTTACACTAGTAAACAAAAAATTCCTAGAGAAGTTCCTGGGCACTGAGTATCTAGCATGGGAATGGTGCACATCTGTACTAGTAAATTGTTCTAAAACCGAAACAAATTACTTACTAGAAATTGTTCCTGGTGATATCTAGTCCCTCAAGATTTGAACCAAATCTTGCAATTTTTTTGTTGTTAAGCAGTAGCTATATCTAGGCAGATACGATTAAGCCATTGCATTGTGAAACTCGTAGTCTTGGCTAATCCTTTGTTTTATGGACAAGGGAACCCAATCCCAAAGGGAATGAGCTGTCTGGACAAGAGCCACCAGGAGTGAAGTCAACAGGACTAAGCAATAACTGGAGGAAAGGTAATTCCAGCTGGGGAGATGATGACCACCAACCTATTGACTATCTACTCAAAACAGAGTCCGGGCTGGGATGGAGGGAAGAATTGTACATGTGGAATAATTACCATGAGAAGCACAAATAAAACTAGGAAACAAGGGTTTGAGTACTAACTAATGAAAAAAAAGTGTAAGTTGTTACCAATGAATGCTGATGCCTTGGTTTGCTAAAATGTGTAACATGTAAGGTTTTGTTGCAAGCCTTTTGTGAGTTTCCCCTAGGAAATGTGTGGTCACATGACTGGATGATGAGCCTGTGTTTGGTACAACACTGGGATGTTCTAACTTTCAAACTACGCCCATAAAATATTTGCAAGTGTTATAGCTAGCAACTGTCAGAATTCCTCATTTAGAGTATAAATGATTGTGTTCCTGTTTGCAGTTGTATTTAGTTTATTTATTAGGATCCCAAAATCTCTGCTTTTAGTACACACAGAAAAATTTCATGGTTTATTTAAGAAATAGAAATTAGTATAAGTAAAAGCTTGCTCACTATTAGAGACAGAGTGCAATTATTTTTCTTGAACCAATGACTTTCACTTAGAAACTGAGACGATCTGTTTTCCAATATTGCCTCCATGCATCATGGACTGGAAAGCAGCTTCAAGAGAAATAATGATATACGTTAGTGCCAAGCAAAATGTGCCAAGTAACTTTAAAAAAACCCCAAACAAACACAACAAACAACCAACTGATAGAAGCAAATGCATTAAATAGCTCCCTGAAAAGGAAAGATCCCATTTTGGACCTAAACATATTTATCCTTAATGATGAGCTAAATTAAGAAGGGGAGACAGGGAACCTAGTCTGTAACAAACTGCTAAAGGCAGCTGTGTGTAATACAGTAAGCCCTCACTAGTTCATGGTTCTTCTCTCGCAGGTTCACTTCTTTGCGAGGTGTTTTCTCCGCAAAGACGGCGCTCTGTGCGGGCAAGTTCCAGCAGCAGTGTGCATGACCGAGCAGCAAGGAAGGGTTTTTCCCAGCATGGGCTGCCCGCAGGTGCTGGGAGCCACCAACACACAGTGGGGCAGGGCCAACAGCTGAGGGGGGTGGCATGGCGGATGAAGGTAATTTGCATATTAATGAGTTGCCTATCTTCATGGAGAGAGGTCTTCGCTGGGGGTTGAGACTCGAAGCCTCACAATAATCGAGGGCTGACTCTAATTAAAAAAACCTGATTTTTAAGCCACTGTTTGACCCTACATAAAATAATGATGTCATTTGTTGCTTTTGTGTTCTCATACAAATACTAAAAAAAGACAAGGCATGACTGGAGAGCCCTCAAATGCTGTGGGTTTCACAAGCCTTTGTGAAAGAAAAAGGTTATAAATATCATACAGTAACATGAGAAGCTGGTACCAAAGAATGTACCTTTGAGTAAATACAATATGAAAGTAGGAAATACGACCGTCATATACAACCAAATTTCTTCAAAATACACATGCATACCAACAAGCAGCAATTAGCAATAACTAGGATACACAGAAATCTCTAAGATTTAATTATCACTTAATTCTACTAGCTTCCAGTCTTATGGGACTAAAGACTAAACAGACTAAATCATACTCTTCCCTCTTACTTGAAAGGGAAGCATTCTTATACCACATCTTTAATCGCATGGTCACAAGATCTCCTTTTATTTTTATACAGCCAACCCCAGGCTTTTTCAGTGTGGGGTATTCTCCCCTCCCCAAAAGCCCTTGATCCATGAAGATAATGAACTCATGAATATGCAAGTAAGCCCCGCCCTACCCCCCTCAGCCCCAGAGTGCTGCATTCCCGGGGCCACTGCTGCCACAGGAGGAACAGGGACTGCCACAGCCGTAGGGAGAGCAGGGGCCCTGGGACTGCCACAGCTGTGGGGGGATTGGGGGTCCCGGGGCTGCCACAGCCACTGCCACCTGCTCCTGCCGCCACAGGCACCCCGGGAATGCACCCCCAGCACTCAGAGGTTGTGGTGGGTGAGGCGATGGGTTGGGCTTAATTGCCTATTCATCCACTTATTTACATATTTATGAGCTGTCTTATCTGCACAACTTACTCTGAGCATGCTCAAATGTGAATTATCACAGAAGAAAACCCCGCGGTTTATTGAACCCACAAAGAGCAAAACCACAAAGAGCCAGGGGATCACTGTATTTACTTTGTTACAGATATCTTGAACAGCCTACAGGATATTTTGTTCTGTTAAAAGAAATTAATTTTACTTTCTTTAGCAATTCTCTATGGTTTCACCTTTTGTGTGTGTACTTTTCTTTTTTTTTTTTGGCTAATCTAATAAAAACCTCTTAGATATTGAGGTTTTTTAAATGTGTAACTTCAAAGTTTTCAAAGCAGCATTTTCTTACACACAGGTTCTAAGAAACAGGCAGCACTTTAGACCTGCAAGAACAGGATGACTATCATTAGCTGCTAAGGTAGCAGCCTAAAAAAAAAAAAAAATCTAAATTTCTATTCAGTGATTTTTTTAATATAAAATAATTTTCTTACAGAACATTTTTATACCTTATGAAAAATTATCTTATTATAACATAAAAATCATGGTTTTGAAAGGAAAAAAAAATCTGCATTGGCAAATGAAACAAAGGAGGTAGTTAACCTCTAATGTCATTGTATTTAACCAGGTTGTTATTATACTTAGAAAATGGTCTAAAAATCTTACCACCGATGTTTGCTAAGCCTTCTACCATGGTCTCTCTGACCTGTCAACACAAACAAGACCTTTTAGTTTTCTTCAGTCAAGATTAGCATTTCACATTTCTTAGACACATACTAAGAAACTGCCACAGAAAGTACCAAAATCTAAAGATCTCTCTTGCTACAATGGACAGTGCTCTGTTTGGACTAGATTCTTTCATCAAGAGAGGTGTGAATGCTTTCTGATAAATACACAGGTGATTTAATTCTTCAGTCAGAACTGGAATTGTTTAATTATTCAGTCAGATCCCTGCCCCTGCCAAAATGTCACATCTCAGGATTTCTCCAGAAAAGTTTACTGATCACTAGAAGAAACCAAAACTAATTCAGACAGACATCGCAAGGCATAGGTTAATCATACACCTATCACAAAATAATAAATGGGGTTTATAAAGCTTGAAATAAAATTTCAGACAGAATCTTCAAAAGTATTCAGGACACTTAACTAACCAGGTATTGGAAAGTCATATTTTTGAAGACTTGATCCTCTAAGTAAAAAAGCACTTGCACCCTATACTGAAATGAAGAATACAGATATGAGCATCCTGTAATTAGAGAAGTGTCTCACAGTCAGACCATATATTCGCAGGCACCTTCTAAAACAGTGCTACCTTACAAGTTTTCAATCATACTTATACATTCTTAAGGAAGTCTGTTCAATTCTGAGGCACAGTAAGAGAGCCTCCCTCCCACAGTAAGGGACAAAGAAACTGGTCTTCTTTTAGTCAGACCGTGATCTGAGGAGACAGTATCAAAGGCCACAGGTCTCACCTTCAGTTTACCCTCTTGGATCCACTGGCAGAGTTGTAGTATACCAGCTTCTTGTTTGTCCATATAGTTCAACACTAAGAATCTTTCCCTGTGAAAGAAAAGAATGAGTTTTGATTTAAGAAACATTGGTAAACATATTTTGAAATCATTACAAGTCTTTTCAGGAAACAGCACTGTTGAAACTGAAGGGCTGTAAGTACGAATTACAATGAGATGTAGCGCAGGGCTTTGCCAGCTTGTTTTGACAGCTCCCTGCAGTGGGAACTTGACAGAAGCATCTGTTTTAAACAAGTAATTCAGTTCAAGTAACAGAAAGAAGAGTACGTAATATTCTTTATCTTTCTTTTCTTCCTTTTTTTTTGGTGGTAGGGAGAGTAATTAATGGGTCTGCAACTAGATGGTGACTATAAATTAACTTCAGGCTTCCCAAGATTTTGCACATGCTACTGTCACAGTTTTTTACAGCAATTAAGGAATTGAAATGATCAAACCTTTGATTACTTTTAGCAACATACTCTCTAAATTCTCCACTGTATTCTACTATGCACGGTGTATTTTAGTATTTTTATCCATTTTTTAAAAGTGCAGACAACAGTAACAAGAAAAGAATTCTAATTAGTAGAGGTCAATACATTTGCAGAGAAATCAAGTCTCCCCAACTTTCTGCAATGCAATGACTGAAAAGCCTCCTAAGACTCTGCTCCTAATCTCTACCTTAGCTCCACCTGAATCCTGACAGGAGATTCAACAATTTGCAGAATTGTAACAAAAGTGTTTTACCTGTATATGTCACACCTACAGTCCCATTATCTAATAAACCCTCAAATACTAAAAATGTAATTTCAATAACATCACTGCATCAACTGCATCCTTACTTCAAAAATATTTTCTCTCTGCCTGAACTACTACACTTTGAGAGAAGGCACTCTGCAAAACACCTGAGAACAGAACCACAGCAACACTTTCCCTAAACCACTGAAGAATCTGTCAGATTCCAGGACTAAATCAAGCAGCCACAAAAGAAGTGTAGCAACAGACACCTATGAGTCTATGTAACAACATCCTATCCCATTTTTTTACACTGATAAACACAAATGTAAGAGAAAGGATTTACTGCCATTGTGATTACAGTTTCCTTTTCAGGCACAGCAACACTCTGCTCTGATTACATGCATCTGCTGTGGCTCTACAGACCACCTTCCATACATCAGTCACAACATCACGTGTGCAATCAACCTGGAACGTGGTCACAAGCTCTTGAGCAGAAAGGTACCTTGTGATGTTCCTTTCTTTCCGTATTTTTTCTATGTCAGGAGGCAGTGGAGGAGGATAAGGCACATCTTTGTTGTACTGGGAAATCTGTCCACACAGGATGATATGGCTGTTCTGATTCATCTATTTGAGACAGCACAAAGTGAGAGAAATTACATTTCTTGGTCTCAGAAACTAAATTTTTCAGAAATGCGATAGATTATATTGCAAAACTTTCACACAAGCCACACTTCCTAAAAGAGTGGGAAAATTGCACGCAGACGCATTCAACCTATGACAACATTCCAATAGGTAAGTTAAAAAGGTGGAAAAATAAATGCTATACAGACTAGTATAGTCTAAAAACGCACTAAATAAAAGGAATATAAGAAATTGTTGTCATACTGTGTGTCCTTTCTGTCAGGAGAAGTAATAGGACAAAGAGGTTTAATATAGCTGTGATTTAGAGCTCCCAAAGATGGCATTGCCACCAAAGCCTCCCTGCCATGACAGAGTGGTTGTGTGTTAACAATAAAAGAGTCTTTGTGGAAGCTTAGCAGACCTAGTCTTTCATGAAGCCAAAAAATCAAAGCTGACAAAACACAAGATTACTACAGGGATAGACAAGGTTTTTCTAGAATATTACCAAGATTCCTGGACTAAGATGTCAGGGATTAAAAGCATAAATTGTGTTTCTATTATTATGCTACCAGACTAGTCCAAGGGACAGACACTGATTTCAAACATCTGATTTCTCTTCAAGACCAGGATCAGTACCTGGATTACATCACCGAAGTGGAAAACCTGCTCTGCTGTATTAAAGGCTGGATTCCACTATGAATTATCAAAGCTGGGCACGCAGCCATTGGAGAATGACTAGAGTAAGCCTGACAGCTGGAATAATCACCTGACTTATAACCGTATCACTGATGTCTCCACCAACATTGTCAAAGTAAACATCCACACCGCCCGGGCAGAGTTCACGTAGCTGTTCTGCCACATTCCCCTTCTTGTAATTGATAGCAGCATCAAACCCCATTTCTTGGACCAAAATGGAGCACTTCTCATCCGTGCCAGCAATTCCCACCACTCTAGAGCAGCCCTCCAGACGGCCAATCTGCAGGCACATTTAAAAAAAAAAAACAAACCAACTAAAAACTCCAAACAGTGAAGACAAGTTAGATCATTCGTCTGCATGAAGGTACCAGTGGGTGAAAGGGGACATTAGCGGCTGTTACAGTTATCCCCCATCCCACTCAACTCCAGGCAGCAAAGTCATGTGACACAATTACCTCCTGTTACTCCCTCCTCACACCTATGTAAGGGGCAGGTACAATCGAAATTTGCTATCTTTCCAAACTCTCTGATTGTAGAAGATTTAATTTGTGAAGTCGCCAATGACTGGCAGCACTGGAGAACCCAATATTGTATAAAACTACCATCTGCCACCTATCATAATTTAGTCAGCAAAAGGAAAAAAATTAAACTATTTAAATAAATACATTCTTCATACATTTGCTTATGCATTGTTTCTTCATAGCTTCTCTTTACTAGTAAATTTTAAGTTTGCTTAATCTCTATGGTGTTTGTGTATGTATGAGTGTATATGTATTTGTAAACACGCACATACACATTGCAACAGTGTGCAAAGCTGAGGAGGATAAAAGGGTTGTAAACATCAAAACACAAAGGATGTCATGGAACACAGCACAAAGAAGGGTTTACCACATTTTTTTAATATTTTCTAAAATAGAAAAAAATTAAAGTCTCCGGTCAATACAAAGACAGTGCTTAAATGGCAGGCTACTATGTAAATAATATAATAAATACATGTACTTATACCACCTACTTCACTCAAGCTAGCAACAAGTAATCACCATGGGCTGTTTTCTTCTATCCCAGTTTCAAGACACTTAAATTTCACACCTAAAATCTCTCAGTGAGAGTGTGTGCCCAATCTGTGAAACAGGCCCTTCCCATGGGGTTCTACCTGCTCATGTTTACAATGATTTTATCTGCATGTTTAATAACCAGCATCTTTCAGAAGACAAAACCTGGTCACAGAGTGTGTTTGTATGTCTTAAGCCAACCTACCTGGCCAGCCAACGAGCCACAGGCACCAGCTGCTCCGCTCACCACCATTGTCTGATTGGCACCCACGGCCACATGTCCTTTCTCCCTGACACCCAACAGGGCCGTCAGTCCTGTGATTCCAGCTGCACCGAGAAAGTAGGAAAGGCGTCCACTTACAAGCTGTGGAACAAGCTACGAAACAGAAGCATGTTGTGGTGGTCGTTTGGTTCATTAAGGTGAGGTTTTGGTGTTTGATTGCCCGAGGATAGAAGACTAAATCAGGGTATTTACCAGGCAAGGTACAACTGGTAGGGAGTAGCTCTCTCCAAACTGGCTCTATCCCAGCAATAAGTTCATTTAAAAAAAATATTTTTCCATAGTTTTAGAAAAAGTTTTTAAACAAAGTCACTCACAAAAACTTGAATTATGGAAGTGTCAAAAATCAGCATTCCTGATAAAAATGCACCATTTTATCAAATATTGTGATTGCAGATCAGTGGTAAAGGGTCTTAAGGAAGGAGTTTATTGCGAAGTAAAAATTCTCAAACTACAGTAATTTTCTGTGTTACAAGAGAACAATCAACACAATATATCTAATGCACTGTTACCTCTCCATTTTCAAGTTAATAGTGAATGCTACTTCTGCTCTGTATGTAAAATCTCAAAAGTTTTTACTATCATATGTTTGTGAAATAAATTAAATCAAACATATCTAAACCTTTTGCTGTCTTACAACTAAACTCTTACAGATCAGGAGTTCTACTGGAATTGGAATAATGATCAGAAATAATTAACAGAAGCAGCTTCAGATAAATTTATTAAAAAACCAACGGTTGAAACAATACTGGCATGTCTGGTAACCAACAAAATAATTTACATTTGGGATTTTTTACAGAAAAAGAGAAATTTATACAGATTTTGGCACCTATGTGTTGATCTGCCTTTTGAGAACTAGTTGTTCCAATAATGTTGGATTGGTTTTGACTTAAAAATAGTATCATTAAATGCTATTTAGGGAAAAAAAACGTTTAGGAAAAGAAATAGTGGTAACCTGAGCTTTGTATTTATATTACCTTTTGCAGTGAGCTTCCATCGAGAATTGCCACTGTCTGCCAGGGCCAGGTGAAGGACGTTACAAAGTCTCCTTTAGCCAGGTTATCATGCTTGCTCTCCTCCACAACCCCAACACCCCCACCATCAGCAACTTCAGAGAGCTGCCAGGGCTGGAGGTAATCTGAGCCAGTGTCCTCATTCATTCGGCAGCGCTGAAAGGGAAGAATTAATGGAGGGCTCTGGTGGAACACATCACTCATCAGCTCAAATTAAATTGGGGAGGAGATGTGTTTAAAACTTCAAACACAACGGGCTACTCAAAAATCTCTCAATAAGCCCCAAAGAGTCATAAACTTTTCTTAGACTCCCCTTTCCCCTTGTTTGCTCAGTGCAAAAGGGGGATGGACCACTCTCATCTCCAGCTGTGTTACCAAAGCCAACACATGCTATAGACATTGCCTCAAAGGCATCCGTGCAACCAAAGATGACAGGCCTGTGTCTGATGAGAATCCTAAAAATGCCATTCCTTAACTGAACTAATCTTAGAAATGTAGGATTGAGAAAAACACCCACAAGCCATTTAGTCCATGCCAGAGCACTGAAGACAAGTCAAATATACGTGAACCATCCCTGACAAAAATCTGTCAAATGAAACATCTGGAAATCAGAAGTATTTTCCTTACATCTCTCTCTATAGCTGAAGTTAGTACTTCAAGACTATTAAACTTTTTCTTAATTCCCAAGCTGAACCTACTTTCCTGAAATTTAGACTGTTTCTTTTCTACTATCTCCATCTATGCAGGGAATAGGTTATCAGAGTTCTCTGCATAGCAAGTTTTTACAGACTGTGTCTGTCCGGTTCCAACCCACAACTTTCCCAAACACGACTTCTACAGTTTTGGAGAATCAGAAAAAAGAAATACAGAAATCCCTCACTACTTGGCAGTTCACTATTCATGGCTTCAGTACATCGTGATTCCCCCCTCAACACTTATTGCAGCATCTTTCTGGAACCGACCCCCTGCAATATTTGCAGGATTACTGTATATAAAAAAGGCAAAGTTCAGAAAAAGCTCATACAAATAAATCTGTAATGGTATACCAGGGCTCACAGTCCTTTTCTGGTCCTATAAGGTCATATTCCTATATATATCCAAGGCACATTAATGCCAAATTCCTTCCCAATATAACTCCGTCAGAATGAATACAATTACAAAGTTATACTAGAGATATATTTGTCCTATAATTGGAAACCTTGATGTTAAACATCATGAGAGCTACAGAGCTGAAGGCATTTTAAAAAACAAATTTTGGCTTAGCTCTAAGTCCATCACCTACCATGTAAGGGTCCACAGAGAGATAGAGGGTTTTAACACGCACTTGTCCTGCTTGGACTGTATCTGCTATTGTACATTGTTCCAGACGGAAGTTTTCAGCCACTGGCACTCCATTCTTACCTAGAATTATTTTTAAATCAAACAAACAAATGAATCAATATAGAGCTTCCCTTAATCCATACGGGAAGTCCTGTTTTTCAGGTAGCCCTTTTGAGAGTAAGTTAGGTTTTGTATTTACTTGGGTATAAAACTACCGACCAACTTTCAGATTTTGTATCAAACCACAAATTAAGTGGGTGCACTGCCACCATCTAAACTGCATCAGCTTATGCTTACCTGGGTCAGTACCAGGGCAAATTTAAAAAAATAAATCAGGGGCTGTTCCCATTGTTAACAATGGTTCTGTATACTCTTATGTGCTGAAAAGTCCCTGATGTTCAAAACTAAGGCATGCACTGGAACTTCTCTCGCATAAAATCAACATGCACTATTCTGCCAGTAGCAAATGACCGTACATTTTAACCAGGTAAGTTTTAAACTCTCATCTTTCTGCTTCTTTTGACCCAAGTGAGATTGAGGGAATACAGACCACAGCCTCTGCAAGGGCATCCCTTCACAGGTACAGACAGATGTCCTTAAATTAAAGCTTCCCAAAAAATATCTATAAAACCATGCCAAGAGCCCCAGAACTGGAGGCTTCATCCTCATGTTGGTACCACGTGCAGCAGATCAATCAGACTGACAGCTGGGACCAGGGGCACTGAAAGGAAACAGCCAGACATCCTTGTATACTCTAAGTCAGCGTGACTGCACAACTACATCAGGCTACTGTTGTAACATTGGAAAGACTCCTTTGCTGGTCACATGATAGCTCCTACCTTTTAAGACTATTTTGGGACTAAGCAGCATGCAATGCTCACTCTTAAACTTAATGTCTTCTACAACAGAAAATTCATGAACTCACTATTCAAATATTGTGCTAGCACCCATAATAAGGCAAATGTGTAAGTAAGAAAGTAAACAAAACCTCAAGAATGTAAGTTTAAAAAAAAACCACTCCGAAACATGGGAGGAGTAAAAAAAACACTTTACTAAAAGGAAACAAAAATGAATAGCAAGAAAATATTTTAGTCATCTTTTAAAATGCAAAAAGAACAAAAGTCAGAACTAAAAAGTCATGCTTGCTAATCTTTCTTCACTTTAAGCCCCTACACCTAAGAGTTTTCTCATATATTGTGCATTATCCTTTTTTTTCTCACCCAGGAGTTTAGAAATCTTTATTGCTGCATACAATAGTAAGATATACAAATTTCAGGATCTCAACTAGTGCCTGTTTCTGCCCTCACCATTTTGGAGTATTAGGCAACCATAACAGACACATTGCTTCTTTATTGGAGAGAAATACATACCAGGCCGTGAATTCAGCACTACTCTCTGAATAATCATCCCGGCTTTTGCAGCAATTTCACACTGGATTTCTACAAAAGAATACACTGTTTGAAGAACAAAAATATAAATTTCCTTGAAAAAATAATATGAGGCAAAGTACCTAGTAATTTGGAAACTGGGGGTGAAATATGGGTCCCACCAAGTTCAGCATCCATGTCCAAGAATCATACAAAGAATTATTTAACTCAACCATAAAACAAACAAATGTGTGAATAAGAGTTTCCCTGTTTATCTTGTTAAAGCCCTGATTTTATACAATGTCACAGTAGCACCTGCTGCAAAGTCTGAAAATTGTAATTTTTGTAATGTTCCTTCTAAGATCATCCCCACCTCCTATCAAGTTGTAGATGTGTTTGGTTTGCTTTCCCTGTGCTGACTAAGGACACCCTGTTTCCACCTAAAAGACCTAAAAGGAGAAAGCTTTTCACACTTAATCAGGTGCCACTCAATAAAAGGCACACAGGCATGCCAGAATATCACTACGCAGGTATGTGACGGACATTTTGTGTGAAACAGCAATTATTTCTACTACCAGTGCATTTTCTCCTAAGAAATTGTCTAGCCAGAGGTAAAAAAGAATTAGAATCCCACTTGATCTGTTTTACAGAAAAATTTCTCCTTGAATTTCAACAGTTTAAAAGAGGACTGTAGATCTGTGATCTTGCACCTGTAAGATGCCAGAATGATTCAGAGGAAATTACCCAGATTTAACAGGAGAAAAATCATGATCTTGCATCCTTTCAGAGCTAATACAAAATAAAAATGTTACTATTACTCTTACCCGAGTGCTATAAACAATCAACCTCCACACCAACCACAGACACTGAGGAATGAAACATGATAGCTGATGTCTTTGTCACAATCTTTACTTTGCTGACAAGAACAGCAAATTGGAGTGAAGCTAAAAGATAAGCCTAGAAAGAGTACATCACCACTACTTATCCAGCATCTTCATTCTTTGAACATTGCAAAATACAGAACCTTCTTCTGTACTGTTACAGTGCTTACATTACAGCACTCATAAACCATTAAGAACTACAGCCTGGAGTGCTGAAAACATAATAAAAAAGTTATGAGGAGAAAAGGTGCACATCCCTGGTCTTTCCATTTCCTTTAAAACCCACAACTGACTCAAAATACACGTATCTTTTTAAAAACACCCAACAGATAAAGGTTTCACATTTGATCGTGTTTGCACTCGAAAAGCTACTTCTTCAGCGAGATTTATTCAAGAGCTAATTGCTTTTAAGTATTTAAACACCTATGGATGCTACAAGAAAATCTACAAGGAATGAATCTCAAGTGTGTTTTTACAGCCTCACATCAGCGAAAAGTAAGTGATTTGCAGAGTTCTTTGGACAAAAGAACTTAGACCAACAGTCTACAACAAAAGGAAAATACCTGATAAAGTATGTAGTAACTGATGAAGTTACTGTTCAGAAAGAAAAAATGTACACTGAAAATAAACGACTTAATTAAAAAGGGAAATAAAAATATATTTTCATATCCATGCAACTGATACAATCTCTGGAATATAAATAATATAAAAAGTAAAGCCATAAAAGGAAGGATGGCCCAAGATTAACTTTGGCACCATACTCAGCTATAGACTTCCTGTGAGATCATAGGAACATCACTCTGTATTCATTTTATAAAACATTTTCCAGAACAAAGCTCCAAATTCCTCCAGTTAACATCAGCCTAACAAGATTACATTCAAGTAGTTCAGTTGTTATCTTCACAGGAATTGTCTTAGTATCTGAAAATTTCTGCTAATACATACAACAAGCATTTTATAAACTGTCAGATGTGCCTAGTGCAGTTTAAAAGGACAAGCCTACTCTAGTAAATGATTTGCACACATTTAGAACTTGGCTGAAGTTTAACCACTAATGAAACTGCTCTGTGCAGAAATAATGAACTAAGAATCCAATGAATACAAACCAACAGCACCTGACAGCTCACATGAAATCTGGGCAGACCATTCCTTGATATACACTGTACTATGCATATCCATGGCGCTAAGGGTTGGATCCACTGTTCACAAACCACACTGAGTAGGAAGAATTGCTGTAAAACTCACACCCTACAGAGAAGCCCACTGCCAATACTGCTGACCCAAATTTTGTTTTCCTGAAACTAAGTTCCTGTATTATTCAAACCCAATCTGAACAAGAAGGGATGAACAGAATTTTTATTGTGAGTATTATAGTCTTGAAATATTTGCTTGCTATGTTTGTACAGAGGAAAAAATACTTATTTGAAGAAAAAAATTGAAGATATTAACATATTAAAAGCAAGAAAAAGCAGAGTGGCATAGAAAGATGTGAGTGGAAAAAGTACCCAATGTAAGTTTAGACTACTTCTTTGAATGCCTGACATTTTGAGGGAACAGAAATGCTGTGTGCTTCCCAGGCTGTTTCCACAGCTTTTGTTTGAGGAGCCTGTGTACTACTTCAGTTTGAAGATCTTCCAGATACTGTGAGTGGGTGGACACAAAGGAAAGCTGGCAAGTGAATTGTCACTCATTTTATGGCAATTACCACTGTAAACACAACACTGCAGATGGGCATTTATTTCTAAATATGACTGCACTTACAGTGGAAGTCAGCAACACCATTACACAAGCAAATGGCCACGCTAACACCACAGCACACTAAAAATCTCGCTTTCCTCACACTATAAACAATACAAAAGTGACTAAAGAAAATAAGCAGAGGCACTGTAAACTGAGGAAAGCTTTTTTAAAAGTGCAATACAGGGGATTTGTATCATATACACAAGCCTTCGTGTATGCATAATGCCAGCACAAAGGGTGCCTTTGACTCTGTTTTTTAAAAGACAATACAAAGCAACAAACACTAGTGGGTTGTTTTTTTTAGTTTTTCCAAACAAAAACAACCTGAGCTGGTTTTACACTTTAAAATCAAATAGAGTAAAAATTAATTACAATTTTCAGCATCATCATTCTACACCAAGATCACCTGACCCACCCTGAGTACAACAGGATCATTAAGCAGCACAGCAGCAGCATCTTCATGAGAGTCTCAAGTTTTATTCTTATCCCTTTCTCCCCTTGCCTTTCCCCACTTTTGCAGAGACACATGACAACTCCTTTTGAAAATATTAAATAAATTCATCAGTACTGAAGTGCTCCAGTCGTTTGTCCTGGGCTTGGTTCGTAGAACTTCTCAAAGTTTGAGTTTCTCAAACTGCCCGTAAGACACAGGTTTCAGTTACATTTGGCCAAAATAATTAACCTGCTTTCAAGCTGTTAAAGCCAGTGCCCAGTGCAGCCTAGTTAACAGGGGTGGGGGGGAAAAAAAAAGCAGAGCAGGTATCAGGACCAGGCAGCATGGAGGAAGAAAGCAGCTGATCTAAGCAGAAAACCTGGAAATCTTCTGAAACTGCAGTGTCAAAAATCACTGGAGCAACGATCCTCAGAGGAAACTCAAGGAAAGAAATTTCAAGGAAGAATTACTCTGAATGAAGAAGACGCAGCAAGATGGGAAGAACTGGGAGTAGGGATCAGTGAGAACAGAGAAACATGGCAACAACAGCAATCTAAAGGCTAGTAAAGCAGAGAAGAGAGAGAGAATCGAAGAAATCAGGAATGGTGAATGGAACAGAACCAAGCAAACTGAGATGGAAATGACTGGTCAGAAAAACACCCAACAAACTCTAAGTAGCAAGGTGAGGTAAATGGAAAAGCAAATGTAACGGCCCAAGTCTCCTCCACATCCCTAAAGATCTCTACATTTGATGAACATTAATTAATTACAAGCCAGAATCAATACTGACTCTTCATGGAGAAAAACACATGCCATAAAAAGGTTAAGCACTTTCATGAACTAAACTAATAAATCTAGATTTCCTAATGTTCCATGTCTCATTACTGAATTCTCTGGAGTAAAGTTCATCCCACAGTGTTTTCTTTATGTGGACTATCTGACACAATAAGGGTTGAGGGCAGGCTGCAGCCTTTCCTCCAAAAAAAGAAGCAAATTAAAAAGAATTATGAAAATAGTAGGATCTTGATCCAGCTATGTTTTTAATACATATTCCAAGAAGCATAATATCTTTGAGCTTTTTATCAGATTTCACTGAGATACAGAGCAAAAGTTCCAGTGAGCATACCCATTCATGTGTACATATATTGGGCTGTACAAACTTTACTTTCTCAGATTTGGGTGCTTAAAAAAAACCCCAGACAAACACCAAAACACCCCACAAAAAACCCAAAACCTTTCAGGTGCTGCATCTTGGGCATTTTTTAGTTTTTCCAATAAACAGTTGTATTACACAGGAGTTACTGAAAGCTGTTTTGAAATACCGTATGTGCATATCATCGATACACACAAGGCCTATTTCTTCTTGGCAAAATGTCACACACACAAGCAATGCAGATTGCTCCCAGAAAGGCGGGAGCATCACCTGACGGGGTTTCTTTGGGAAGCCCGCGGTGCGCCAGGCAGGCTCGCACGTCGGAGCGACCCCAGGAAGAGCACAGGTGATCCACTTTCCCCAGTACGCCTAAAGCCCAAGCTGGAAATCGCTCTGTCAGAGGCGGAGGAACCACTGGAGACGGTGCAGATTGAACAGCCCGGGAGAGAAATCGAGGGGAGCGAGAAGCAGCGCAGGGCGCTCGGTGCTGCAGCCTCACCTGGGGCTGCGGCGGCCTCCTCTCCTCCCCTCTCCTCTCCCTCTCTCCCTCTCTCCCTCTCTCCCTCTCCCTCTCTGATCTCTCCGCCGCCCCGGGAGCTCAGTAAAGCTCCACTCGCCCTCCCTTCCCAGGGATGGGGCGCTTCCAACACACTCTCCCAGCTGCCACACCTGTGCCCCTGCCCGCCCCGCAGCGAAGAGGCGCTGATCCCTGAGGACACGACTGCCAGGAGGAGGCCGAGGTTCCCCGGGCAGCCCCGCGGCTCCCCCCAGCCCCGCTCACCTTCACCCGGCCCCGGAACCACCGGCCCCGCGCAGGGCCCCGAGTCGGGCCGGGCTGGGCCCTCCTCCCTTAAAGCGGCGATGCCCCGAGCCTGCCCCGGCGGCGCCAGGGGATGTGACGGGCTGCGGGAATCGCACGCAATTATTGAAGTTGGAAAAGGTCTCTAAGGTCATCGAGTCCAACCTTGGACAGATCCACACCTTGTCAACTAGACCGTGGCACTGAGTGCCACATCTAGTTTCTTGAACACCTCCAGGGACTCCACCACCCTCCTGGGAAGCCTGTTTCAGTGCTTAACAACCTTTTCCGTGAAGAAATTCTTCTGATGCCCAAGCTGAACCTCCTCTGGTGCAGCTCAGTCTATGTCCTCTCATCCCGTTACGTGTTGCTGGGAGACGAGACTGACCCCCACCTGGCCACAACCTCCTTTCAAGTAGTTGTCCAGAGCAATAAGGTCCCCCCTGAGCCTCCTCCAGGCCAAACAACCCCAGCTCCCTCAGCTGCTCCTCCACCAGCTCCCTTGCCCTTCTCTGAACGCTCCAGCCCCTCAGTGTCTCTCTTGCAGGGAGGGGTCCACAACTAGACACATCACTTGAGGTGCAGCCTCACCAGTGCCAAGTACAAAGGAATAATCACTTTCCTGGTCCTGCTGGCCACACTATAAAGGCCAGGGTGCCATTGGCCTTCTCAGCCACCTGGGCACACTGCTGGCTCATATTCAGCCAGCAGCCGGCACGTCCAGGTGCTTTTCCACTGGGCAGCTTTCCAGCCCCCCTTCCTGTAGCCTTGCACAGGGTTGTTGTGACCCGAATCACTTCGACTTACTAAACTGAGGCACTGGGAAAAGGTGCTTACAGTTTGTGAGGGGTTCTTCTTTGAGACCACAGGTAACGCTCGGAGATATTTACTCGTTGCATGTTCCAGTGGAGGAGGTTTTGTTAATTGCTCTGGGGCTGTTTAATAGCCTTAACTAAAATTCCAGGAAGTCACTGTTTCTTCTGTGCTTGAATACAGGTGATGTTTCTTTCCTTACAAAGCAGGCTGTAGAAAGAGTCAGATCTTTCCCGGGGTAGGACTGATGTCCTGGTGCTGCCTGACATGATTACTCTGTGTACGCCCTACATTGCAGTGACTCACCATGCTGGAAGGGCAAGCAGGGCTGTGAAGTGGCCACTGAGTTGGTGGCAATTACTGCAAAGCTTGAAGTGACCGCTTAAAACTGGAAAAACTCTTCCAGACTAATAATCTTGATGACTTTGTACTCTGACTCTTGCATAAAGGCAGGCAAAGCCTTTCTATTGTGACTTTACCCATAGCACTGTAATACGTGTTTAAATGAACGATTTATATTTGTGCCACCTTAATATACAAACCTTTGCATTTCATACTAGCTGAAATTAGATCATTAGAACTAGAATGGTCTAGGGAGAGGTAAACATAGTATCTTAATAAGGGCATTTTTATCTCCATAATTATTTTTTTCCCCAACTTGTATCAGTTGCTTTAACGAGAGGTCAATTTGTTGGAGGTGTAATGCACTGAAAATCGGTCTTCCAGGTTGAAGACATCTTCGTGGTTTCAAATGGGCATATCTTGTGTGTGGGAGGCCTGCATTCAAATGAATGAGCTTTGGCTTGCCTCATACTTGTGCAAGAAAAGAACAGCACAGTTATTACAAAAATAGTTATTTCAGAAAACAAAGCTACATGTTACTACGTGAGCAAACAGGAAAATACTATGTATCTATTACTGTAGAGCTCACTGTTAATTTAGAAGTTCTGTATCTCAATGACTAGTAATACTTTAAAGAAAAGGGAAAAGGTATGATTAATATCGAGACATACATATATATTTCCCCTTGTATTATATAATGAGAATACAACTTCAGATATTTTATAAAAGTACCAAAACCCTCCCAAAACCCTAAACCCAAACACATTAAATAGTATTTAAAAATCTCTGTACAACCTCATTCCTTCTTGCCTAGCAGGGTGGCTGTGTTTCCTCCACAAACAAGGTTATCCTGGAATGTAGTTACAACAATTCTCTGCACTTTGCTGTTTAATCCTGACAATCATGCCCACCGCCCCTTGTCTCTTTTGTTAAATACAATTGTTAAGTGAAGCTATTCTAAAATAAGCTTAGATGTTAATTTAAAGTGCAGTAGCTATTCTGCACTGACTTGCAGAATACGTTTCCTACTCGAAAAATGTCTTTCTGTGGTTTAGCTTGATTGACCTCAGACTACACCACACAAAGTCACCCCTTGTGTGAAATAAAACTGTCTATGAAAGCAGATCATTGTGGAATAGTTGTTACATAACAGATATTTAGTGTTGTTACCACTTATAAACAAGGCTAAATCAACCTGGATGTCATAATTTTAAAGTCAATCAGAGATGAAATGGAGGATGAGCTGGGAGGTAGTTGTGGTGATTGTCAACAAACCTTTGCTGCCTACTCGAATAGGGAATGTCCTTACTTCACTGAATGGGTCCTCACGGTAACCTTCGACCAACTTCAGCCAAATTTGTGGAAGCAAAAACATTTCTTGGCCACATGGTGGACTACAAAAATTAGTCCCAATTGGTATATTTAGAACAAAGAGGAAACAAAACAAAAAAAGGTTTGTGGATAAAAAGTTATTACCTCCCAAAATCACGTGTAAAATTGGATAAAGTGTAAAAGTGAAACAGCTGTCTTTTTCAGAGTGGTTAAAATTGTATTGCCGTTCATTTTAGTGAGCAGCCAAAACCAATAGTTTAAACAGAACTCAAAAATCAATCTCGAGGTTTTATCTTTTTTTTTTATTCCTTCTTTAAGTTTAACTGATTATTTAAATTACTCCAAATGATCTTTGTGTTCCTGTTTACCTGTCCTTAATATAGAAAAAAACTTACATGTTCTGCCTATACTGTGAGGCTTAGATGTTTTCTAAAGTACAAAGTAACCCTGTTCATTTTCTAAGTTTTGCTGGGCTCATGGGTCATTTTGATGAGTGTATGTCATAATAATTCACATTGCCATGTTCGTGGGTAACTCCCTCTTTGCAGATGTGTGCCTTTCTTTGTTAGTTTAAATAAATGTTACTACAATAACTAGTCTTTAAACCTGTCCAGACGAATAATACAGATGTTACTTATGTAATTTAAGTGCAGGTGAGTTTTGGCAACCTCTGGGGTTTGCATGAGCTCTGAATGACACCAGACCCTTTAGCCTGTGTGAACAGGGAGCAAAGTGGTCTGTGAGATCTCTCAGGAAACATCCTTCATGGATTCTGTACATAGGAATGATAAGTCAGATTACTCAAAACAAGCACAATTTAAAGCTTTCGTTTTAATGTAGCGAGTCTCTTACATGATAGGAAAATAAGATGTCATCTTCTGCTTTGGGGAAGCATTTTTCTAAAGGTACAGAAAGTTGAACTATACTTCAGAGAAGTGATGAAATGTTGATGGAGGTATCTTGAGAAAAGGTGTCTTTCCCTACTGATAAAGCGTCCCTGTGGAAGAGCTTGGTGAACCCCATGTTCTTGGGTAACAAAACCAGTTCACTTGTCCTACAAATTCTAAAACAGTTTCAGTTTGCAGGAGGAAAAACTATTGCAAAATCATCTGTGATAGACTTGATATTTCTAATTTTTTAAACTACTAGTTTACTAGTGTTCACTTAAGTTTCGTGCTCTCGTTGCTGAGCCAGGAGACCAGACAATGAGAAATCTCACTTATTTACTTGATGCAGTATCAGCCAACAGCCTAAAGTGCTGCTGAGTGTTATTTGAGCTAATCCATGTAGGTTTGCATGAAATGGCTTAAGAGTTTGCAGATGATTCATTCTGGCAGCTAAACTGTGGATGCAATAGCTTCAGCAGAGGACAGTAACAGCGTAGGTCATTACACCCATTTGCAGTGACTATTTAAATCACTGTAAGTGATGCAATATATGAATGGGAAAATTTTAGCTTGAGACAGCTGCTCAGGTTGAACTGAGCTATTCAACTGATTTATGAGCAGCTCAGCTCCCTATTGGCTGGAGACAGGTAGGGAAAGTGAGTTATCATCTGTCTCAAGTTATAGAATCACAGAATCAGCTAGGTTGGAAAAGACCTCTGAGATCATTGAGTACAACCTGTGACCTAACAGCACCTTATCTACTAGACCATGGCACTGAATGCCACATCCAGTCTCTTAAATATCTCCAGGGACAGTGACTCCACCACCTCCCTGGGCAGCCCATTCCAGTGCCCAATCACTCTCATTGTAAAGAACTTCCTTCTGATGTCTAAGCTAAACTTTCCCTGGCACAGTTTAAGACTGTGCCCTCTGGTCCTACTGCTGGTTGCCTGGAAGAAGAGGCCAACCCACACCTGGCTACAACTTCCTTTCAGGTAGTTGTACAGAGCAATAAGGTTGCCCCTGAGCCTCCTCTTCTCCAGACTAAACAACCCCAGCTCCCTCAGTTGTTCCTCATAGGACTTGTGCTCCAGTCCCTTCACCATCCTTGTTGCCCTTCTTTAGACACACTCCAGGACCTGAAAACATTTCGTAAATTGAGGAGCCCAGAACTGGACACGGTACTTGAGGCGTGGTCTCACCAATGCTGAGTACAGGGGAAGAATCACTTCCCTGGTCCTGCTTCGGAATTGTTTCAGCTTTTGCAGTTTATATTCATGTATGTCCTGCAATGTATCCAACAATGTATCCCTGACGGACTGAACGTTACCTTGAGGCAGAGATATTTGTGTGAACACTTTGCAGATGGATGCTTAGTTGCCATATGAGACTAAGGTCTATGGTGCTAATTGCTAGCTGATCACGAAGTGGGCTTCATCTGTAGAGGTAAGAATACAGATAAAAGCAATTGCTACTTTTAATGGTAACTTGTTTTTCTGGTGTTTAATGGTTGAGGATGCCCCAACCCATCTTTCTTTGTTGTGGTTCAAAACTTCCATCTGAGTTCTGACTTTCCAAGGGCCATAGGTAGGATCTAGCTTTGCTTACTATTTCTGTGATTTAAGGAAGCTTTACCCTAGAGACCTTGCTAGTTAAAACTACTGATTTGGATATAAGTTCGTACCGAAGAGTATCTGTAGGTCACATCTTGAAGAATCACATTAATTTTAAGGTAAATAACTTCTTCTGTTAATTAAAAAAAAAAAAGGTCAATAATATACCTTGATATGTGACTTCTCTAAGGAAAACATAGGCTTAAAAAGTTTTTCTATAAATTATGTTTGGCTTGATCTTTAACTACAGTCGGCCCTTGTCCACTTCGCGCCCCCCGATAGCAGCTTCTCATCTTCATGATTTTTCAGCGATTAAGGAGGCCGGTTTCAGGACTGTGCATGCACGACCTGATAGCCATGAATATTCAAAGTAGGCAGTCATGAATATGCAAATTTCAGCCCCCTGCGGCTGCCTGCGCCATATTGGGGTGTCAGTGAGCTGGGCCGGGCGCCCACCCCCAACCAGCCATGGCAGAGCCAAGCTGGGCGCGTGCTGGTCCCATGGTGCCTTGGCTCCGCTCAGCTCGAGCACCACTTGCTCCGCTCCCCTCGGCTTGTCTCCAAGCGAGGAGGCTTCGTGCAGTTATGAAAGATTTACACACTTTCAGGTTATACGTGGTGTCCGAGATGTCTACCCCGAGTGTAGAGAGACCAGGCCTACCCACCCAAAGAGACAACGGCACTGGCAGCTCCCTGCACCCATGTCCCTGGCCGAGTGGAAAAGGGTTTTTCCTGGTGTGAGGTGGCCGGGGGCACCAGGAAGTGCCAACACAAACACCAATACACAGCAATGCTGTGCCAAAACAGTGCCAGAGCCCCAGGGTGAAGTGTGAGAGTGTATGGCAAATTTGCTTATTAATGAGCTGCCACTCTACACGGACAGAGGGCTTAGCAGGAGATGAACAAGACCTGTGGTACCATAGTATAGGAGACCCCACTGTATTTGGTATTTTCTAAAACAATAAAAAGTGAGCACAGTATGTCATTAGTTGAATCTGATAACGATTACTACTGTTTGATCATCATAAATTTTTATTTGTAATTTTGCTTCCTTATCTGTCTGTGCCATTTTTTCATCCTTAAGTAAAGAAACAAAATACTAAAGTGCTTGTTGCAGAGACCGATTTTCCTGTTGTCTTTATTTTGTGCGTGGTAGTTTCTTAAATCCAAGTTACATTATGATATAACAACTTATTTAATGTTTATAAATTACCTGAGCATATTATAAATGAAAACTATCCTGTTGCTGTGCAGCATCATGAGGATCACATCTTTCATTTTTTATTGCAGGAAAGTTGAGAAAATTAGGATTTTAGACTCACACTTGCCAGATAAGCATCCTACGTCAGTGTAGGAGCTTTCTTTATGTGTTGCTCTGTGTGCCATTTCCATTTGATGATATGACCCAGTTACACATTAAAAAAAATGGTTCTACTAATACTTTTTCAGAAATCTGCAACCAGTGAAGTACTAGTGTAAATATGCTTTATCTTTCCTACTCTAAGATTCAGATGTGTCTGTAGCAGAACAAAACCACTTTGAATTTTCCTGATTTAATATAAAGAATCACCCCTCATCTGATATAGACACCACTGAAAAGTTAAAATTTGAATGTGTTTGTTGTGGCCTGCAGTTGTTGTACATGCTTTGTAATGCAAAATTGTAATTCAAAATGGGAAAAATTGTAGGGTTTTTAAATGAAGAATACTGATAACTTTGGAAGTATTTCTTCTTACTGCTGTTTTTTCCACTTTGTCTAAAATATACCACAAGATTTGAAACAAAATTGCTAAATTTAAGCAATCCCTTATTTTGTCTTGTTTCTCAATTATCTGAATGGAAATTTGAAACGTATTGAAAAGAAAACGGAATTCGTCATTTATAAAGAACTGAGATTGTTGCAAATTAAGCTGCATTATGAGAAGTTCTAAGATACTAGATCATCCTGAAAAGTATGGGGACGGAAGAAATGTAGTCACAAAAGGTAGATCTCTGTACAATCAAATTTACACTGTGCTTCTTTATTTTAAAATTGTTTTAAAATTGTTGGCAGCAAGTGGTCAAGACATGTTTATATCTGAACACCATCATACATATCATACTATCATATGTCTCTGAGGACAGAAAACATATGAACACTGTTGGAAATGCTACCAATTGCTGCATCAGAGCAAGAGGCAGCAGTGGATGACAGGCTGTGCTGCATGGTGAAATCCTAATATTAATAGAACATTTCATAAGACTATTTCTGCTCTTTTTCACAATAAAAAATAAAATCAGTTGTAAAACTGCCCTGTTCTTTTTTTTATGCATCCTAATGCTAGAAGAGCTAAAGCTAATGGCTTACAGAAACACAAAGAGAAAAGAGCCTTCTAGAATCAGAAAAAAAAAATCATATGAGGGATGCATATAGGGCTGTGGGATATTATATGTAGTATATGTGGTTTAGTTTCCTTATAAGACTCCTTGGCATGCTAATCCTTGATCAAATAGAAATGAAAAATCCATGTTTCAACGTATCTGTGGAAAAACGTATTTGGGATGTACATGAAAGATGGAAGATGATAAAAAGTGAATACAGGCAGGTGTTGCCAAGGCGGAAAATGGATGAAGAGGAAGCTGCTTTGGAAGGAACTTTTCTTGCACTAGCATTATGTTTCTGTAGTGTTATTTCTGAAAAGCAAGTGCTGGTTTGTGAAAGAGGTCTAGGTATATTTGCAAAGTCTCGAGATCACAGAATCACAGAATCACAGAAAATTATGAGTTGGAAGGAACCCACAAGGATCATCTAGTCCAACTCACCATCTAATACCCGTACAGTGACCAAGAGCACATCCTAGAGCGTAATACCAACCTAGATGCCTCACAGTCTAGCAGGCCACTCCGAGCCGGAAGGGGCCCAGGGTCATCCAGCCCTACACCCCCCAGCTAGACCATGTCACTAAGCTCCTCGTCCAGTCTTCTCTTAAACACTTCCAGGGATGGCGACTCCACCACCTCCCTGGGCAGCCCATTCCAATATGCAATTACTCTCTCCGTGAAAAACCACTTCCTAACGTTAAGATAACCAAAGGGATATTTTTTGAGCTCTGTGTAGGGCTTGTTCCAGAGCTGCTGGATATTAGTAGAAAGTTTCTCATCCATTCAGCATATGGACATTTCCCTCTGGAGATTTACAGCACTTGGTTGTTATCAGTCAATTATTAATGACTATAATATCAGTAAATCATCTCCTGGATTTCACTGGTCTGAAAATAAGAATTTGCAGAGACATTCACCTGTTTCCCCTAAGGAGAAGAAGAGTGATTGGCAAGTACAACTGGCCTAGAATGAATTAATGGTGCCAGTTATTGTATTCTTTGAGACACTGCTTGCCCTTGGTATCATGCCTGACAAAGTATTTTATTAAATACGTGAAACTTAGATGACAACCCTTTTGACTTTCTGTGTAGCAGCTGTATAATAACTGTGAGGGTTGTCTTTTAGAGGGTAATCAACAACTAGTAACTGGAAATGTTGAGGCAGCTAAGCAAAACTGGCTTCAGATTATAACCGCACACCATGTTTTACCAGCAAAGCTGATAGCCAGTGGGTTTGTGACATTTCTAAATGGCACTCTCAAGGCATTTTGGGAAGAACATTTGTACATCTACTGAGAGCTTGTTCGGATGCCTTTCTCTCTAATTTTTTGTGCAGCTTTCTGTGGTGTGCCATGCAAGATAGTAGTAACAGGATACTCCTCTACATCACTTAATGGGCATTGTGCAAACACTGCAAATTACATTAATTTTAAATAGAATGGTGAATGCAAATTGACAGCAACAAATAGGCTATATCTTAGTTTAGGCAAAAATGTTGGATGTTTTAATTATAGCTATTCATGACACATTGGAGATATCAGGCCTAGAAACCAAGAACCGTTCCAAGTGAACTTGTGACATTACTTCTACAATTAGTCTTTTCTCACAGTTCCCAGCACTACTTTTATAATTTGAAATGGCATGGCAGAATTTTGCATAGATGTCAGAGAAATGTAATCAGAATGCTGCTCTCTAGAATAAACTGGAAGAATTTTGACTGAGAGTGTTTGTGATACTTCAACCACAGGAGATCTAAGGCTGAAGTGCATGCAGTAGGAGAGTTGCAATTTTTAAAAACAATGCTTTCCAAAAATATATTCCTTTTTAACTCCATTATCTAATTTTGATGTCTCTGTCTATTTCTGTGTGTGCCTCCTACACAGCAAAGGTCCACCCTGCAATTTAAAAGTCATCTTTCATAATGGATTGTGACAGTGTTTTGTTATTAGGGATTCTTTCTTGTCCTCTGTGTTGCTTTGCACCTCTGATAAAGTCTTCTGATTCTGAGCCAACCTGAATCTTTCAAGATTCAGCAATATGTCACAAAAAGGAAAAAATCTCCAAATATCCAACTGTTACAGTCACCTGAATTGAACATTAATAAGTAATATTTATTTTCTTAGTAGTGCATATATTAAGAATGATGACCATATACCTTGATAACTTTTCTTACTCTTCATAGTTTCAAGATAAGAGGAGTTTAGAGCAGTTTTGTGGGTTGTTTGTCTGGTGGATTTTTGTTGGTTTGTTGGGGGGGGTTGGTATTTTGGTTTTTTTCTTAATTGGGCTGTTCTTTTTACCTTGCAGATTTTGGATACCAATTTCCTGACCCACTTTCCAGTCTTGAGAATCTCTAGAAGTGATAAGTTCTCTGTATCTTTTCTGGGATGCACTTTGAAATGTAAAGCCCAATGTCATGATTCTACCATGTTTGTTAGCAGACAGTGGATTTGCTACTCCCTGCCTTGAGCATAGTGGATTTCTGCTGTTTCTTGTGAGAGTAGCACCATGAAGACAGCACAAGCATATCCACAGCACTTCTTGTGGGGAGGAGATTCTGCTGGAGAGCAAGATAATTATTGCTTTTTTATTTCTTGAAGCAGTTGGAGGATGCCCCTCTATTATTATATGAAGAAAGAGCGAAGAAACTAAGTGCCTATAAACAGAGGTTAGGGTAAATCCAGCAGAGACAGAGCACTCGAGCAAGTGGGCTTGCTTGGTATTTGAATACTTTTCCCATTATTGCCTTTGTTGGTCGTGTGTATTCCTGTCTGTTCTGCTGTAGATTTAAGTTACATTAGCCTCCTCTAGCTCATATCCTTTGCTTTCTCAGCACCCCTGGGAATCTCCTTGTCTTCTGGACCTTTGGGAGCAGTCCCTTGGTGCTCCCTGACAGTCATCCACTTAAGTCTTAATCAAATTATCAACTTCCATAAAGAATATTCATACACTTAATTTCTGGACAGTTTTACATATGAATTTCACAGAAACTGTAGAACTGTTCTCATATTTCATAGAACATTTACAGCGAAACCAATGTGGTACAGGAATCAATGTAGGTGCTCCTGAAAGCATATCTACAAACTTCTAAAATTTCAAAGCTTCAGAATTCCAGAAAGAAATCTGCTATAATAGTAGTCATCAAACCATTTAATGATTTTAGCATTAAAAATATCTATTAGTATTAAAAGTATGCGCATGCCAACCTCTGTGGGGCTTTCAGCTCACCACTTAGTTTCTTCAAATACTGTGTTTTTCTCAATTGTAGTGATCCGTGCTACCACAGACTATTGTTTGTAAAACAAGAAAATAATCTGGGACTCCGGGAAAAATGATAGTAAATTCAGAAAGGACTACAAAGTGTTTTACTTCACAACCTAGCAAAATTAGGAAGAAAGGTTCAACAGTAGCATTGAAGCAAGGTGAATAATTTTGTTTTCTATGTGGTTTCTTCTCTAAACCAGAGTGTCCCTCCCTCTTCTTCATGTAACAAAGGTCTCATCCTGGTCCTCAGGGAGCCAGTTCATGACAGTGTGTGTGGATTTGTATACATGTGTATTTAAACACACAAATGATGTTTAAATAAAAAATACACGTGTTATAAATAAACACATGTATTTTCTTCCTAAGTTGGTCAAAGAAGCTGAATCTTGCTCGGGTTAGTTAAGTAAACTCAGTGTTTTAATTTTAAGTTCAGATATGAAGAGCAAAATAAATGTGCAAGATTTTTTTTCTTTTTGAAAACCCTTTCAAAACAGGCAAACCCCTTCTTTCCAAACTTTCTATCTTCAAGTTTCCCAAGAGAAGTTGTGCCCTAGAATAATATCTAACATATAACATCTTGTCTTGAGGGATTAATTTTAATTCTAAGAAGTATGGGAGAAAGATATTGATACTGTGAAAATTCAAATTTCTCAGTAGTAAAGAGTAATTTGTCTTGTACAAAAACTATTTTTATAAACATTTTGTCCTGTAATAATGCTAGAAAGTGGTGGCTATGAGGGAGTCCTTTCTGCCTGGGGAGACCCCCAGAGAATCCCTGGGCTTCTCTTCGGCCACGCTGCCGCTTCTCTTTCCAGTTCTCCTTTCCGAAGTAGATGAGCCCAGCTTCCATCAGCCTTTTCTTGCAGAAAACATCTGCCAGCCCCTCACCATCTTGGCTTTCTACTGGCTCAAGTTTATCAACATCATTTTTGTAATGGAGTGCCCCAAACTGGATACAGTATTCCAGATGCAGACTACCAAATGATGAGCAAAGAGGAATAGTTATGTCCCCTGATTTAGCTGTGCTTTTACTTATACAGGCCAAGATGCTGTGAGCCTTCACTGCTGGCTGATGTTTATCCCACCATCCGCCAGGGCCTCCAGATCTTATCCAGCAGTGCTGAATGGCCTGTGAGTCCTGGCATGTGCACTGGCAAAAGGTTGGTTTGGTCAAAGCACAAGGCTTTGCATTAGTCTGTGTTGAACTTCACACAGTTCCTGTCAGTCCATTCTCTGGCTTGTCTAGAGGCAGCCCTGCCCTTGAGCATTGAATATATTTATGGGATAAACACTGCAGCTACTCACTACTGGCTTATGTTGGCTTTTTTTTTTTTTTAAATAAATGTGGTTAAGACTTTAATTTTATTCTTAATATCAGGGAGAACTAATAGTTCCAAATTGTCTCCCACCATGCTGGAGCACTAGTTCAACTTCTGAGGACCAGAAGAAGGACGTGGCTTTGCCTCTACTCTGACCCGGTGAAAAGAGTGCCACCTACTGAGCCTGTGGCCCAGGTCTGCAAATGTAAGTGTGCAAAGCATACTCTGACTCAGTGTAATACACTTTATTAATGATATGAGTCAACATTGGTACACTACAAGATGTGTCTATACAAGTGAAAGAAATCTAAGATTTTATGTGGTGATAGCTAGGAAATCTTCCAATCTCCTTCTTCAATGTAGCAATAAAAATAATGATGTAAGAGGAAATGCATGTGTATTAACTTTTGTTGCTATAAAACTGATAGAAGTGTTATAAATAGCAGGAGCCAATTCAATTTAATTACAATTGATTTATTGAAAATATTAAAATTTATTTAGTAAAAATATGAATTGAGCCAATACAGCAAGGTTAACAGCACCTAGAGCCTGGCATCCAACACCCAGAACTCAATTTGGCTGAGGCTGGCTTGGCCTTCTTATCCTCTAATATCTGGGAGGAGTCTATATTGATTGGTGAGAGTCATTTCTTAGGAGGTGGAGT
This sequence comes from Pitta sordida, assembly GCA_013390025.1. Classification (NCBI taxonomy): domain Eukaryota; kingdom Metazoa; phylum Chordata; class Aves; order Passeriformes; family Pittidae; genus Pitta; species Pitta sordida. Next base: position 212,938 of record WEKX01014899.1, read on the forward strand.
ACAGTTCGAGTGGTCAGAAATGTATTCTGGGAGGCAAAGTTGATCTGTCATGACTTCTGATTGGTTATGTCTGCACATGCTCACTTCATTNCAAGGGCAGGTGGGGGGGGGCCCAGGGCAGCCAAGAGTGGAACCGGGGGGGCGGCGGGCTGTTGGGTGGTGCGGCTCGGAGCAGAGGGGCAGAGCGGGNTAAAAAATGCATAAAAATACCACATAAAGTTGGAAAAAATACAAAATACACCTTATATAGGAAAATACAGAAAAGTGCCACAACTTATACAAATGCAGCTTTTAAAGAAATATCAAAAGCAATTTTTGTAATTTTTGTAATACATAATTTTGTAATACATAATTTTTGTAATACATAATTTTTAAATATTTCCTTTATTATCCAAGGTCATCTCAGTCTATTTCAGTAAATATACTTAATATATTTAATATTTTTAAAAATCCTTTTTTTTGGTCTAAATAAAAAATG
>WEKX01014899.1:217020-277313 GCA_013390025.1 Pitta sordida
CCAGCACCTTCTCCCTCTTCCCTCTCCTGGCTTCCGCGCGTTTATTTTTTTTTTTTTATTCGCATGATTTGCTTCCGTTTTCCTGCCATTTTGGAGAGGGGGGTGTTTTTCCTGGGGCTTTTCTTTTGGGGGTGGCGGTGCGTGCTTTGTTTGCGGGTGCCGGGTGCAGGATGAGGAGCAGAAGTACCTGTGGAGGTGACGAGGGCGGCTGGCTCCGCGCCCAGGCCGCCGGGGCTGGGGCCGGGGCAGAGGCAGTGCTGGCCCGCCTGCTGCGGGGGGCCGGGCTCNGGCTTGGATCGCTCTGCCGGGCTTTACGCAGTGCAGGGGGGTGGGGAGGAATTTGTTAGATAATTTCTGAAAATCTCGTGCTCACAAGGGTACTGCTCCTTTCTGGCAGCAGCTGCAAAGGACTGATTTGTTGCAGTTTAGCAGTAAAAGCTGACAATACACCTACGCGCGTATGTGAGAGTCTTATATAATACTTAGCGGGTTTTTTTTTTTTAACAGGCGTAAGCAGGATTTATTTTTGGTTTGTAAAGTCTTGTGTGGCTGCAGCTTGCAGAATTAGCGAAATATTCTATTTGTTCAACGGAACATCCTCTTTGCAACAGTTTATTTTTTTAATAGTACATCATTCGTTTTCGTTTCGTCTACGTGTTTTGAACGCAGTGTAAAGGGCATCTGTACTGGAGCAAGCAGTTAAGGGAGGGGAAGAGAGAAAAGAATCGTCCTAATGCGGACACTGATATTAGGTTGTTTAGAGGGCGAGACTGCAGTTCCAAGCAGCAACAGCAGCAGCTTTATGACTGTGTGTAATTACAGAGTGATTGCATAGGACAGCATTGTTGGAACGAATACGTATACCCAGGCTATTGTGCAAGTTTTCTGTACCGAACAAAACCTAGTTTTGCATTGCAAATGCTAAAAAGAGACTATATTCTGCGCTGAACTGCCACGTTCCTCTCGTTGTGACTTCGTCGTGGAATTAGAAGAGGAAGTGGGGAGAAGTGGAGCGAGGCTGATCATAGAAGTCACAGACCTGAAATACTCTGCAGAAATGCCACGAGTAGTCTCTGAAATCACAGCAGACAGAAATTGAAAGCTCGTTGAATCGCAGGTTCATGTTTCTGAAGTGATTACACGTCAGGTGAAAATCAAGCAGGTTTGCTAACACTCCTGCAGGTTTAGTGTAATTTTTGCTGTGGTCTGATTTCTTGTGTGCTTGTGTGGGAAAAGATACATGTTAAAATAAGCAACAGTAGTTCAGCTAGCTCAGTTGGAAATGGAGAAAAGAGCACTGAGGAGTTTCTGTGTAAGGCTACGAAAAATTACAGCTTGAAAGGGTTGCTAGACCAAAGGTATGCTTAGAGAATACTGCTTCAACTTTAACTGAGGAGTTACATATTGTTCAGTGATCTTGCAGGCAGTGTAGGCTGAGGGATAGTATGAGACATTGAGAATGTGTGCTGCTGACACTGTGTTAGCAAGTCTTTAAGACTTTGAAAGGCCAACGTAATTATGCCAAAGTTCTTGTGGGTACAACTTAGGGTCTCTAAGATTTGTTTTTCTGAGGTGCTGGTTACTTGTTATTTTCAGCAGCTTAGTTTTGGAAATACTTGAAATTTATGAAATATCAGATCTAAAAGATTTCCGATGCGCTACTCAGAAATTGGCCTCTCTAACATTAGGGTCAATTTTCTAGAAATGTTATCTTTAGCCATCAGTGCTGATGTTGTAATCAATGCCACAGAGGCTTGTAAAGTGGTGTGAGTACTGTGATGGAAGGTAGGATTGAAATGGAAAGCTGCCTTAAAAATGCTTGGTGTTCAGCTTGAACATATTTTAGCTGAACACACAGATAATCTTATTATTAATAGTTTCCTCAGGTTATCAACTAAATGCTTTAGGTAAAATGTACCTACCTTGACAGAACAAGGGCTGTCACTTGGCAAACATTCATAGTGAGCCTTCTATAAGTTTCTTGGAGTATTTTCTGTTAATACTGCAACATGAATACATATGTTGACCTGTGATTATTGTGATGTTCTGCCTGTACGACTTTATTGGAATTGTCGTGACTGACTTGGCAATCTACGTATTTTATACTGGCTGTTATGATGTGGAAATTACCTCTGGGGTGAAACAGGAATAGTGCTTAAATATTTCTTGAGTCATTTGTGGTGGTGCTACAGTATAGTCATTCCTTATGCTACGTCTTTTGCTTTTTGCAACCTCTGTGGTAGGAGAGAAAGTTTTAGGCCACATTTCTTCAGGCTTGTATACAAAGAAGTAGGCAACTTGCATGTCCTTGAGTTGTCCTGTGGTACTCAGCAGAGTTAGTCATAGATACGTATACATTTGTTTACATGTTAGCAAAGCAGAGGTGTAGCTGTGCTGGCCTTTAGCCATCGAGGTGCGTGAGAGTAGTGGTCACGTGAAGTGGTGAGAGCTGTAGCCTTTTGAGAGCCTGCGGAAACGTTCCAGATGTTAGTTTGTGCTTTTGCATTTTCATCTGTCAGTGGTGGCTGCACAGCTGCAAGAGTTATTTTCAAGCCTGTCATCCCTTCCATGACACTGTTCTGTCAAGCTGCTAAGCTTAAGTTGCCTCTGATGGAGGACCTGCAGCCTGTCTTTGGTGATGATGGTGTGTAGCAGCAGTGTGTGTGTGTGTGAGGGTGTGCCCAGGCCTGTGAGAAGAGTAACTGGCATGAATCGGAATGGGAGTCTGCCTAGCCTGTGGCCCCATTTCCAAAGCTGAGTATGTTTTCTATATGCTCTAGACATACTCTACTCAAGACCCTTACCTAGTTTTCTGTTGAGCTTAGAAAAACATTTAGCAGCCACTTTTTTAACCTACTGATAGAATGTTTAATGAGGATGTTGGTAAGAGTTGATTTTTATTGTTTCATCTTTTCTAAAAAAACACCAACAGCAACAAAACCAAACAAGCTGATCATTTATGCATCTGAAGATTGCATAAAATCATAGTATTGATTGCAATGAATTACAGTTCGTGCTAAAATGTAGGAAATTTGCATGTTGTCTCCAGTTGCAATTAGTTAAATTCTAAGTGAGATAAAGTCGGAAATAAACCACTTTTATCTGAGTGTTCATTGTGTGAAACACAATGGGAGACAGGAGCTCTGCTGGTGAGGTTTTGCAACACATGTCCGGAAAGCTGCAAGTTTTGGCACGGGCAAGTCAAAGCTCATGAGTCACATCCAAAGGGAAGACTTGTCACTGGGCAATTTGCAAATAGGAGAGATGTACTGCTAATTCAAGAAAATTATCATCTTCAGGACCTTCCCTAATAATTGGAAATGTGGCAGAGAGCTGTCTGCCAGATGGGAGTTGTTTGTACTTTGAATCACACATTCCCTTTAGTGTGATTTGAGCATTCAAAGAAAGAAATCTTTGTCATGCGTTATGTAGGTCCCTGAAGAAGGTGGTTGGTCCAGTAATAATTTAAATTTTTGTAGCTGCATACCAGCAACTTGCATTCTGTGTGGAAGCTTTTTGGCAGCTACAGGAGCTTCCAGGGCACAAATGGCATGTGTTAGCAGCGTGGGGCTGCTCAATAAACGTTGAACTTCTGTTTCTGAATGGTATCTAACTGTAGCCCTTCTCAGTGCTATGTTGGTCAATACCAGTGACTGAAAAATACATGGGATGTTATGAGTAAAAGCTATACTCTGCACACTGGGAAAAAATGTGAACACTTATATGCATTTTGAATGCACTCAGTGTCCAGGTATTTAGGAGCAACCATTCACATGGCGATGCAGAGGTAATCTTGGTAATTAATTCTTTGCTTTTCTGGCTGTGTTGATGCTTTTTATCATATTTGGTGCAAGTGACAGCTACATATATCCAGGCTTTAGTTAGTATAATTCATTAGTATGTACCTAATATGGAAGATGTATATCCTTGAAATGTACATATCCCAGAAATTAATGTTCTCTTTATATACAGGTAAATTCATATGAATGCCCCTTGTTGAATGGGTCTTGATCAAGAAGTTGAAAACTGGGAAAAGCTAGATTTGGGGTGGGTGGCAAAGTGTTCGGTGTATGTCAACTTTTTGTTTGTTTGCTTTTAAGGGCATTTTAAAAGGCCTACAGCAAAGCATGGAATAGTGCTTTTTTACTCTTAATTAATGAACTTTAATTTTTGAATTCTCTATAATTTGACTTGGATATTGGTAATGATTGAAACTCATGAGGGGTACATGCAGGTACTGGTCTCTATACTCTTGTGACCAGGGACATGACTCAAGGAAATGGCTTGAAGATGTGTCAAAGGAGGTTTTAGGTTGGATATCAGGAAAATGTTTTTCACCCACAGGGTGATTGACCACTGAAACAGGGTCCCCAGGGATGTTGTCACAGCACCAAACCTGCCAGAGTTCAAGAAGCATTTGAACAATCCTCTCAGGCACACAGTGGGATTCTTGATGTGTCCTGCACAGGACCAGGAGTTGGACTCAATGATCCTAATCAGTCCCTTCCAACTCGGCATATTCTATGATTCTGTAGTGAAGTGCTATTAGTCACTGAAGTAATAAACTGAGAAACAGTTCTGATGTCATTTTACTAAATGTGTTACTGGTTTATTACATATTCAGTGTTGGGATACAGTGGGCCCTCTTGCACTTTGCGCCCCCAATATTGCGGCTTCGCATCTTAGCGGCATGATTTTTTAGTGATGTAGGAGATCTGTTTCGCAGTTGCGCATGTGCGACCTGTGGTGGCAGCGGAACGGGCGGTGGCGGTGACTCGGGTGGGAGCGGGGGCAGCACGGGCAGTGGGGGTGGCAGCCGCGGGGGGGCCACCGGCAGTGGTGGCACGGCCGCCATTCAACATGGCACTCGGGCTACGCGGATCCCAATTAAGACTGCGGGTGCGCGATGTAGGAGACCCGACTGTATAAAGAGATGGGAAGTAGAATGAGGTTACTTTAGTTATATTTTGCTATCTGTCCACATGAAAATCGGTTCTTAGTTGCTTGGCTTTCCCCCTCACAGGTTACTAATGGGAAAGGTTACAGAACAGTAATATATATTTGTATATTCTCTTGTCATTTGTTTTGGGAAGAAAAATGTGTATGTATATTTATATGTAAATACACAGTATTCTGTTAGTACACCCTTAACAATCTCATTTTGTACCTCAGTTCCCGTGAGAAACAAATGTTTCTTTTTCTTTTGGTGCTAGAGTACTGTTTGCCAAGTTTTGTTCTGTTTAAAAAAAATAAAATATTGAAGCTTTTTGACTGCACTATGATTTCTAGCTTGAGCAGAATGCTATATTTTGGAGTTTATCTTCATTTGTTGTCTTTGATAACATTGTTTTTGGTGTTTCTCGAGCTACAGTAACCAAAACGTGCATAAGCTGTGTTTGCAGCGGTTTTGGGTTTTGTTTTTTTGGTTGTTTGGGGTTTTTTTAATCAAGGACTTTTAACTGAAAGGACTTTTCAAAATACTGGTTTTGTTTTGCAGCTTGGTAGTGATAGAGTGTTCTGTGGTTGATTTCCAGCTACCAGACCATCTGCTTTCCTTCAGCATGGGTAAACTAGAATCTGCTGTTGTCTGAAGCTGCCTGTTAAGGGGCAGTCGGCCTGCTGAAATGCTTGTCACCTTGTCTCTGGTGGCATCATGATGAAGTCCAAAGTTGACACTATGTAGTTGCAGAAGTCTGAATAATCTCCAAACTGCCTTTTTATGGTGTAGTTCATAGGTAAAAGTGCATCCCAGGTTGCTTGAGGATGTTGTGTGATTTCAAACTCGACTTTATCATGTGTGCTTAGGTGCGGCCTTATCTGCTATGCCTGTGTACACTTAGGATTCCTTGAGCATCTCCTTGTGGACTCCTGCATGTGTCTCCTGGCATTATTGTTTAGAGTTTTAGAGTAATGCAAAGTAACTATTCTTACAGTTTTATAATACCCTTTGCTGTTCAGGTTCTTAATTCTGAAAAGTCATCTTTAGACACATTGAAAAGCAAAATGAGATGCCATATGTTAACAATATTTGTGAGATTTTAAGTGGATCATTTGCTGTTATACTTTTAATTGCAGGCTTTATTTCTTCCTACATAATGTATTAGTTCTTTCATGCACTTCCTGAAAGGAGAATTGGCTGTGTTTGTGGGAAATTACTACACTTCTGGGCAGAGGAGAATTTAGCAAAGTATTTTCCCATTTTAGATTTGGATTTATACCATTTGAGAACAAAATCTCGGCACTGCCAGTTCCTGGTGAGGGGAGCGACACAGCTGCGAGGCCTTTTGATTGCTTTAGGAAATTCCAGTGATGACAGTTTGGGATCCCAAATACTCATCTATGTGAAACTGGCAGGGAAATCTGACTGCCCCTGTGGCTTAGTTAGATTTCAAGACTTGGAAAATTCTGAGTTGAATTAGTTTCTTAGAATATTTTTTGACAAGCGCTAGATGTTACCATATATGAAAAATGCTAGATATAAGGAACAATTATAATATTATCTTTAATTAAGATTATAATTTTATTTTTTCTTGGAAAGCTATTATATTTTCAAATTTCTAGGAAATAGAAATATTTTTTCAAGTCTGTATCATAATTAAATTTTGTAGTCTTTCTCTAAAAGTATTTGTTTAAATTAACATGTTTCAGGAGATGTTGATATGCCTTTAGAGTAGTAAAGGAATATAGTATTATAAATGAAAGCTATGACTAATGAAATATTAGTGTACCAGTGGGCATTCTTATTCTTAAGAGTTTAAGCTGTCTTACTTGAATCATTGGAAAGTCTTTTTCATGTAAGGGTGAGATTGCAAGTAAGTAATTGTGCAAAATGTTACATTTGATTATGGGCTTCAATTTTTTTCTAATTTATTTTCAATATTGAAGTGGTCTTGGTTGCCACGATTTTCTAAATACATTCAAGGGTGCAAAATATATTGAAGACATTTCTTATTTCTTTTTGAAATACGAGGACTATGTAGACTCCTCCTTGGTTTAGTCCTTGTCTTTTTTTTTGGCAAAAGTGAAATAAGTCAGCAAGTACCACATCTGAAATATTTTGCTATTGCAGCTCTCTGTCCATAGAAAATGTACTGTAACTCTTTGTGTAGAAAAATTTGATCTGTAATGAAAGTGTCCTTTTACTACCTAAGAATACAAAAAGAAGAATCTGAAACTCCTTATAAACAGTTCATTTAAATTTTTAATTTGAAATGTAAAGAATGAACATATAAAGAATTAAAGAATTTAAAACCTTTCAAATGTGGTGTAGCTGATACTGTACTTAGGTTTTGCAGTTATTAACAGCTAATAAGGGGCTGCCTTGCAAGAAGCTTTGTTGAAGGCAGTGCTGATACTTTTTTAAAAAATGATGAACAAAATTAGCTGAGTTTCTTTTAATTGCAATGTAAGTAAGTCTAATTACCTTTGCAGTGGAAATTGAGATACAGAGAGCTTTGTTAGCAAAAGCAGTAAAGGGCAGGTTTCAAGCCTTGATTTGTCAAGTTTTTCTCTATAACTGAAAGAGCTCTTTATTAATAATAATAATTGCTATTGATGTAAATTGCACACTGGAAAATTCAGTTTCCTTTTTCAGGTAATTTTTCCTGGCATTTCAAAATTAACTAGCCTGCATATGCACACATGTATGCCACAATGCAGTTTTTTGTTTGCTAGTCTCAGAATGAAATAAACATATATTTGCTAAATTGTTAAGCACAGGAGACTGATGAAACTTGGATAGGCTGGTCATAAAGAAGAAAGGCATCTTTAAGACAGAGGTGATAGAGAAAGGTTAGAGGCCTTTCACAGACCAGCAGGTTGCACTGCTACTTTTTAGGGAGTTCATGGATTTCTCCACAAGTCACCTCTGTCAGAGGTATCATCAGGCAAGTATGAGACCAAGGGCAGTGGCCCAAATAGTTGTCAACACCAACAATTGCTTGACCACATGTACGTGGATATTTACTTAAAGGGACAGTGTATTTGATACTTGGGCTTAATGTTAAAGCACCCATGTTGTCATGCTGCTGCTGCTTGTCTGCTGACTAAAGTGATGTTGAAATGACTTTCTGTTTCTAAACAGAAATGTTTTGGTTTTCCCAGTGGTGATAAATCAATAATCTGTTCCAATCCCAATCAGCAGTATTGTTACAGTACCGTCAAGTTGCTGTTGATGTTTATAGAAGAATAGTGTTTGAATGAAAGGGCAAAACTTGTTGTTTTTAGAAGACAATACACAAAAAAGCATTCTTGTGCACACACACAAAATTTAAAAAGTGGCAAGGTAGGAAGATACGTACTTAGATTTAGAAGCTTTAAATGCTTCCTTCATGAGAGATACTGGTATTTAAACTATACTTGAATGTTGATCTCAAATTGTAAATACTCACTAAGTATACTTCAAGGGTCATATGACAAAAAGCAAACAAGAAAACTCAGTATTTGAGCTGGTTCACATGTTACTCACCTGAAGACCAGAGATGGCACTACTGTTTGCAGCAACTCTCTGGTGTCAAGTACAGAAAGATAATTTCTTATGAAACAGTATAATACAGTTTTCTGTATTCTCTTTTCAAAAGTTTGAGCAGAGAACTATTGAAGAGGGGTTTTGAGAATAATTCAAATCTGCATAAGATGATTTACTTCTACACTTTTCTTCATGAATGTTAATAAAAAAGATTGCACCTGCTTTAAGGCTCCATGGTATGGATAAGTCTACAGTTACTTCCGTATTCTGGGGCAATATGGTTTTACTGCAGGTTTTTACCATTAGTTTGAATAATACGTATATAACAAAAGTGCAAACTACATTTAGACCTTTAGAAGGGTAAGTGATCTATAGGTGTCCCTTTTGTCAAAAACAAATTTAAGGGTCTGGTTTGCTAGTGGAGGTTGCAATGCTGTGATTTGGCCTGCACCAGCAGTTTTTATGAGGGTCTGTTTAAGGAATACAGCCTAGAAATTGAAGTTGGGATGAGCTTTCTAACATATGATGAGCTTTCAACATAACATATGTTGAGTGATATGATCTAGATGTGGGTGATAGGTTAGTTGGATTATAGGTTGGACTAGATGATCGTCAAGGTCCTTTCCAGCCTTATCTGTACTGTGATACTGTGATGTCAATTGTGTTTAAATGCTTAAGATGTCGCAGTCATACTCTTCCCAAGAAGGCAATGACTTTTTGTAACCTCTTAAAATATCATGTAAAATCTCGCTGTTAATCTCTTTCAGTAGACTGAAGTGCTTTCATTGTCCTTTCTGTGACCGCCCACCCTTAAGGGGAAGTGATGTTTTATGATTTCATTGAGTCTTTTATTCATACTTGGGCAAAACAAGCTGCTTATACTGAAACTAAAATGGTCAGTAACAAGGTACTTTGATCCTAGAACAAGTCATATTCTTTGCTCTCACCCAGAAGACCCGTTAGGTCATCCAGTCATGGAATTTCCTGCATCTAATACATGAGTCTACACATGGCTCTACAAAATGTTAGACAACTGTGAGGATAAGTAGGAGTAACTACAGCCAGACTTGAAAGAGAAGCAATAAAATGCTGTTCAGGGAGGAAGTCTTTTCTAGTGCCACAGGACACTCCACAAAACGTTTCCAGCTTTCTTGCAATCTCACTGCTGAAAACCAAGTAACATTGTTTGTGCCTTGTTATTATCTTGGTTTTAAGGTGAGGTAATTGCCTTCAACCAAGAGGCTACAGAACCATGCTCTAATCTAGCAAGTAGTGGTATAATGTGAGTGGGAATGGAGATTTTGCTCCACCAGGGGAATTGATTGATGAAGGCTCTGATAGGGGAAGACGTGATATGTGAGTCTAAATTTGCCTCTCCATGACTGTTTTTTCAGCCGGCTTGGTACAGGAGGTCACACCCTCTCACACCTACTGTGTTTGAGAAGAAGCTGTTTTTGCTGTTCCAAGATGGTTATTGGCATCCTTTGTGGACCTCCCAAGGCTAGAATAGCAACTTTTTTCACTGAACTGCAGATGGGTATGTTTGCCTATATGTATCCTCTGTGGGCCCTTTTGACTTGCTTTTTCCTGGATGTTGTGATTGAAAGGCTGATTTTTGGTTCTCTTTGAGATGCTTAATCCCATCATGTTTGTTGGATTGCACTTGAGAAGTGAGTCATCAGTTTCTGTGTGGCACAGAATCATAGAATATGCTGAGTTGGAAGGGACCCATCAGGATCATCCAGTCCAGCTGTGGGCCCTGCACAGAATACCCCAAGAGTCTTCCCATGTGCCTGAATGTGTTGTCCAAATGTTCTTGAACTCATACAGGCTTGGTGCTTTGAGTAGATGGAGTGGAGTTTCCCTAGCGAGGTTACTTCCTTGGCTTTAAATCATGTTGTCAGTGAACAAAATTATCACCTCCCTGGTTCTGTGCACTTACTTAGGTGATTTCAGTCTGGCCCTTCTGCAGTTATTTCATGCTTTTCTATTTCTCAGTTGAGTAACTTTGATTTCTGCTATCTTTTACCTTTTTCATGATACTGACAAAGTAATGCATCAACTTTCTCTTTTAGAGGATGGGTTCAGGGCTTGTTTTACATGTCTCAGCTGCTCTATTGTGGCCTTTTATTGTGGGGAAGAATAGAGCTACTTAATTTTGCTGTGTGCTAAAAAGCATTTTAAGAAGATGATTCTTTCTGACCAACTTGATTTAAGGAGGAGGGATATTCTGTGTTCAGTGACAGCTACAACAGAGTAGTTTTAAGTGACAGAATTTGCTTGGGAAAGTACTCTACGTTAAGTGTGGGATGCCTGGCTGTTTACAAGTAAGCTGCCGTCTAGGCCATACAGTTTGGATGCATGGAGGCAATGTGAAAAATGTATTGACATCTTTAGTTACTCAGCTGGTTTATTTTTGGTGACTCATTAATTGACAGTATATAGTCACCCCATCTGACAAGGAAAAGCATCAGGATTTTGAATGCAGTCAATATTAGTGAATATTTTGTCAAGTTACTTGCTATGATTTGTTTGCAGCAACTGTCATAGCGATTTTAACCCTTTGCTTTCCCCCTAACATTTTTGCATAGTGTTGATTCATTTTAATGAAAATCTAATACTACTCTGTCAACACAAAATGGCATAATGCGTCAGATTTGAAGAGTATGAGGTTTTCTTGCTTGAAAAAGGGGAAAAAGTTATTTGGTGATAAGTTGCTTGTTTGCAACCTTTTGTTACACCCTTCATTTGGGGTAGCTATAGCTTGGATTTGGGATTGGTTCTGGGCACAATAGGCTACAACATAAAAAAGACAGAGCAGTCACACACAGATGGTACTGGGTACCAGGCAAGTAAGGATGTGAGAGAAGTGTTTCTGTACCATAGCACAGCTTTATTTTGTATGACACTGGTACTGTTTTTGTACTATGTGGTCAGAGAGACCCAGCAGACAGAATCAAAAATTGACAGTAACAACTGCAAAAGTCTTCTGGAAATTTTGCTCTTTAGATTGTAAGTTTTCTGCTCATGAGTTATCTACTCAAAACTATTGCCCCTTAGCATGGTGGATAAGAGAGTAAAACTTGGAAGACTTTAAAGGTTACTTCTGCACCATCCTTTTTTATTTTTAATTAGAAATAATACTGATGGGATTTGGGGTTTTGTTTTAAGTAAAAAGGAAGATCTGGAAAACTCATGCCTGGAACAATGTCAGCTTATCTGTTCAGCAACAGTCCCAGTCCCTTACTATTATTGAATACAATTGCTGGAAAAATGGTCTTGAGTTTCATGTCTTAATTGAAAGCATGGATGTTAATTTATTTGAAGTTTCAATTTATTTTTTTTTCCAAACAATGAGTTCTTTTTTTCTTCTCAATACTGTCAGTGCTAATTTTCAACTAAATTTTAATAAATTTATAGCTTTGTCTAGCATTTTAGATAAGGTATGCGTAATTTTAAGAATACCATTGCAGTATCTTTTAAATATGAAAATATAGTGAGCTAAAAAATATTTTTTCCCTTCCCTTTGTAGATGACCTTAAATACAGGTTTAACACCTGCAAACACCTTATTGGTTAAATATAAGAACTGAAGGTGAAAAACTTTGCCGTCCTTGGTGCATGTGTTAAATTAACTTATTGAAAGTGAAATAACTGGTTTTCTTTCAAAATTTAAACAAGAGTGTGTTTTTACAATTCCTTGATGTTTGCAAAGACATTAATATGCTGGAGCCCTGGTAATTTAACTTAATCACAGCCACTTCTGTAATGCTTGCTAGTTTGTGTGGATAAAGAATTATTTTAAGAAAAAATGTTTAAGTAAATTACTTAAGAAGCTATTTAGATAGAAGAAATTCTGCATACCTGTGATGTATGTAGTCATGTAAATGTATGGATGTACACATACAGCATATATGTAATGTATGGCCAAGATAGAATACAACTAGCTAATGATCAAGGCTGTTGTTTGAAGTCACAAAAATAAGCAAATTGTACTTGCTAATAGCGTGAATCTTTCCTTATTACCCAATAAGATATACACTATGTTGTGGCCTTAATTTCTTTGAGAGCATTGCATCTCTTGGAAGTTGAGGCTTAAAGCAGTTGAAAGAGAATACATTATTCTTGAGAATTGTTGGTAGCAATGTGTGTAGGGTTTTTAATATTAAAATAAACCGGAAAAAACCTTCTCCGTTAGTGACGTGTGAACACTGTGGTGTAGTTAGACTTTTTAATCTATCGTTTTATGGAACTTGCTTTCCTTGCAGTCCAGAAGTTGGAAAAGAAGCTGTGTATATTCATTGCTTGTAGAAATGCAGAATAAGTAGTACAGTCGGGTCTCCTGTGTCGCGCGCCTGCGGTCTTACCCAGGGTCTGTGAAGCCCTACTTTTGTGTTGAATGGCCGCCGCGCTGTGACCGCTGCCACAGCCCTGCACGCGCCCCCGCTGCTGCCGCCCGAGCCACCACAGCCACCCATTCCGCCGCCGCCGCGGCAGGTCGCACATGTGCGGGTGTGAAATGGGTCTCCTACATTGCTAAAAAATCACGCCGCTAAGATCTGAAGCCGCAATATGGGAGGTGCAAAGTGCAGGAGGGCCGACTGTATAAACAACAGAAGGGGCTGTATATTAAAAGAAAAATTGAAAAAGCCTCATCCCAGACCTAAATAAAGTGACTGTATTCCAGGATGCCTTTCTGCGCACTGTGGGACAGAGTGATGGACAGAGTGCTGGACTCTGCTTGTGCTGCAAACCTGCCTTTGCAGGGCTGTTTAGTGCCTGGCTGAGCCTGCGGGGCCTAAATTAATGGAGGTGGAGACTGAGTGTCACAGCAGCTGCAGCCACAGGTCATGGCATGCCAGGCTGCCTGTGAGGGCAGGGGGAGCTGCCAGGTGCCTGTTTGGGAGGGCAGCCCGTGCTTCATGACTGTCGGCCCGGTGAGCTCAGCTGCAGGGTGGACACAAACCCTTTGAGAGATAATATTTCTTCAGATCACTTGGGCTCTGGCTCAGCAGCTGAGGCATTTCATTGGGAAATGCAACATCAGAAAAGCATGCTTTTGGACTCCAAATGGCTGTGGAGCAGCTGTACTGGAACAGCTAAATAAATATAACCCCCTGTAAGAGGAAATAACTTTTCTACCAGATATATGCACAGATGGATTGTAATCATGCTGAGCCCAGTGTTTGCCTGAACAAGAGAGAAAACTTTAGGAGAGAGCTATAAATGGAAATTTGTGCTTTTACGTGGTTGGAGAACACTAGTAGGAATGAGATAGGCATCTCAGGACGTTAGAAAAACTAAAGGAGCTAGGTTGTCGGGGGAAACTCGGTGTTTTGCTACCTGAAAATACAGAAAAAGAAGACATTTTCAAAAATTTGAAAATTTGGAGGATATTTAGTAATTACAGATATATTTCCTAAAATACTTTACAATAATAGAGCAAAGTACTGTGCTAAAATTATATGCAGACAGCAGTTACAAGTGTTGCTGCTTATTAAGGACGGAATTATGATTGTAAAATAGTGGATCTGGTATAAGATAATTCCAGGTTTATTTTATTTTTTAGTAAGTACTGTTCACTTAATTTTCAAACTCTTAAAATGTTTAATGAAGAGGGAGTTGTTACTGGTGGGATTTTGCTTTTAAAAAGCAGCTTCAAACTGAAAGCAAATTTGTAGGTTTAAACAATACCCTCTGTGTCCTAAAATAAATGGATTGTTTCCTGACAGAAATGGTTCCAGTATCCTGCCTTAGAACCATGTGATGGAGTTGCATGCCTTAAAGGCTAAAATGTGACTTTAACTTAGTGCATACATCTGTAGTTGCCTATCCGTCTTTTTCTCTCTAAAAAAGGAAATAAAGGCTTATTCACCTTTACTGTGGGAGGGAAGAGGTGGTCAGTGGTTGCTTTTAAACCTGAAGTTTTTCAGAATGCCTGGGAAGGACATGGTGCAGCTCTTGTGGTGCGCATTTGCTGAGGTCTCTGTGGCAGCAGATCTCTGGCAGGAGCTTGCTGTGCTTCACAGACCAGTTTTCCACAACCCTCAGCAAGTTGGTCACCATGAGTTATTCTTTCCACGTGTCGATTTTGTGCATGAAGCTATGTTACGGAATTGAAGCCAAAATTCAAGAGGTGATTGTTTTCCTTGCGATTTTTTGTGTGTGTGCGTGCAGTTTGCTTGAAGGGAGAGGAAGGAGAGTGTCAACTATTTACAAATATGCATCTCCCCTCATTCCTCCCCAGAATGATGGAAAATATTCCTAGGCTGGTTTAATGTAACAGCTCAATCACTATCAATAGTAGAGACTGTTTTAAGTACACAGATTAGCAAGAAACACACAGTGGGTGGATTTTATAACTGAACAATTAGTTCTCCACAATGAGCAGGAAAAGAATGTGTTCATGTTCAGTTGAGAAAATTTTTGCTATTGCAGCTAAGCAAGCAAGGTAGATGTGTTACCAGGGACTTCATTTTAAACTATCAATTCAAAGACCACTGGAAATGTAATTTACTTACTTAGGGTATAAAAAAGTTAAAAAAATTAAGAGTGTGGTAGGCAGTTTCTGTTTTTAACATTAGAGCTGCAGATATACTTATTTCAGAATTTGACTAGAGAGCTAATGAAGTGATACTGGGAGCTGAGCAACTGACAGGGTTTTTTTTCCACCTGCTGCTGTTAAAAACTTTAACCTCTAAATCCATTGCCTACTGAATGCTGGGGGGTTTGTGCATGAAATATTTCAAAATTATTTTTAACAATTTGCAGTACTTATTTGAAATTACAGACTGTTCCTCCAATGATCTTGAGAAATTTGGCAAGAAACATTCTTTCCATATATAAGAAATGCTAAAATAAAGGGGGATGGCACACTAAGAAGTTATTATTGTTGCTTAATTGGATGGGTGACTCATGTCTTCTGAAACTGTGTCCTGCCATGATATCTTTGTGGAACTAGGTATATATAACTGGAAGTCATTGTTTTCTAGAAAATGGACAAAATCTACTGGAAATGTAGGTGCAAGAGGAAGAGAATCTGCAGGGACTGATACACTTGTGGTTTCAGGAGGGAGAGATTTTTCTTCTTTCTGCTATTGTCGTTGTCTCGCCTGTCTCTCTCCTGTTAGCTTCCTACATGTTGTGACATGAGTGGAAACCAGCCATCCTGCTTGACCTCAGTCTGAAATCGAAAGCAGCCTCTGCAAGGATTGCTTGGGGGAAATCCCTGTCTCTGCACTAATTCTACTGTGAAGCTTTAATGCCGACAGCAGGGTCATATGTCTTGCAGAAAGTGAGCTGAAGTTAGCTGGAGAATGTGGAAACCTTGCTTAAGCAAAGCTGCTGAGTTTAGCAATGTCTGTAGTAATAGAAACTTAGCCTGCTACCTGCTGGAACTGTGTAGATGTAGAAGCTTTTTTCTTGATGCTTGGATGTGCACATAGCAATGAGTGTGAATTTTCTTCTGCTTTTTGTTAATTTTTGTGGCTCTGATAATACCTCTGTGACCTGATTTGGCAGATTTTGTCTGCAAGGGAACCTTTTGGGCGATGTTCAAGATTTTCAGTCAGGCAGACAGAGAACAAAGCCACGAATACAGGTGGTATGAGGTTTAGGAAGAGCATTGACTTAATCTTCTACAGTAGATTAACTTGTTAATGTCATCACAGTTATGTATGAAGCAGTACTTGTTCTTTCTTTCTAAGTTATACTGTGACTTAGCATTCTTCATGCATAGCTCTCAAGGCTTGGTTTTGTTGGTTTTTGTTCCCCCTCCCCTAAGTATCTTCTATAAATACATAGCTTTTTATGGAAAGTGGAAAAATGAGAATTGTAATTTCAACTCTACTGTTTGCATTTCAAAGACTCTGGCCCCTATTTTGTTGTTTCTGTGAAACCTTTTTATAGTATTTCACAATTAAATATGTGATGATTCTTCTCTTCCCTTACCCCTTCAGGGGTAACAGGGCAAACAGTGACCAGGGTGTTTCCTGTCCTCTGAGGCCAGTGGTGGCAGTGGCAGGGCCTTTTCCATGGTCTGCTGAAAGAGTCCTTGTTCCTGCAGGCCAGCTGGTCCAATCTGTGCTGTGGTACTACGAAAAACCGGTATGAGTTGCTCTTAACTTGTCTGTGTTAAACAGAATATTCACCATGGTTGAAGGGATGGAAGCTTGTCCCTGCATGGCTGAGGTTCATCATGCAGTTCCAACATGCATCTGCTCCTCGTGGGCCTGAAAACTGCGTCTTGTTTGTCGTGCCTCGGATGTCGCAGTTGTGGGAAAAGAATTTTTTTTCCTGGAGTGGTTGTCAGAAAGAAGATTGCAAAGACGAGTGGAATATACATGTCATGGTAATTGGCAAAAGGTGCTTGTATTACAGTTTTAAGTATTACAGTTTTAAGAGCTCCTCTTTTTAATTATTTAGTTCCAATGTGTTCTTTCATACTTATAGTGATCATAAGTGATGTAAACAGATGAAACAGATGTGTATCACAATTAATCTACATACAGCCAAAAATTAGTAAGTTCCTTCTCTCTTCACTTGACTTTGTAATTGCGTGCAAGGAAGGAACGTGATGAAGTTCTTCAGCATTGTTACCAAATCCCTAGGGAAAATTAATAACAATGTCATGACTGCACCTGAATAGGTCAGCCTAGTATCCTGAATTGCTGTATGTGTCCCCTGGACACTACTGCAGCCAAAGCTAGCTTATCACTATGCAAATATGCTTTATAGGTGCACCTCTAAAAAAAGCTAGCACAGTATTTTTAGATCCACAGTAAACCTGTATGAACTGCTACATGCTTATCTTGAATTTATTATTTTGCATGGTGTAGACTTGTGGATGGACTGAAATGGGAAGAGATTGTTTGGAGATGTTTTATGTGCACTTTAGCCATCCTTAGGATGGGATTGCAAACTAAGTAAGAAACTAATGATGATTGAAAGGGTAGGGCATTAACTTGACACTGGGTTAGTTATCTCCTCTGTCATAGACTTCTTGAGGCAAGTCAATGCAAAATCCCTCTCTCCCAGACTTAGTCCTCATCAATAATAGGGGAATAATCGTAGTTCCTTTCTTTAGACAGGCATTGCCAGAGTAAGTGCATTAAGAGTATATACAGTGAATCCCCTCTGTATAGCGACTTCTCCTTTACGACCCAATCTCCTGACCCCCGCCACCCTGTGGCTTCTCCGGGCTGCTGCGGTCGCTCCCACAGCCTAAATCCCATGCCGCTTCTCCCCCTGACCCTGGTGATTCTGCCCGCGCTGGNTGAGGGGCGGAGCCTGTAGGGAGGGGGCTGGCAATGGCGGCACCGAGCCCCCAGTCCCTGAACGGGGAAACTTGCCCCACAAAAGTGAGGCAAGCTGTGTGCTGGGAGGACGCAGCTGTTGCTGCGCCAGGAGGAGGCTTCTGTCTGGGACCGTACGGGCAGTGCAGCCCCTCTCTCACAGGACCAGTGGATGTTAAAGGGAAAGAAACCCAACCTCCCGACCCCTGCCACCCTGTGGGCTTCTCCGGGCTGCTGCGGTCGCTCCCACAGCCTAAATCCCATGCCGCTTCTCCCCCTGACCCTGGTGATTCTGCCCGGGCTGGCAGCTCCGCGGCGGGGGCTGCCTCTGCCGGGACTAGTGGATGTTAAAGGGAAAGAAACTCCCATAGCAATGCCCCCCCCCCCGCCATAAGTGCACAGGGTGTTGCAGTGTTGCAAAGTTAAGGTTTCTCCAGGCTCCAAGAATGGCGACCAGAGCTCAGGGACACCCCTTCCCCGCCGCAGAGGCAGGGCGAGCACGTGCGGGCTGGCGCAGGTCCCCCAGGGTCAGCGTGAGCACTGGGGCTGGGCCAGGGGTCTGGGGGGGGAGCTGCACGGAGTGTGGGCTGCGAGCACATACGGTCACAGCAGCCGCTCAGAAACGGTTCAGAAAGAGGAGTACACCTAGTGTTGTCATTTTCTTTTAAAAAAAAAAAGAGAGCAAAAACCCCCAACCAGTGCAGTTCATGCAAGTGAAAGAGGCCTTGGCCTTATCCGGCAGCTCCAGGCAGAGTTTGTGGACAGTGCGTAGGCATTGTAAATGCTGCATCTGTGATGTATTGGTTAGAGAGTGTATGGCACTGACATGTACATTTTAATGTTAGAGTTCTTCTACAGATACGGGTGGATGAACTTTCATGTGATTTAGAAGATATTGTGACTTTTATATTGAAATAGCCTTAACATTTGCATTAGGGTTGGGAGAGTTCTACGGTGTAATTAAGATGTAATATGATATGCTAGTTTCTGAATTATGGTGTGTCTGTTCAAAGTGAAGATGCTTTACTGGACATCTTGCAAATACAGGCTGTGGGTAAAATTGAGATCAAGAAATTACAGAAGAATAATCTCTTGTTTGCTACCTGTTTTTTTTAGTGCAAAACATGCTGTTTTGTCTCTTTGTTTACCTGTTAAAAATATATAATATTGCACATGACACATCTTGCGAGGTCAGATGGACTGATGTTAATACAGTGATCCTCCATATAGTCGCGATCCGTAATTTGCAAGATCCCATACTCACTCTTCATTTTCCAGCGAGCTGCGGGACCTGGCTCGTGCGCATAATCTACTGCGACCCCAGACTGATCGGCCCCCAGCCCCGCTGCTTGCGTGGCTCGTGGCGCCGGCACCGCCCCCCACCCTGCTATCATGGCTCGCACAGCCAGCCCGCTACCCGCTCCCCTCCACCCTGCTCACACAACCAGCCCCATCTCCGGTGCCCCCCCGCCACTTGTGCAGCGAGCACAACCAGCCCCGGGCCCCCCCACTGGCGTGGCGAGCACAGCCAGACATCTGAGACAAGTCCCGCTCTCAGAACCATCCTCCAGACCTTATTAGGGGAGGGGGCGTGGCTACGGGCGTGGCATACTTGACTACATGGTGTGATCACTATCTTTGTGGATTCCAACACTCACGTGAGGAGGACCAGACCCAACAGCCCGCGAATAACAGGGGGTGACTGTATACAGTGATCCCCCGGAATTCGCTGGGGGTCGAGTCTGGGCAGGTCCTGTGAGTTATGAAATCCTGAGGATACCGAACCCATGAATATTCAACTACTCCCCACCTGTAGCCATGCATCCTCCCCTAATAAGGTCTGGAGGGGCAGTCCTGGGAGTGTGGCTTGCACTATAGCACCTCATTAAAGCAGAGGAAGCGCCCTTTGGTGCTTCCCAGCTACGAGATCCGGGATCCGGGACATTCTGTGCACGTGCGTGGTCTCACAACTCACTGAAAATGCAACCGCAAATAATTGAATACGCGGATGTGCGAGCTGCGAATATGTGGGGGATCACTGTAATGCTTTAACTGTTACAAAGTATTACATAAATGGTGAGTATTACAATAACATTGATTTTGTTTGTGAAAGAGTTCCTTCAACCACTTTCCCCACGGGAAATTTGTGTGCTATATAACAACTGATAGAAATAATGTTTTTCTGCCTCAGTTGATTCCTAGGCCATCTCCTAATGGGGAAGAACTGTGCAACAAATATCAACCTGCTGATGTTCATTCTTATTGTTTGGAGATTTGTTGAAAATAGTGAAGCCATCAGAAGCTGTGGGACATAAACTGAGCTAGTAACCTTTATAAAATAGTGAGGTCTGGGATGCAGTTTGGGGGTCTGATACGTAGCTGATGTGAAAAAAATCCTTTAGAGTCCACTGTCACAGCATCACAGAATGGTCTGGGTTGGAAGAGACTTTAGCATCATCTCGTTCCAAACCCATACCCTGGTCAGGGACACTTTCTATTAGACCAGCTTGCTTGGAACCTCATCCAGCCTGCCCTGGAACTAGTTGCATTATGGATGGTAAAGGAGCATCAATCTCAGAATTTCTTTGGTGTGAATCCCTATACCTGAAGACATGATCAGTTTATTAGTCTTTCATTCCAAAATGAAAATTATACCATGTAAGGGATTTTATTTTTTTCTTAGTGATTTCTTTTGGAGATTATTAAGTGTTTAGCAGAGATCATCTTACCAACTTTTCTGGTAAGTTTCTGTGTGACTTTCCAATTATTTATGACCTGTTCTTTTCACAATTTGCAGGGTCTTACTGTTCCTGTTCATAGTAATAACATAGTTTGTATCTTCCGCAAATACAGGTAATCAAAGTGTAATGTAGTATTACTGATCCAAAATGTTATGACTTCAATTAAAATGTACTTACGTTGTTCCAAGACTCACAGGGCAGACTATGTAAGTGCAGGATATTTCTGATCTGCTTAACAACATTGATTTCTATGTGCAGATGCATTGATCAATAGAATTAAGTTTTTTCTGCAGTATTAAACTTAATCATTGTGACCACAATTTTGTGTTTAATAAGAACAGAGTCTTTTCCTCAGTCCAAATAGCTTTGTAAGGGTTCTTAATAGACGAGATTTCTTCATGCTGTTATTGAATGACTTTTTCTTTCTAGTTATAAAGTGCAGGATGAGTATTTGGTCTCAGGTAGGCTTGTTGAGCTGAATCTTTAGGAAGCTTCTGACTTTGCTCTGAGTACATACAAGGTTGATGTCATGTATGCCCCATTGTGGAAATGCTTTATAATGTTAGCAAGGATACAAATAAGCCACTGCAGAAAAGGAAGAGCTTTGTATTTGACTCAGTATTGGTGCCAACCATCTACTCCTGCACTGAAATCCCTGTAGCTAAAAGGAGGAGATCAGGCAGGTGTCTGGTGGGAAACTGGCAGGGAACTCTGATTCTGGGGGCCTGGAGAGTGCTTTGGTTCTTTAATTAAAGATTAGGAAATCTGAGTGCTCTCTGGGTCCCTGGATTCTTAAAACTTTGCTGTATTCTGTTGTGTGATGATCATGCTTGCCCATGTCTTTCAGTGTTCCAACGCCCAGCATTTGCTTAACCGTATTGCCTGATAGCCTCAGTCATGGCTGAGAGGTTACATTTCTTGTGATCCAGTTATTAAAATTATTAGAAATTCTTCTACCCAAATCAAGGTGCAAACAAGACCATCTGCCAAAGTCAGCAGTGTGGATTTTATTTAACAGTAAATATGAGGCACAGAGAGTGAGAAAGAAATAGGAAAATGCCGGGAGAGCAGGGGAAGGAAGAGAGTGACAGAGTGAGATGAATAGAAAAAGTACATATCACCATTCCATGGAATCCAGCGACGTCCCATGAGTCTTACTCT
This sequence comes from Pitta sordida, assembly GCA_013390025.1. Taxonomy (NCBI): domain Eukaryota; kingdom Metazoa; phylum Chordata; class Aves; order Passeriformes; family Pittidae; genus Pitta; species Pitta sordida. The sequence continues at coordinate 238,682 of WEKX01014899.1, forward strand.
GGTCCTCTTAGTGGTGAGGGTCCTGCAAGACATAGAGTACGAAGGATTGATACACGTTCAGGATATCCCAGGCACCTCTGCTGGGGAATGGGGGAAAACTTTGCAGTCTGTTGTGACCTCACTTGGCTTGTGCAGCCCTCTGTTGGTGGAAGGCCTCAGGAATGAGTCTGGGATGCAGTTTGGGGGTCTTTGATGGTTTATGACCCTTTCTCAGCTGCCTTTCATGTGAATGTCCCCTGTGTACATGGATTTCCCAGAGGAGGGGGGGATTTACTCTGGTGTGGGGAGATTTTGCCATCACACAGCCCAAACCCTTCTCCTCTACGACACGATGAACCTTGTTTACTTTTCAGACCGGAGGTCCTTGGACAATAGTATTTCAAGTTTCCCCTCAAAGTGCAAATTTCAGCCAGGAAGTATTTTGGGAAAGGGGGATGTTTTGCAGACAGACAGTTGCTTCCTTGCAGCTCAAACAAAAAAACTTTCTATGATTTTTGACAATGTTTAAGACTTTTAATAACATTCCAGTCCATCACAACTGTAATTTGTAACACACCAGCACAATAAAAAGACCCTTTTATAATTAACAGTGACCACAGAAATTATTAAAAGACATAATTTTAGAAATTTAGACCAAAGTCCAAGTGCTGTTAAATGCTGACTTCTTGGGTAGTTTTATAATAGATTATCTCAGTCAATACTGTCATCTGTCTGCTACAAGTCTGTAGCTGTGGGCAAACCAAGGTCAGCACTGCTTCAGCTTAGATGACTGATGATAAACAAAGATATTTCTGGGTCAAGTGTGAAAGAGGCAGGCATATGACAAAAGAACAATTGTCTTATTGTGTGACCTTTTCCCTTCATTTTTTGGCTTACTCCCTCTTCTTTGGTTATCACTACCCTGGTTGTATCATGTCTCAAATTAGACTTCTAAGCTCTTTGTGGAAGAATCCCCATCCAGGGTGGTAGTGGATACTGTTAAAGATAATACAACTTTTTTGACCTCTGAATACTTCATTAATGTCCGAGTATTTGGTTTCAAATATTATTCTCATTTTATGAACTACAGTGATCCTCCACATACTCGCTGTTGATTTTCCAGTGAGTTGTGGAACCTGGCATGTGCACAGAACCTACCACAACCCCAGTCTGCTCGGCTCTGGCCCCGCCGCTCGCGCGGTGCCAGCCCCAGCCCCGCCCCCTGCTCACGCAACGAGCACAGCCAGACATCTGAAACAAGCCCCACTCTCAGGACCGTCCTCCAGACCTTATTAGGGGCTTATTAGGGGCATGCCTATGGGCATGGTGTACTTGACTATGTAGTGGGTTCGCTGTCTTCGTGGATTCCATGACTCGCGTGAGGAGGACCAGACCCAACAACCTGCAAGTAACGGGGTATCACTGTAATCTAAAGTGTCTTGCTTAAGATGCATGTCTGTAGCGTGGCTGGAAAGACTTTCCAGATCCCCTTGGGGTTCTTGCCTGTACTTATAGTCTCAGCTTTTCTCCAGCCAAACTTGTGTGAGTGATGATGCTTGCTTGATGGTTTTAAGAATGTCTCTTGCCAAGGGCTGTGGCCTAGGTATTGGGTACATTTAGGTTTCTCATGAAGAAACCGTTGGGAATGGAAAGTGTCATTGTCTCTGTGAACATTCACCATTCTCTTCCCTTATTTGTAGCCCATTATCTCTTGCAAAGCCTCAAACGAATCTGTGGAGCCCTCAAAACTATGGTATTCCATACAGTGGACATCTGTGCATGCCTGGTTTTGTGCTGGAGTGCTGGAGACTTGCTTGAGATGACAACTGAATCTGCAGCTCTCTTTCCTGTTGCACCTCAGTGCATTCAGATGTGTTCCCTTCTCAGGGCTAAGGTGCGGAGAGTTTTGGTTTGTCTCTGGGGTGCAACTCTGCAGCTGGTGTGTTTGTAGCAGAAGAAGCATTCAGAATTGAGGACACGTTGTGGTTGTGTGAGGTATGCGAATGCGAGGGCAGGGAGAAGCTTTTGGCCTGCTCTTTGGTATTCTGACTTTGGACCCTGCTGTGATTCGTGAATGTCGGAGTGTTACTCTCTCTGTTGCTAGCAACTGCCTTCCCTGACAGCTCCAAACAAAAAAAGCTTAAAATAGCTATCTAAGGGCTTACAATTAGAACTGTTAACCCATTTCCAGTGGAGAAAAATAATGTTCATGTTCATGTAGGTTTACTAAGCTTGAAAGCAGCATTTTGTTCTCTATAACTGCTGTGCTCATTCTTCTCTCTAAGGCTGCCTGAGCCTCTTCACATCATGATGTTTATCATGATGACAGAAATATTCACAACTTCAGTACAGTTTATAAACACTAACCAATTTAAGAAATGTACCATGTATTGATTTTATTAAAGGATATGCCTGGTCTGTGTTCCAAAGCCATTTGTAAAGATGGGCTTTCCTTGCGTGCATGTTTACAAAAACATAGTTTATATAGCTGCCTCTCTCATAGTGCAAGATGAAAGACTAGTCAGGTTTAAATCATTAATTATTCGTTTTCATGTGAAGAGGTTTGCAGAAATTTCAATTATTATGGTAATACTATTAAAAGTTTTGCTTGAAAAGAAATTAAATGGAGGACCTGACTTTTAACATTTCAGTGGCTGGTGGAAAAAAGCATTATCAATTCCTTTAAAAATAAATCAGGTTGTGGGGTTTTTTCCCTTTTGTTGTTTGCTTAATAATCTGCTAAATTTTAAAATTTCAGTCTGTCTTTCTCGTAGTTTTTCTTCCTCATCCGTGTTGATTTTGTTCTAGTAGAGCTCTTTGTTTAAGCCGGATTTTGTCTAGCTTGTTTGTTAAAAGGACAAGACTAATCAACACTTAATGGGCATTTTCTTTGTAACACCTTTTTTTTCTTTCTCATCCTTTAAAACAAGATTATGTGGAAAATCCCATGTGTCTTTTGAAATACAGGCCTTCAATACTAATACTAAGTTTGCAGCTTTAATTGAGAACAACCTGAAAATTAGGTTATTTTTGAGTGTTCATTGATAGTACACAGCTCTTTTCTCATAGAACTGTTGTCTGAAAACTTCTCTTTGCAATGCATCTGTGGTGCTTCAGACCCTGTAATTCAAAACCCCCAAATCCTTCTCTATAATGTCCTACATGCTGTAGTGGATCCGCGTGTTTAGATGGAATGTGGAAGACTATGGTGCTGGGGATAAATAAAACCACATCTATGAATATAAATAGTAGGTCCAAATTGAATCAGATGACATGCTTTGGTGAATTTGAAGGCTGTTGGAACAGAAAATTGCCCAATTAAGTAATGTTCATGAGAATGCATTTTCACTGCCTCACCTTCATTACATCCTTTACTGTAAACCAAAATATTTTATTGAAACAGTTTGTATCTCTCCTTTGATTGATTAGTTTATATTTTTTCCTTTTGGATATGCGTATTTTTCCTGAACAAGATGGTAGTTCTACATTTTGTGTTACTTTCCTTGCTATGGGTAATTAGCCTCTGGTGCTGGATGTCAGGTGTGGTCTAGGCTGGAGCAGTAGTTTGTTGCACCTGGTGGCGCAATACAATCTACCTGATTTTGCTGGCCCATAGTCCTTCAGCATGACCTTTGTCTCTCATGCTTTACCTCAGAGGGCTGATTAATTTCATTTTTGAGTTTCTAGTAAGTACAGGGGTTCAATAAAGCTTTACCAATTCCTGGCTTCTGAAAATGGGAAAGTGAAAGTGGTAGTGAAGTAATTCCAACCATGCTGCCCTCAGGTCAGAGGCACCCTTGTAGTCAGTCATAGCTTCAGTCTTTTTCTCTGCAATAGAAATGGGCCAATCACGTGAAAATTTGAGTAGGTCATAAATATCTGCCATGTGTGTTGCTTATTTAGGTTGTGTTTGCTAGCCCCGGGCAGGCTCCTTAAGGAAACAGTGTGAGTTGTCAAACTTCCTGGGTGCTCCGTTTTCCCATATGTGGTCTGTGAAACAGCTTTCCTTTCCTCTCTTTGCCTTTATTATGGGCAGGTGGTAGGTTTCCTTTCTTTTCCATGCAGTGTTACAGAAACAAATAAGCCTCCTCTGTTTCATAGGCTTTGTTGATTCTAGGGCTTTGATCTGATAACAGTTCTCGAGATTAGTTTCTTACTTGGAGGTGTTGAGGGAAAATGATTGATACCTACTTAAATTGTTTTGTTGTGGGCTTCTTTTCACCTCTTTCTTGGTTCTTACTCAAGACTGTTGTAAATGGTGCTGGTGGTTTTATAGGGGCAGATTTGTGTCAGCTGGAACAAGTTTCTTGTTTATGATGCACTGTAAGTCTCCAGTCATTTAAAAAGCCAAACCTCTCTGTCCCCTATTGCACTGAAAGAATTAAAAATTTTCTTTGCTCTTTCTGCACGTGTGTAAATAGCACACCCAAATTTTTGTTTCTCACAGGAAGATTTAATTAATGTTTGTGTTTTCTTGCAGGTTGAAGGGGAACTGATAGCTAGTATCCTTTGTGCTTGATTTTTGACCTTGCTGGTTGTTTGACCTTAGAAGTGATTTGTAGTTCCTCTGTGTGTGTTCCTCGTTATTAAGATTCTTTATGTATTTCATAGATGTGGGATTTGACCACAATAATGAGCAAATTGGAGAAGACAGGTTTGATTGCTCTGTCTCAGAAGGCAGTGGGTAGCTTTCTGCATTTGACTTAAATGTAATAATTGTTCTTGGAATCCGTTCATTAAGAGTGATTGAGGTTCTTACGGGGGAAGAACGGTAATTTCAGTTGATGGCAGCAGAAGGACTTAATGAGAAATGATTCTCACCACTCTAATTTGACAGTTTGCCTGTAAGGAGCTGTGGCAGCATTGTTGCAGTTAGGGCAGAGAATGCACATTAGCTAGAACCTGGGAGCACTTTATTTTACATGAAGAAATCCCTAAAATAGAGGAATTTAAAAGCTAAGATGGTGGAATACGAGATGGTCTACAACCACTTGTTATTCTCTGCGTCCCTCATTTTGCTGAGGTTTATGAGAAGTCAGAGTCTTTCCTGAGTCATTTCTGCAGCATTCTGTCAGAGAGAGTTGTGTGCAGATGATCTCAAAGGAGATGAGGAATGTGCCCAATTGAAACTTGCTTATCATGGCAAATACAGGTGCTATAGCAAATGGACTAAACAAAACACAGGAAAGCACAGCCCTTAACTGGTGAGCTAAAAGAGTAAACTTTAAGGTTGTTGCAGTACGTGAGGTCATAAACATGAGACAAGAAAGCATTGCGCAAATATATGCACATGGAGTGTGAAGAGAATATTTACAGATATGGAATAATGGTGGATGGATATTAAATATACATGCAACTGATTTTAGAGAGGTGGATATATTTTATATTAAATGATTGCAGTTGAGTGTTTTTAATTTGTGCATAATAATAAACTGGGACTAGATGGTTGCGGTGGGATAGGGATGTCTAAACGATTCTGCTTTGGGTTGAGTAAAATCTGCTGATGGGTCTTTAGGGCTGGTATCAGCCTAGTGAGTGGCTCTGAGTGAGTCTTTGTACCTTGCACTTCTCAAGGTATCTCTGCTTTGAAAGGACTTCAGAATTTCAGAACCATCATCCTGGATGCAGGCAAAGACTCCTCCACAGTTCCGTTGTATACTTCAAAAGTTCTTCAAGATGCTTTGCCTAAATGTAGCGCTCATGATGTTTTATATGTATTTATGATTTTCTTTAATGTGCTACTGCAGTTTCAGTTTTGGCTAAAAATGCTAGCTGTAACTTTTCTCAGTAAGGTGCCATAGGTTACTTTGCTTACATATTTATAATTTGATTCCATAAAATAGTGCATGCGTGCCCGTTGGGTATATGTGTGTGTCTAATTTGGCAATCTTTTTAGGTGTAGAAGAGAAGGCCTTGCAATATGAAAAATGCCTTAGAAATCTAAAAATATTTTTACATTATTAAAGGAAGTGACATACAATTTATATTCATCTGAAGTCCAAGAGATGTTCTTTGAATGTCAGAAGTTCCTGGAAGAGAAAAATAACTGATCATGTTACATGCCAAATCTTAGCTTTATTAAAACGAAATATACTGATGCTAGGTTCTGCTTTTTCTCTGTGCAGTGTGAAAGCAATGCAAGGTATCATAACACTTCAGTATACTTGGAGGCAAGGCGCAGTATCTTCTGGGAATTACAGTGTTGGAACTGCTCTGCGCTTTATTCAAAGGTAAGAAGTGGTCGAGGCTGTACTGCTCCAAAGCACACTTAAGCCTGGGAGTGCATTGCCATTTCCCTGTGCTACTGCACGCTGACTCTTCTGCTGAAGGTAAAGAAAACAAAAAAAGTCCCAAAGCTGGTAATTGACCTGGGTGATGATAGTATGAACTCATTCCTCAGCCTCAGGGAGGGAAGGCTGCTTAGTCAGAGAGCCAGCAGTGCTCATCCAGTGAAGCTGCCAAGTGTGAACTTTCCTGAAGCATAGTCATGCTGCAACTCAAACATTTATCGCTGCAGCTTAAACTTTGGACTGTTATTATTAGGATGACATAGAAGATATTTTTCTTCATTTTTTTTTAATCTAGAAAGAACTTCTAAAAATCTAATTTTATGATGTTTTTTCTTACCATATAATGGTGGATACACCAAATCCTCTTCTGTTCTTGGTAATTTCTTAGGTAGGTTATATGTAGTTATTTTTACATGTAACTGGGATGGCTGGGATGTTCAGTATGTATGTCTTGTTCAAAGTACCTTAAATCTCTTTCCTCCCTGGTGAAGTCCTTTTCACTATCCTGGTTTTTGTGCTGAAGAAAACCTTCAGTTGGACATATTCCCTTCCCTGCTTTAGGTTACCTTTGAATTTACTTAATTTTAAACTTTGCATCTTTTTATCTCTTTTCCAAATGAGTGTAGTTCTAAACAGGTCTGAGTTCGGCCTTGTGATGCTGCTGGCTTCTTACCTAGCAATGGAAAAGCAGTAAAAATGCACAAAAGTGGCTGTTTGGAAAGCTGTGCTAATGCAATGCTTTCTCATTAAAGTGAGAGTCTTTTTGCTATAGGTCTTCTGGATATTTTTCTATATAGTAGCTGTAAATCTCAGCCACCAGGATTAAGAACAGCATCAATTTTTTTTTTATTTAAAAAAAATATATTTTTCTCCTTTTAAATTTTTTTTTCCTAAGAAGAGTTGAAAGCAAGGAACCTTGAAGTTGAATGCCAGATTTTTGGCAGTTATTTTTGCATTTTTCCTCGAAGTGTAGAAAATCTATAACAGACCTTCATAAAGCTGTCTGGCAGATTACAGTTTGATCTGATGGTAACATCTGATATATAGAAAACCTTGCATTCTTTGTATTGGAACTATGTGACTGATCAATATAAAAGCAAGTAGAGGCATCAGTGGAAGGAAAACTGGTATACGGTTGTGTAGTGAGGAGAAAAAAACAGGTTGTGATGATTTCAGAAAGTAAGACAATGTCAGAAACCACTGTTACTGGGATTACCTCAGGTTCTCTGGTTTAGTTTTTAGCTCCGATACATTTGCAGTGCTGCAAAAAGCAAGGGGAAAGAATCACATTAATGCTCCTGGGAGGCCTTTCCGCCTCTACAGTTTTGCTACCAGGGATTCGTTTTCCTGCTGTAAGATGTTTTCACCTGTTCTAGTGAAGTTTTGAAATAAGAAAATCTTACTTTATGAACTCTTTGCTTGTATACTAGTTGCAGTTCAGAGAGAACTTTCCATCTCACATGTCCATGATTTCTCCTAGAGTTATTTTTATTCTGGTGAGAGAGACCTGGAAAATGAGCTGAGACATGGTGCTTAGAGGAGAGAGGAATGCTCTGGCTCTGTGATACAAGGTGGCAGGAGTCCATGGTTTGTAGGCAGGGTGAAGGGGGGAGGCAGTGTGGGGAAACAGCTATGTAACAGCTTGAGGAAGTGAGTCACGTCGCTCTGAAACACAGTCCCATGGTTCCAGTAGCACTGAAGCCAAGCTTGGCTTCTGAGGTGGAAGTTGCATAAGTTAATTAAAGCTCTTTGCCTTTTCCTCCTCCTCATTTTCCCAACCCCACCTCAGTGTTAAAACCTGCTCTGTACCCATATCTGGAGGAAGCCCAGGTGATAGGACTTCAGTGTGCTATGTAGTCTTAGTTTATTATTTTTCATTTTAGAGATAGATAAATGTATTGCAGATTTCATTGGTATTAGTGATGTGTATTAGTCTTACCTGTTCACTCAAGGGAAACTTGTTCATACAGCAGAAGAGATGTAATAAGGATTGGTTTTTAACAATTTGTTATTTGACAATGTATTCTGAAATACATTATCAGTGTGAATTGAAGTACATATTGAAAAAGATAGAGACTTACACTTAATACTTTGAGTTTTAGTAGTAGGGATTTAAGAATTTAATTATAATTGAAACTAAACATCTTAAAATGTTTTAGGTGTCCTCATAGAAATACTAGTGCATGTGTTGACACGATAGACCATAATCCTGCAAGCTAGGCTCTTGAGTTTGTGGGCAGCTTATTTCCATGGAAAAAAAGAGTAGGAGGGTAGAATTGTCTTAGACTGCCTGTTCCAGAAAGGCTTTCTCCTATTATGTTTGTAGCTCTACACTAACGGATCCTTTCTGGTGTCTGGGAGCAGCTGTAACAATCTGCCTGAACTACTTTTCCATTAGTGTGACCTGCGCAGGAGCAGTTGCATTCAGCTGTTGAGGAAAACATCTGAGAGAGCAACACTTAGAGCAGGCCATCTACAGCGCTTGGCTGCTTGGAGGGCAGTTCTTAATTGGAAAGCAGCTGTAATGGTTGTGGGCTGGGGCAGTTTGGGGCAGTGTGACTGATTCGCTGCTGCCTGGCCTTTTCCTTCAGAACACTGAAGTGAGCATCTTGCTGCATGTTTGGCTGCAGCCTTCGTGTACATGTGTGTGTTCAAAGGGCTTTGGGAAGTGTGGCCTTTTGGCAAGCCATGTTTTGTCTTGTGGTTTTGAGTTGAAATTAGAAACAGATTATTCTGACTACAGGAAGACATACAAGTAATTGGCTAGATGAGAGGGATTTTAAGAGAAAAACCTTCAGGATGAACTTGAGTGATTAGTCAGAAGTCCGTGTGCAATTGGGAGTTGCATGATGCGAGTACAGTGTGGTATCTGTTTTGTAGTTGTTTTGGTTTACATTCTTCTAGCAGGTCAGTTCTGCTGGTTTTTACACATATTATCCTGGTTTTCATTTCCAAGGGAAGTGGGACAGCCATACACATTGTTGTTTTATCATGTGAGCATTCACAGGCCTGCTAGGTCTGTTGAAGATTCATTGCAATTGCTTCTCTCTTTCAGGACCTGTAACTGAGTGGACCCTGCTGACCTCTGAACCACAAAGTGTAAGAGTGAAAAGACGTGAAAGAAGCACACAAAGAAAAAGGAAATGAATGCGCTTTCCTCTGGGCTCTCTTCCTGTCCTTCGTTACAAAACTGAATGGAAAAGAGAGACTTCTGTGCCTTTCCTCCCCCAACCTTAGGGATGGGTGGATTGTAAATACTGTGTGTGTGGCTGGGAAAATAGACTGAACGATGAATCTTCAGGCTCAGCAAAAGTCTTCAAGCAAAAGGACTGGGAAACGAATTGCCTATTTTAATGAGCAGGAAATAGCTGTGTCATCAAAAGAACCACAGCAGCAGCTTAAGGAAGGACAATACTATGGTCACGGAGGGAATATACCTGTCTCCCAAACTATGGAGATTTCTCATGCAGGGGCATTAACCAGTGCACCCAACAATGTTGCTTTAATGAACTCTGTTTACAATCAAGATAGAGGAGAATCGATGATGATGCCCCAGTCAGTTACAGCTGTCAAATGGCAGAATTCACTAATGGGAAACCGGTTGCCAGAGAGGGGTGACAGCCACTGGCAGTCTCCACATTCAATGTGGAACCACAGTATGGTTTTTGGGGGCAACCCCAAAGGACCCCATTCCAATACTGGTCCCCCAGGCTTCTATGGCCACCCAGAAGCCCTTAAAAGAAATCAAGAGAAAGGCGTGTTTGTGTCACAGCTGGACTTGTATGGAGATGCTGTCCAGCAGATGATGTCTCAGAAGGCTCAGTTGGAGCAGCAAGCCCTGGTTAGACAGCAAGCTCAAATAAATTCTTTTCATCAAATGCAGAAACAGCAGCAGCAGAATCAAAGTCTGCCATTGCAGCCTTTCCAACTTGCATTTGGTCAACAAGGCCAAAAGCAAGGTCTTCCTGAGTTGTTACATGTCTTTCAAGAAGCCCCAGCTTCTTCCAGTCCAGCATTTACTGCTCAACAGAAACAGCAAGCTCTTCCCCAGCTACAACTGTTTGAAAATTTCTATCCTCAGCAGCAGCAGCAACAGGCTGCCACACAAACCTTTGGGCTGCAGCAAACTACTTCCATAGCACAGCCTCATGTGGCAGCTGCAGCACCTCAGCATCACATGATGGCACACCAGTTTCGGCAAACGGAGAGGAACCAGGAACTGTTCAAGGCAGTAACAGAGCAGAACCAACAAACTGTGCTACCTCAGGCCCAGATTGCCTTTCCGAGAAGATCACGGAGACTCTCCAAAGAAGGTGTCCTGCTGACATCTGGGGAAGTGTTGACTTCCAAGCAGGCAGAAGAGCAACCTAGCAATTTATTTCTTCATCACTGGCAAACACATCAGCAAGAGGTCCCATTACAGCAGCCGCCTGAATCACTGGCCCACAACAAAAGTAACTTTTTGCCCCCCAAAAGACTGGATCTGGAGCACAAAGATGTCCTGGTTGATAGTGAGCAGTGCCAGATGGAAACAGACAGGCAAGCCACAACAGAGAATGGTAGAGATGAGGAGAAACAGGCAGCACCAGCTGAAGAAAACACTCATAGAACTAATGATTTTCAAGGAGTCAGAGGTGGTGTAATCCAGAGTACCCGACGAAGACGACGTGTTTCTCAAGAAGCCAATTTGCTGACTTTGGCCCAAAAAGCTGTTGAACTGGCCTCTCTGCAGAATGTAAAGGTAAGATATGCATTCTAGCCAAGGTGGCATGTTCTAGACTACAAAATAGGGCTGAAGTTGAGGAAATTTATGTACATATGCAGGATAGTATCTTGAAATGTACAGCAAGGGCAGCTCTGGAATGGAGGCATGTAGGTTCAGCTACTGTAACTCATAAATGCAAGAGAATAGAGATCTAGTGCAGTGAAGCCACCTAAGGGCAGTTTTATTTTAGGAACACTGAATGTAATTTTAGCCCAGGACTCCAAAACATGGATGTTTACGGCTTAGACCCCAAGGTGATAAGGAATTTTGAGAGATAATTGTAAGCAGTTTATTTGTTGTCTTTTTACCAATTTTTCTGTTAAAAGACTTTACCTGCCAGTTTTTCAGTTTCTGTGGTTGAGGTGTTTCTAAATCATGCTATATAAAAATTACACAATGCCATTTCAATGTTTGTTATTTCCAAAATATTAAAAGCCTGAGAAAGCCTCACATGGAGAACTTACATCAAGCATAACAACGGTCTGTCTCATGCAGCATCCTGTTTCTGAGAATGACCTGAGGACCTTCAGGTCTGCCTGTAGCCCTTCTGTAGGGCTTGTTGGGGAAGAAGTTTAGTGTTGGCTGATCAGGTAGTTCACTACTCCTGTACTTTTGGTGCCCCATCAGTCTAAATAGTACAGTCATTCCCTATGTCATTATGGATTAATACAGTAATTCCATATGGCAAGATGACAGAGTTCAAAATTAACAATCATAAGGGGAGGCAGATGGTGGGATTTTTTGTTAGGTGGGGGTTTTTTGAGGGATTTTTTTGGAAGGTTTTTTTACTGCTGTAGTTTGACTAATCTTTCATAGAGTGCCTCTCTTGAGAAGCAGTATACACTTTTCCATGTAAGCTTTGTTCCCAAAGGCTGATGTAATACAGTTGTCAGGGCATGAGCCACTTTTACCTACAGTTACGCCACTTGTGTTGCTGCCCAGTCAGACAATAAAGGCAAGAGCATTTTATTCCCAGTCTTGTTCTCTTCATCATTTATTTTCCAAGTCTGTTTGTGGCTGGTTTTTTTGCATCTTTTCCTCAGAGGAATGTGCTGTTTGAATGAAAAAAGAGTGCTAAAAACCAATGTGGCAAATATCCATAGCTCCATCTCCTGCACAGCAGGCAGCAAACAGTAACTGTTGGTTGATGCTGTCTTCAATTCTCTTTGCTCCAACTGCAGTTGAACAAGCAGATTTGAGAGAAAACTGGTAGTAGTGTCGTCTACCTGCTCATCCTTTCCCCAGTGATTGTGTGGTTATATTGCAGAAGGCCTACAGTTCACATGGCACTCATCACCAACAGAGTAACAGAAAAAGCAAAGAGACCATCTAGGAAAAGGCCCTGTGAAGTGAAGCAAGAAATTGGCCATTTGAAGGCACATCTGCTTGCAGCTTGATTCGTAATGTAAAGACCAAACAGAGAAGTGTTTTTACAGATACTCTTTTGTTCTTTGCAGTTATGCAAGCAGCTTGTTTGCTTCCATGATGACTTCAACAGAAGAACTCTGTGTTTAGATCTCTTCGGACTTTCAGGATGAGGTTTTGAAACATGTTAATACAGTCGGCCCTCTTGCACTTTGCGCCCCCCATATTGCGGCTTCAGATCCTAGCGGCATGATTTTTTAGCGAAGTAGGAGACCCGTATCTCAACTGTGCGTGCGCGACCTGCTGCCGCCACAGCGGCGGCCCCGGTCCGGCCAGTGGAATAGACAGCGGTGGTGGCTCAGGCTGCAGCGGGGGCAGCATGGGCGGCAGCAGGGGCGCAGGTGAAGGCAGCGAGGGGAGCACAGGCGGCGGCACGGCCGCTATTCGATGCAGAAGTCGGGCTACATGGGTCCCAATTAAGACCGTGGGTGCACGATACAGGAGACCCGACTGTATTCTTACCTGAGGTTGAATGGATTTTACATCTTTAATGGTTTGGATATCGTGTGAGGGAGACAAAGGAAATGCGTTTACAGGAGGGAAGTAGTCTGCTTCTCTTACTAATGCCTTTCTGTTACAAACAACCTAGAAGCCTTCTTGGATAGGCTATGTGCATAGTGTGTGGAGAGGTGTAGAGTTAAATTACTGATGAAAGAAGATGTGTTCACATTTTGAACCAGTTGTTTGAATGTTCCAATGCAGTTGTGTGTACCTTACACAAAAATAGTATTCTGGGCAGCAGTGTCTCTCTACGTGCCGTGTCATGACTGATCATTTGCACCAGAGCTGCCCAGAACCTGTACCTGCCTTTTTTTGGGTGGTGCAAACTTATTGCTGGTTACTGGCTGCAGTAAGTTCTCAACTCTTGGTTTTATGGTTTCAGTTCACATATAACTGTTGTATGTCAAAAGGCAGTGTGGTTTGTTGTCTTGAATAGTGTAGAAAACTTTTCTCAAATCTGAAATGATTGTTTTAAAGGGTGTCTGAATTTAAATCTTTTCGGAGGGGAGACAGAGGTTTTGGTTACCTGGCCTCTTTCCCCTTGCACAGGGCAGGGCACCAGCTGCTACATAAAAAGAAAAAACAAGGGTTTATTTGTGAAATTGTAATTCTGAACTTACCTTCATGGACAACCTTCATTTTGACAGCAGAGAGAAGCTGCCTCTGCTTGATGCAGATGATGCAGGGTGATGGCAGAAAGCACTGTGCAGGCAGATGTTTCTAAAAGGCTGGTGTGGTTTCTTGTCTGATCACAGCAGTGGCCTTGTAGCAGCTTTTTAGTTGAGCTCTGCAGTGGAGTTTTGTCTGTGAATTCAAAGTTTTTTAGAAACAGCTGGAGGGATAGGCAGGATCAATGTGTCTGATGGGTTTCTGTGGGTATCTTGGAGGACTCTAGGTCACTAGTTCATCCCTCAATATTTATGCAGGAATCTAAGCAAAAGTGCAACAAGCAGACTTCGTGCCTCAATTTTTGTAACAGGGATGCTGATGTAGCTGAAAATCCCCTAGCAGTTATGCAACTGGAGGTCCCATCTCTTGTTCAGAGACTCCTTTCTGCTTACCTCTGAGAATAATCAAACTGCTGAGGAACTATTTAGTAATCTGAAACAAAGACTAGTCATGTCCCCTCTTAACAAACCTTAGGTATGTATGATCTTTGACTGGAAAAGCTTTGCTATGAACCAGGACATCTTAAAGGATATCTTGGCTATTTCTATCAAATTCTCAGTGGTGCCTTTTCTCAGTTTCTCTACTGTTCAGACCTCCTCTTCCTCTTTTCTGTTAACTGGGTCGTCTCTCCCATCATTAAGGAGGGGAGACCTTTGCTGGTAATCTCCCATTCTTGAAAATAAAAGGAGCATAGTTAGCTGATTGTACAGCCAGAGACAAGTGACATCTTTTGTGTGACTAGCTGCCATAATTTCCCCTTGTAGTCAGGAAATTAGTTTGTGTCTCTTCACCTACAGAAATCTCTGTAGCACACAGGAAGTACCTGAGGTTGGTAGATTGGTCAGAATTGGTGCTTGTTCACATATTCCCATTATCGTGACTTGTTTTGTTGCTGTTCCCAGAAAGTGTGCCAGAGTGCTTGCACTAGTAACAGCTAGGTCAGTTGGATAAAAAGTAACCTGATTAAAACCAAGACTTTTCTTGACAGTGGTCTAAACAGTGTGGTATGAATGCACTGCTCTAAACAGGGGTTCAAAACTACCTGCTGTGTATATTCCTGCCAGAAGATAACCCCAGAGCTATTCCAGATGTTTAACCAGGCTTCAGTAATAAGGTGCTAACACCATCAATTTCCCTAATGAATACAGAGATTGTATGTGAGCTGCTTCTTCAGCTGTGGAGAGGACTAGTGGGCAGAGATGTCTGTTTCCAGTAAATGACTTACTCACGTGTTTAAAAGGCATCCTTGTTATTCTCTCTTTCCTGAAGTAGCAGAGGGAGGCTACAAAAATTTACAAGAGCCCCTTACTATCTAGAGGTAGTGGTTTCTAGTGCCATGTCTGCCAGCATCATGAATACTCTCCAAATCCAAAATTGGTAGTTTTATGGGAAAGTACAGGTGCATGTCACCAGCCTGAAGTGAAGATCCTCAGAGCTCATTAATTTCTCCTGAAGCACAGTCTGAGATAGCAGATGGCACTTGTAGCTTTACAGTTGTGTGTTTCATCACTGTGTGGTAGGGGCAGATGTTTGGTGTTGCAGTCTCTGTGAAGAAGCAGTCAGACTTCTGAACTGCAGTGTCACTTACCAGATAAGCCTTTCTGTGCACACTTAGCCCTACTCTAGTACAAGGTCTTGGAAGGAGGCAGTCCTGAATCTTCTTGATGTGGTAGACTTTATGTGCTCAAGCTTCGTACCTGGCTTATTTTGAAGGCTTAATGTTTTCCAGAGTGGACCTGCTTGTTGTTAAAAACAACAAAAATTACCAAGACTCTCCTTTAGAGACAGACCAGAGCAATAACCCTAGGCTCTGACTGATGCATGTTGTGACAATAGAGTTGTGCTTCCCTCAATATAAATAGAGTTTCGAAGTGGGACTTCAAACTAGTGGCTAAGAGGGCCAGTGGCATCCTGCCCTGTATTAGGAACAGTGTGGTCAGTCGGACTAGGGAAGCTATCCTTCCCCTGTACCTGTACCAGTTTAAGAAGGATGGTGACCTATTCGAGAGTGTCCAGAGAAGGGCAACAAGGATGGTGAAAGGACTGGAGAACAAGCCCTGTGGGGAGCGACTGCAGGAGCTGGGGTTGTTCAGCCTTTAGAAGAGGAGGCTCAGAGGTGACCTCACTGCTGTTTACAACTACCTGAAGGGAGGTTGCAGTTGGGTGGGTGTAAATCTCTCCTCTTGGGCTGCCAGCACCGGAACAAGAGGACAGAACTTAAACTGCGCCAGGGGAGGTTTAGGCTGGATGTTTGGAAGAGGTTTTTCACGGAGAGGGTGATCCCTCAGTGGAATGGGCTGCCTAAGGAGGTGGTGGACTCACCATCCCTGGAGGGGTTTAAGAAAAGGCTGGATGAGGAACTCATTGACATAGTCTAGATAATAGGATGGTGGTATAGGGAGTTAGGTTATGTAAAAATAAAAAAAAAATGAATTATGGTGATGACATGACCCTGAGATTAGCTCAGACAGATAAAACATAGTGTTCATCGCACCAAGGTTGTGGGTTCAGTCCCTGTATGGGCGTTCACTTGGGAGTTGGACTCGATGATCCTTGTGGGTCCCTTCCAACTCAGAATATTCTGTAATTTTGTGTCCTTTTAGCTGTCTATCCAACCTAGCTATGGATTGATTCTTCATGGGCCAGCTGGCTGATGAGCTTGTTCTCTTGCTCATCAGTGAAGCTGAATGCCTTTCTTCATCTGTGACCACAGTGAAGTGACAGGGCGGGTGTCTGTACCCTTAGGACAGAATGTGCTCATGCTAGCTTTTTAATTGGGATTAGGTACTTGTAATGACACACGGTAGATTCTGTTTGAGGGCTTCAGTAAATCCCTGCAAAATTTTAGAAGTCCAGGTTGAAGATCTGTTGTCATACCTGAGAGTACTTTAGTTTCTACCTAAGAACCACAGGTGTTCAGGTGGATTTCTCAGTAGACTGTGGCTCTGATGGAGGATGACTTTGCATACCTGGTCCTATCCAAGGCTTTCCAAACAGAGCTTGAAGTTGAGGAGAAGTTCTGAAACACCAAAAGGAGCATCTTCTACAGCTTCTGCTTTGCACTTCATCAGAACTCAAGACAACCTTTTACATTTGTGGAGAGAGGTTGTATTTTAAAAAATAAAGTTGTATTTTACATCTGGCTTCTAAGTGAGCTGGAAAGTGCTTTAGAACTGAGAGTGAAATGAGCATGTGGATAGGAATGTGAAGGACTAGAAATCGATGATCTCTAGCAGTACCTGAAACCATTTGGTGTTACAGTATTCATGTGTTTATTCAGTAACTCATGCTCCATTCCCATCTCCTTGAAGGTCAGTTTTCTAGGGTTTCCATGAGTAAAACAGACATGGAAGCTGTAACACCAATGCAAAAAGTGCAGGCTTGTAGTTACACAGTAATACCTCACCCTTTGTGAGGAAGGGGTCTTGTCAGAGTCTCCTGAAACATCTAATCACAAACATGCACAGGTCATTAATATGCACACAGGCCATGACCATTGCTCCACCCCCAGCCACTCCGGAGCGCTGGGGAGCGTTTTCCGCTCCTCCCCACAGGCTCTCACAGCACAGGGGAGCAAAGGGAAGCGTTTCTGTAACGGAAACAGTAACACGCACCCGGCGGGAGTCAGTCCCCCGGCTGGGCTTAGAGTAACAGGGGATGGTGTGACTTGTGGCCGTGCTGCGCTGGGTCTCAGTGGCTGCCTGGGTCATACCACAGTGTGAGCCTTCCACTGTAGGGACCAGGCACGGAGACGTACAGGAGTGGGACAGGGACCAGGGCATGGCGCTGCGGGACCATAAACGCCACAGGAGTGAGAGACACCGTGCACCCTCTCCGCGAGGCTGGGCCAGTCCTGCCCCACAGGGAGCACCAGTCCCACCCCTCGTTGAAGCAGAGGCACTGTGCATGCATCAGCCAGGAAGCTCCGTGAATCACTGAGGCAGATTTATGAGAAAAATTCCTTGCAAACAAGCGAGGTCACATTGGAGGGGTCCCAATGCAGCGAGGTATGACTGTACCTTGTTTATTGTGCTGAGCAAAAGTCCTTCAGGATCAAGCCTGGTTAGAGGACAAAAGTCAAAAGGCTCAAGTTATAATAAGAAAAGTTGATTTTTTACCTGTAAATCAGGAAAAAAAAAGGAAGCAAAAGCTAGCTCTGTTCTTTTGTGTGAGAGTTTTAATTAAAATATTATCATGGTTCGGTCTTTCCTGGAACCGAAATCCAGTAGTATTTGAAATTAATAACCTGCAGCTTTTGATCATCACTAAAACTGAAGAACCTTTATTTGAAGTTATACAGCAGGGTACAAATTTTTCTGGAAAATAATGTCAGAACACAGGTAGTGCAAT
Organism: Pitta sordida; assembly: GCA_013390025.1. Taxonomy (NCBI): domain Eukaryota; kingdom Metazoa; phylum Chordata; class Aves; order Passeriformes; family Pittidae; genus Pitta; species Pitta sordida. Next base: position 256,661 of record WEKX01014899.1, read on the forward strand.
AACTCTTAGGAATGACAAATAAATATTCTAGCAATTGAGACTGTGGACAATCGTCAACTCATTCTACAAAATTTTAGTAAGACTGTGAAGTGTTCTTTTTCCTCCAGTAATGCCTCCAGATCCACTTAGGCTTGCAAATTGCGTTGAGAAGCTTGATACACACTGAAAATGAGATATCATCTTATTTATTTTGTAAGTGCTGCGGAACTTCTTAGGAATCTGTTTTCCTTCTCAGGAACTGGATAATTCAGATGAGAAGAGTGTGCTGGTAACAGCTCCAGGACCTACAGCTACAAAAAGTGTTGTGGAATTTGCCAGTTCTTCACCGGCTCCCAAAAAAGCACGGGAGGATAACAGCCTCGTGCCTCTTATCATTCCTGTGTCTGTGCCAGTGAGAAAAATTGACCTACAGAGCCTTGAAAAGGAAAAGTCTGAGGATGGAAAGCTCCAGAGAGGCCAAGCAAATGATCGAACTCCTTGTGAACGCAAGCCTTCTGTGATAGTCACTCGGAGGCGATCTAATCGTAATACTAACATGGAAACCTCAAGTCAGGTATGGGTATACTAAGAAACCAAAGATGAGCCAGATCTGTAATTACACAGTTTTTGTGTATAAAAAGCATAAACTTTTCTATTAAAGTAGTTTGATCTTAGGGCTTGAATTTGAAGTGTATGTAGTCTAGAGATTTCTTTCATCGTAATATCGCCATATATTGCTGGCTTTTCATGACCTATAGCTAATGCCATGTCTCACTACTAATCACTGAATAAAGCCAGATGAGCAGTAGCACTAGATTAATTGTCTGAGTCAAGTGCTTTCTCCATATGTACATAGATGCTAATAAATTTTAAGTACTCCACATGTCTCTATATGAATAAAATCCATGGTGAAGAGCTAGTGCTACTACCTGATAGTTCCTGTATCCATTCCATTCCCTGTCTTGCTACCTCTTGCATTTTGTACTATTGAGACACCCTCCAACTGTCCTATCTAGATTTTCAGCTACCATGAAAGTATGTTATCATCTCCCTGAAATTTGTCAAATGACATGAGATTTTAAAATTTAATTATGTATTTTTTTTTTTAATAGCATGACGATGCTGTTCCAAAGGATGAAGCAGAGAGCTTTGCTCGAAAACCAAAGCAGCGGCCAAGACCCGAGCCACTCTTCATACCGCCAAAAGCTGGCACCTTTATTGCCCCCCCTGTTTATTCTAACATTACTCCATATCAGAGCCACTTACGGTCACCTGTCCGTCTGGCAGATCATCCTTCAGATAGGAACTTCGAGCTACCTCCTTATACTCCTCCACCAATTCTTAGTCCAGTCAGAGAAGGATCTGGGCTATATTTTAACGCTATCCTCTCTTCAAGTGGTCATTCAGTTCCACCTCCTATGACGCCCAAAAGTAGTCACAGAACTCTCCTTAGATCAAGTAAGTTTTCCTTTCTTAGATTACTTATAATTAGGAACTGTGGAGTAATAGGAGAAAGATCATGCCTTTAGGAAATGTGGTTTTGTGGAACTGGGGCTTCTTAATGATTGTCTGGGTAACTGGGATGGAGGAAATGCAGTGTTGAGAGTATTAAAATTCGTTTACAAGCAATCTGCAACACCCCCTGCTGACGTTATTCAGAATGGAAAAGTCAGTTCCTCTGTAGCAGATTATGAGTGTCTTGAACTGCAGGGAGGACGGCAAGTTCTTGGTCATGTTTAGTGTGTGGGTATCTTTTCTGAGAGATGGAAAGCTCTGATTAGATTTGCAAGCTGTTTGAAAAGTAAATCTCGAATGTGAAGCTGAGGTGTCTGAGCAGTTCTTTATTCTCCTTGCAGATAGTGCAGAAGTTACCCCTCCGGTTCTTACAGTAGTGGGGGAAGCCACCCCAGTCAGCATTGAACCGTAAGTACCCCACAGATTCTTAGTTCCCTAGTAAATGTGCTTCCTTTCTTCCTTCTAAACCTTCAAGCTGCTCTATGTACAACTGGTATGTCTTTCAGAAGTATGTATTAAATCTATCCCTGTTGGTGAATCAGAACATAAGTTGTTTTTATTTACTGTTGTGGAGTAATTTTTCATAATGTTTGCTTGGGCAAACATCGTAATTCTGGTGATTTTAATTGCTTTCTCTTACTACTTGTCAGTCTCTGTGCTGAAATACTATTAGATAACTAAAGGTGGATCTGTCCTGTTTCATTGTATAGGAGTACTGGTTTTGCCCACTGTGTATTTGTTTTAGAGTGGGAAGATAATGCTTCTTTAGGGGAAAGACAGAATGTAGCATGGAAAACTGCAGTTAGCTCTCACATGGACTGGTCGGGTCACTGGTTATCCATGCGATGTGTTGTAGCTGCAACACAGCTGTGAACACTTCATTCCCTCCCAGTGAGCTCAGTCTGAAAGCACTACAGCCAGTGGCATATGGGGTGTGTCCCCTGAGCTAATAAGTCTTTTTAGCTGGCTTTATGCTGGGAAAGCTCAGGTATATGTGGACATAGCAGCATTACGGAACACAGGTTGGAGATACTGAAGCCGGAGTTGTAAGCTTAGGCTTGGGGCCAGTCCTGCTAAACCTGACAGAGTGGCAAATGTCTCTGCACAGTCCTTGCAAATGCTCTGGAAGTGTTATCAGCTCAAGCTCAGTGCTGCAGAACTACACCAAGGTAATTTCAGCACATTATTATACTAGTTAATGAACTCTTGCAAAATCTAATCGTGGAGGTGTGTGCATGGAAACACCCATGTGGCGTGGAAACACCCACGTGGCTCTGCACGACTGAGTGTACAGTCAGGAATCTTCCCTCTCACTCTACAGCGTGCCCTGTAACACTTGAGATATTTAACTCAAACTCTGCCCAAATAAATACAAGGCTTTTTTTACTTTTTCTTCCGCAATGGTTTGTATTTAAAAATGGACTAGAGCCTTTGCTGGAAACTTATTTTTTCTTTCCCTTTTTCCATTCTGCCTTCCTGTTCAAAGCTCAGTATTCTACACTTGTTGGCAGTAGGCTGTCCTGAGCAGATGTTGCAATTATGAATGAGCCCAGATGATTCTTCTCACCTTTGACCTCTCCATGGTGCAATTGTCTTTGTCTGTTGTGTCTGCTGGTTAAATTGCTGAAGATAATGGCATAAAGTTAGCTGTAATTTTGGTTGTGTGTGAAAATTTTCAGATTTGTTGCTGAAATTTTCAAACCCCTTAGTACCTTAATAATGCAAATTCATTTCCTTTTGCCAAGAGGAAGTTACGTGCAGTGTTTTCTTGCTGTCATTTTAAGTCTTACTGAAGAGATGCTTATGCCGGTAGATAGTATTTAACTTTTAACCCTGATAAATAAATAAATTGGTGTTATTTTGTGTTTGGCAGCACTGTTGCAGTCAGTTAGGTAAACATATTTTCCTTAAAGAAAACGTGGCAGGAAGCACTCTGATTTGTAGTCTGGACCCTAACTTGTGATTATCTGATATAGTGTTCTTAATTGCTTGTGCTTTCCCAAACCTTCTGCTAATGCATCCCAAAAGGTCATTTCATTGCTGGGATTTGGAATCGGAAATGTGATAATGAAGCTTAATTGTTTGTGGTACAATAGGCAGCTAGTCTCCCAGACCCTTGTGTCCTAGTGGTTTTGTAGTTCAGGTGCTTCAAAGTCGTACAGCCACCCCTCAGCTGGGCAGCCTTAAATAGACCTCTGGTATATCAGCTGTGAATTGCCTTCCCAATTCACAACCTCAGTTCTGGATGTTGCCACGTTCAGCTGCCCAGTGGGCATCCCAGCAGCACTGTTGTTGCTTACAGGCAAGAGCTCTTGTTATACTGATATCTAGGCTTCATCAGTAAAGGAGCAGTGAAATAATGTAGCTTGAATGAACCTCTGGCAGTCATCTGGTCCATTGCCCTGCTCAGAGCAGGCCAAATGAGTTCAGGTTAACTCAGGTCAACTCTTGCAGTAGAATTCCGTTTTTATTTGGGCATTGCAAGTACAAGGTGTACTAGTCTTTGCTAACCCAGAGATGGCATATTCTAAGTTTAGTTCCAAGATAAAAAGTCACTTCTGATAGCCTTTCAAGAAGGCCCATATTCTTTCCCTCCAGCTTTTCCATTTGTCTCTTTCCTTCTCGGAAGTGAAGTCAGAGGAGTCTGTTTCTTGGGACACAGAATCTCCCAAGACTCCCAGTGCAGTTAACAGTCTTTTTATCTGTTTCCAGTTGTGTAGTGGTTTGACCCTGGCAAGGTCTACACAAAGCTGCTCTCTTGCTCCCCTCTGCAACTGGACAGAGGAGAGAAAATATAACGAAGGGTTTCGTAAGTTAAGGACTGGGAGATATCCCCACTGATCACCATTGTGGGCAAAACAGACTCAAAATGGGAATATTAATTAAATTTATTAGTAAGAGAATCAGAGCAGGAGAGTGAGAAGTAAAATAAATCTTCTCCCCACCTTCTTCCCACCTTCTCCCCACCCCTCCCTCCTTCCAAGTTCTACCTCCTCTGCTCGAGCAGCGCAGAGAGATAGGGAATGAGTGTCAATAGTTTCTGGTGCTGCTCAGGGAGGGGAGTCCTTCCCCTGCTTCCCGTGGGGTCCCTCCCAAGGGAGACAGCCCTTCACAAACTTCTCCAGCTTGAGTCCATCCCACAGGCAACAATTCTTCACAAACTGCTGCAACAGTTGAGATAAGTTGCTGATAAGACAATGGAAAGTGGTAATGGATGTAACACTTCTCAACTCTGAGTCATATTTACTAAAGTAACCTACAACACTGTTGGTTTTATATACAACAGCCTGCTGCATTTGCTTCTTAATAATTAGTGTTTCTAGCAGAGATGGAGACTCCTTGGATGTTGTAAAGGGGGCCTGACTGTTAATTTTTTTCCTTCTCTGCAGGCGAATAAATGTAGGAACTCGCTTTCAAGCAGAAATCCCATCACTCCAAGACAGATCTCTGGCAGAAGATGATGAACATAAAGCAGAGCTGGTGTGGCAGCCGTGGGGTGACCTGGAAACCAACAAAGTCACCCAAGAGAATGGTAAGAAGATGGAAGGCTACTGAACAGGACTGAATTGTCACAGTGGTTGTAGGAGTAACCACAGATCTACTGTAGGTGTGATCTCTCAGAAGTGCCAGTCAAGTGACATGTTTGTGTGGTCTTGAAAACAGTTTTAGGTGTAAAATTTGTTTATCAGGTTGCATGTGTGGGGCAGGGGGAGTTTGGTAGAATTAGGGTTAATTGACAGAAAACTGGGACTATTTATTTCTAGTCAGGCTCTTGCTCAATGAAGCTTCATTGTTTTTGTTAACATTTGAAAATCATACACACTTCTGTATTTTAAGTGATGTTCTAGACATAATAGTATTTTGGAGAAGTCAAGTTATAGACAGAAGTCAGGATGAGGAAGCAGGAGTTGTGGCAGCTAGTAGCAGACTTGAGGAGCTGTACGCTATTGTTGCACGCGATATATAGCCTATATAAATCCTGAAGGGAAGAGGAAGTGGGCAGGGTTGGAAAAAATCTTTCTGTTGAGAGAGAAAATGGGGTATTATGAAATGGGAATTCACAATATAAGGGGAGATTCAAGAAATCTATGAGGTGAAGTGAGGTGGGAAGACATTATTGAAGGAAGGAGATTTGCAAGAAACTCCATGTGTAAATAGTGCTGCATGACCTGCAGTCTAATGAATTCCTGGGTCCAAATCTGACCCAGATAAATTTGCAAGGACATTCAGCTTTTCTGAGAGTTTTACTTTCTGTTATGTTCAGTCCTCCTTCAAAAGATCTAATTAATCATGGAAATCCTGTAGGAAACGTCATTTTAATCTTATCTGAACTTTTTTGTACTCCTGTGGACATAGTGGAAAACCTGCTAGCTGCTGCCTGTTCAAGCATTTTTCCTGGGGGTGGAACCAACCAGGAGCTGGCCTTGCATTTCTTACATGAAGCAAAGGGAAACATTCTGGTGAGTCTTACCAGCTGTTCAACTCTGTGTGATCAAAGATATTAAGGAGGGTCAGATAACCTGTCACTCCAGAGATGAGAGCCTTGCAAACTCCTTGCAGTACATCTGACTCCCACTGTTTAGTGTCCCTGGGATGTCCCTAAAGTGTGTTCTGCCATGTTCACTTACTATGTTTGACCTTTTAACAGACACACTGACAGTCCAGCAGGGCAAACAAAACTGCTAAATGAGTCTTAAAAGTTGTCTTCCTAGGAGGATCACCATGTTGGAAGTTAAAATAAGAGGCGGGACTGAAGCTGAGACAAAGTGCAGCGTCCTGCTGCTCTTTGTTTTGGCAGATCCATTTAACTTCTTGGTCTGTGTCTATAGTATGGCTGTGCTGCAAATTTTATTTTGGTATTGTAAGACGTGATACTCTTTCATTATTGGCCTTAGACTCTCCTGGGAGGTAGTATCAAAGATCAGAGCATTGCAAGTGGCACAGGGTTGTCGTCCTTTTATAGTTGCATGATTCATTTAACCCAGCATAAGTCAGCTCTGTGGTCAGAAGTATCCCACACTTTTGCCTGGCTGCTTGTTTCCTGTTCCCTGGCACTGATACTTGTGAGACTGCATTGACCTGCTTAGGAGAACAAATACAAAGTAGTTTCTGTGTGCATGTGTTAGGTTTCTGGCAGCCCACCGTTGTGAATGCTGTTGCAGGCATTAGGAAGGATCAGGACTGCCTCTGGCAGTAGGAGCTCATTGGTGGTTTAAACTCCCAGGGGAAGCATGAGGCTGTTGTCTCCTTCCTACTGACCTGGAAAACACTTCCAGTTTCAATGTGAACTAAAAAGCAGCTTGAGAGGTGGTTTTGTGTGTGTATGTGCATGCAGAATCTTTCAGTCATGTGACTGCTGTTTTATTTTGAAATATTCCTTAGTTAAGTGGGATCAGATCACAGTGACTTGGATGTGTAAGGCAGGCATCATTTAGAACAGCATATTTGGTTGTGAGTATATAATAAAGGCCTTTGGTTAATGAGAGGAAACTGCTGCATGGTTTCTATCTATGGACTCAGCTCTCTCCCAGTACTGTGGTAGTTGTGTGAAGTCACAGATGTGAAGAGGTGCTGAGCTTGCCTGTGGTACCCAAGACTAGGTGGATAGCCAAGAATGTGATTTTTAGAGTTGTGCTATGGTTCTTTTCAGTTAGCTTGTCACAAAAAGGAGATGATTAACAATTGCCTGGTGTCAGTTTTTAATATCCCAAAGATTCAATTAATTATTTTACTTGTATTTATCTTAGGGAGCTCTGACCAAACTGCTATTGAAGAGGCCAGTGCGACCCCCTGCCCACCCTTTGGCAGATTATCACTACACAGGTTTGTTATCCGGAATAACTCTGCTGCCTGCCCATCATACAGGAATTTTTCTCTCCTTTCCTGATTTTTTGAGGATCTCTGTAAAATAAAAATAAGATTAAAAAAACCACTCTGATGGCTTGCCAGAAATTATATCTGTGCAAATAATGACACAAGAAATGCTGCATCCTTCTGACCATGTGCATGTGTGTGTTGGCATATGTGTTCTGATTCCCTTTATGGGGAAAAGGAAATGCAATCCCTTGCACTAAGCCACAGAGACTGCAGAAAGATAGCTAATACAGATAAGAAAGGCTGTAGTAGCCTTAGAATCACAGCCTATCTGGTGTGGATTTCCACAGTGGAGTTAAGCAGGAATTTTAAGAGTTTTCATGCTTGAAAGTCTCAGCCAGCTATCGATGCCTGTCAGTTTTTCTGCAAAATTCAAATGCCATAAACTGCCTTTGTAGTCTTGCATCTAATTAGAAAATAGTCAGCTGTGTGACACTAACTTCAGTGATTGAGAGTGACCTGAGCCACCTGAAATACCTGATGTAAGGTGGTAAAGCATAGAAATTATATCTTCATTATTACACACTTCTTCTGTAATGGTTGGCAAATATTACTTGATTAATATCTGTGAAGGAGAAAGGGATTAAAAATGTACTTATTATTAGGGGCAAGGAATATTTGAGATGTGATAAGTCATCAGGTAGAGTGGATTGCTGGTGAAAGAAAGGATCCTGTTCTCCTGCCCCACCATTTCCCTAATGAATATGCCACCACAACGTGCCACCACATTGCTGTTTGGTTGGGCAACATCTTAGTTCATCTAATTGAGTGGTTTTTGCAAGCTGAACCAAACTACCCAGTGGTGATGAGCACAAAGGAAGTGACAAGAGGAGAGCTGAGGTGGAGCAGTAGGGCAGGGGTTACCAGCAGTCTGCAGTTTTGCTGGAGCAGGTGTGAGGAGACTGCGCCCTTAAGTGTGTATTAGTCTTATTGAAAGTGAACATGAGGAAAAGGTACATCAAAGAGTAAACATTTGAAAGCAGGAGCTTCCATTACAACTTCTTTTTTTCTTTTTTTACCTACAGGATCAGACCAGTGGAAAGTTGCTGAAAAAAAGCTATTCAACAAAGGCATTGCAATCTACAAGAAAGACTTTTTCTTGGTCCAAAAGCTTGTAAGTTACCTTTGTTTTAAAATTACAGAAATTATATATTCTTACATGTTTGTTGACCGTTTAATCCAGGAAGTTCAATCTTGTTTTTAATGCAACCTCAGTTTTAAGCATTAAGTCCTGCATTCAAAAGATTTCAGAGAAATTTTATCATCCAGCACAGCATAAAATCTCCCTAGAAAGCTATAAAAATTGTGTTTGTTTTGCTCTTGTTGTTTACTTCACCTTATCACTTTTCTGCATTTCTTCAGTTCATCCATGCTGCAGATAATTCCTTTGCAGGGCATATTTATAGAGCACTGGTAATATTTGACTTAAATGGCTTGCTTGTAAAACCAGATAGGAACACATTCTTGCCACTCATGGAAAGCATTAGGGAAGAATATGTGAATGATGCATCATTTAGGACCTCTCTTTCCAGTTTCTTGTGACTGATCGTAAGAATGATCACTCCTATATTTTGATGTGGTATGACATGTCAACAAGGGGAAAATCACTGAAGGAGAGTGCAAAACCATGAGCTGCTATATATTTGCTGAATAAATTCCCCAAAGGCATTTAAGTTGGAAAGCTCAGAAGCTAAACATATATTCCAAAACTTCAAGAAAAATCACTGATACAGAATATGTAGATGATTCGAGGGTCTGTAGTAATAATTTTCTACCACATTATGCCTATGAAGAGCACATAGCCAAAATGAGAAAGGGCCTCAAACCTTCATCTCCATTTTTGGATTGGTATTCTCGTCTGGTCTTCCCTGAAGTGCTGCTGGAAAATAAAGCTCCTCCATAAAACTTAAAGGCTGCTCTCAAGCCTGACAGCTCAACTGGAACATTTCAGAGGCCAAGAGGTGCATTGAGCTTTCAAAGCTTTGGGTTCTGTCACCTTTACATTGGCCAGCTTTTCTTTGGAAAGTTGGTCCTGTAGTTCTAAGTGAGTAATAATGGCAATAGGGAATAAGTTTTGGGATGAGGCATACGGGCAAATATGACACAGAAAAGAAGGCTTAGCAGCACCTGTGGTGGAGTGGAGTCTACTGAGGAATGAAAATATAAAGTGTATTTATGGTACCCTTAGTAATTATTTATAAGCCTTCTAAAAATCATGTGATCCATTGGACTTGGATGTTTTCTAAATACCAGATAAAAACCAAAACTGTGGCTCAGTGTGTGGAATTCTACTACACATACAAGAAACAAGTGAAAATTGGTCGGAACGGGACCTTAATCTTTGGGGACATCGATGCTGCTAATGAGAGATCTATGAAAGATGAAGCTGAAGTTGATATCAAGGTAATTGCCTAGGTTTCTTTCACCTCTTTTGGCTGTTGTTTGAAGTATTGTGTGTTGTCTCATTTGCTGATCAAATGAAAAGCAGAAACAATTTGGCTCCTCCACAGGAGGAGTCCAGACTCACGATTTTGGTGTCTGTAAGTACGTGTCATTATGTGACACAGGACACAAGTTTAACAGTTTCTTTGTCTTCTGGTTAAGAGTTCCTATAGGTTTGCACGTGTTCTTCCTCTCAGAAGGGACATCTTCAGTGAAGAACAAGGGCATGCAGAGGATGAGGAAGAAGAGGAAGAAGAAGAGGCAGAGCAAGGGTTTGATAACAGAAAGAGGAGTGCAGATGAACAGACACTACAAGATGCTGTAATAGTAAGTGCTGCATGGTGCATATTCTTTCTCATATGCTTTCCATGCCACCTTCACTCTGCAAGTAGTTTAGAAAATGGCAGGTGGGCAGTTCCAGATGTAAAAAGTTTCCACCTCTAATTTCTCCTGGAGCTGGAGACTGGGCTGAGGTAGCTCAGAGTATTTCTATCAACCAGACTCTGTGCTGTTATGGGAGAACTGGGATCCATAAGGGCGCAAAATGCAATGGAATTCCTTGTAGTTGGTGCACACGTGATGAGAAATATCCTGAAAATACCCTGAAGAATTTCTCATTGAATAAAACCTTGGTCTGGAATAAATGAAGCACAGGAGCTCAGCCATTGTCTTCCTTTTGATGGTAGGTTTAAGTGTCAGTTTGCCTTAACTCTTCCCCTCTCTCCAAAGGCCAATGATGGCAATACGAGGAGTCAAGAGACAACTGTCACGGGCAGAATTGGAAGGAAGCCAAGGGAGGCAACAGTGAAGCCTCGAAAGCCTATTACTGCTCCAGCGCAGAGGAAGAAGCGGAAACAGAAGATAAAATCAGATGCTACCAGTAAAAGTCAAAACACAGAAAACACATTTCCATGTAAAAAATGTGGCAGGTAAGAGCACCTCTGTTTCCCACAGTAGTCACGGAATCACCATGGAGCATTTCCTGTGGAAGCTTTTTTTCTCAAATGAGCCTTCCATCTTTCTATTAAGGCTAGAGATAATGGCAGTAATTTTAATGACTTATTGCCCCACTGATACTTGGAAATTAGGGACTCTTTCCTCAAATGGAGTGAGACACCCACCTGCATTTCAGCTGGGTACAGTATTTGGTGTTAAGCTGGACTTTCAAGCAGGTGCTGTATCGGCCCACTGTAGGGGCTGAATTTTTGTAATGAATAATTTCAATGCATTTGCTAGGTCACATATTAAGAACGTGGTATAGACTTAGGAAGAGTAGTGTAGAAATATAGAACACTACCATTCTTACAGCAGCAGATATTCAGCCAGTAGGTACATAGTTCATCAGGTTAAATTTGCACCTATGTTGGGTGGATGTAAAATATGTTTCTCTTTCATCACACGGTTTTTGTAGGTTTCTCATCAACAGAATCATAACTGTCATTCAGCTTTCTACATAAATTGCTCACTTTTAAAACAAGTCTTGTAATACCCATTGTTATCCCTTTTATTTAAAAAAGACACCAAGCTAGAGGATGGCAAGAAGCTGCAGTCTGTCCAGTTACTTCTCCAGGGCTGTGATTCCTGCTGTGACTGGGACTTTTCTGAAGGTACCCTGTCTCCGTGCTCTCAGGGAGCATGTGGCATTGGAAAAGGCAGTGCTGTGAGAGGTCAGGCAGTTAGGATTTGGACTTGGCCTCTGAAAAAGGACAATGAGGCGAGGATTCTTAACAGTATCCAAATTTTTCCTGTGCCATTTGGTGCAAAATCCCAATAGTTAATGGTGAAATGTGGAGGAATAGGTTATAGAAGTGCAGTCAGGAGGAAAAAGCTCACTGCTTCTAGCTGTGTGGACAAGGCTCAGGAGGGGCACTGGGCCGTCAGTCACCTCCATGCTTATTGTATTTTTATAGCAATGTTATTTATATCAATTTTATGTGTAATTCAGATACCAGCACTGCCCTTCTGAATTTAGAGCTGAATGCAAAATAAGAGGAAATGGCCACATTAAGACATGAAGCAGATGGTTTAAGGGTGCTCAGGGTCTCCTGCTGGCATTCCCTGGTGCTGGCACACCAAGTCATCAGTGGTGTTTGCTGCGGATGCTCTGTTGCAATGCCAGTGTAAGCTGGGGTGCTGAAGCTCACAAACTTGAGGCTGGAGCACCAGAAGCACTTTTGGAGAAGCAAGAGGAGAGCCGAGTGCTAACATCCATGTGTGCCTTCCTCAGGGTGTTCTACAAGGTGAAGAGCCGCAGTGCTCACATGAAAAGCCACGCGGAGCAGGAAAAGAAGGCGGCTGCGCTGAGGCAACAGGAGGAGGCGGCAGCAGCGGCGGCAGCTCGCAGCCAGGCCCGGCAGGAAGGGAGCAGCGACAGTGGGAGCAGCAGCAGTGGGAGCAGCAGTGCGAGCTCGGATGAAGATGGAGAAATATAGCAGCAGACCAGAACGGAAGGGAGTAGCAAGGCTGGACCCAACCTCCCACTTGTTGGTCTCACTTCTTTTGCTTGCACTTTTCTTACCTGAACCATCAGGTCTTGGTTTCAGTGCTGCCATTTCCTTCTGCCACATGTTCCACTTCGCCTTGCCAGTACTGACCAAGCCAAGAATGGTGGATAACTTGGATTTTTTTTTTTAAGACTAATAGGATTTCTTTTCTATTTATAATGATACCAGAGGTACATAATAGAACAATGTCACCTGCAGTGGAAGTAAGTTCTCTCAGGTCAGTCAGACCTTTTCTTTTCGTTCTGGACAGGAATCATGGTATCGGGACTCTTGGATATAAAGATTTCCAGACCAGAGCAAGAAAATAGAGCTGTACTCTGAGCTAAGCGTATCCAGTTACTGTGACGCTGGTGATTTCTAGATGTTTCCTTTCTCGGCAAGTTCTCCTTCCTTTTATGGTTTCCTGCCTTTCTTTCTGAGCAGTTATTCAGGCAGCCAACAAGTTTTGTGGAAAGTTAGTGTGCACTTTTGACCTCTTGTTTCACAAAACTGAAAAGCGAGATGAACAAGACACTCCTCCTCTTGAGAGGAAGTTTTATTTTTCAGACAGCCTGAGGTCGTTTCTTTTATGGCATTAAGAATACAGCTATGGATATAAAAATACGCTGTGGGATTAGAGTAGCCACAGGCCTTGTGGGTTGTCTCACCTTGGAAAATAAAACAGTCTGTCTTTGATTAACTTAAAGGAAAGTAGTCTGGGCTTCACAAGTGCAATTTGAAATGAAAACTGCTGGGTTTGACTTTGCATAAGTGGGGACAGGTTTGTCTAGTGAGAATGAACCCACATCTTGTGCGCCTCAGAGATGGGAGGGGTGGACTCTCATCTCCAGCAGTGATTCCTCTGTGAATGTGTTTTAACTCTCAATATCCATTTCTGCCTTGTGGCAGCCCTCATTTACTCCTTGAAATTACTATCATCAAGAGCTTTTATGATGTGGCCCTAGTTTCTCCAATACTTCCTATCAGATAGTATGTACTTGCAGGAGAAGCTTGTCCCTTATTTCCACACCAGTGGCTGGGCAGCACTGCCTGCTGGGCTGTCCTGCTGTGAGCTGTGCTCTTGCCTGAAAGGCTGACTCTTCCTTCAGAACTGACACAAGCTAATAGCCCCAAAAGCTAGCCACCAAAAGCTGCTGCTGAAAGAGAGTTAAGAGGAAGTGTCTAGGCGACAGATGTTAGATTTTCACAGGATTGTTCTGTACATCTTTTAGCCCACATTTATCATTATTTTGTGAGGATGAGTAGAATTGGATCACTTTTTCTTCATGGCCAGTTGGTCCCAGCCCATAGCCTGGCTGCCCAGCTCCCTCCCTCCAGCCAGTCCTTCCTGGCTGCTGGCACTGTGTCATACCGACAGTACTGAAGGAGCCTGTTGCTCCTGCCTTCCTTAGCAGGGATCCAAGAGACGTTGTTGTATGTGATCCTCAGACTGTGCCTGACTGGCAGATTGTAGATTGGTTTTTTTTAACCTTGACCATTCAAGCTGCTAGATAAATGCTCAGTTAGCTACGGAACGTGGCTGTGACTCCAGCGTGCTCTGACAGCCTTCCTGCCCCATGGTTTTATGGGGGCTTCACCCCTTTCTTTGGGAGGCTGTGTATTGTACCATGCTTGCTTTGACGTATCTATGCCTTTGCATAGGATCCTTTTCCTTAACACAAGAAACAGTTAGTACTCCTACAAAATCAGTAGGAGCATCATTAAGGACTGCATTCTTTGCAGTGTTAACACTTCCTGCCTGTAAGTGTTCAATTTTCTGCCAAGATTCTTTTTCTCATTCCTATCAAAATTAGGTTTCCTTTCAGCATTTGGATGACTGTTCCATGTTCCTACATGCACGGGTCTTTGTTGACTAACTAGGCTGTGGAAGCAGATGGAACATCATGAACTGTAAAATCATTCAAAAACTGCAAAGAACTACAAGCTGCTAATCTTTAAAAAGAAGCTTAAGCAAATGAGTCTTCGTATGAAGAGTTTCAATGTTGATTGTTATCTCTCTTATAAATTGGAGAAAGAGCTTGTCTGCCATTATCCTAGGGCCCTTGGAGAGAATAGAAACTTTAGCACACTGTGTCACGATGGAGTATGTGAAGCAGCCTGGACCTCATGGTCCACTTAGAGTTCTGGGATTCATTCCAGTAAAAAAAGTGATGCAATTAAACAAACTTCTGAAGTATGTTTCTTGGGAATTGCCAGATCTTGAGAAGGGCTCTACAGGTCAGAAACAAGCAGAGCTTGTGAGTGTATCTAAATAAGATATAAAGTAATGTAGATATAATGATCCTGTTGTAAGGGATGTATTTGCCTGGGATACCTGAGCTGCAGGAGGCCTAGAAACACAAAGAAATGGAGGTGGATTTTGTACACTGTGAGAAACACGGCCAAAATATGAGGTTTGTTTTTTTTTTTATAATGGAGTGATCTGATGAAACCAGAGAATGAAAATAAGGTTAATCAAAGTGTCTTAGGAAAATGCTTTTACTATCCTTGCTGAAACAGTACAAAGTCAGTCAGTGTGTCATCTCGTAGGGAAAATCAGAAGCTGTTCACATTGGGGCAAACCAAAGCCCTGTCTAGCATCAGGTCTTGTTTCCTGTGGTGATCAGGAGCCCAGGAAAAAGCAATGGACGGGATGGACTAGCAAGTATAGTTCCAGCTAGAAAATAGGATTCTAAGCTAGAAGAACTTAAGTGTGTTCTCTGGTAAGGCAGATCTGCATAGAGTTTTGTGCTGAAATATACTGGTCTCCTTATGGGCAGAAAATCAGAGTATTTCTCTGCCTTTTACTCTTCCCTGTAAATCACCTGCATTTACTAATTTATTTTTTGTGTGTGTCTGGAAGTATGCCTGGGTGATAATGAGCAAACATTTAGTCATGGCCCTTAGGAGTTTTCAAGCTTGCAGTAGTGTTAGCTGAGGCAAAACAAATTATGGTGACAAAATGATCAGTTGAATAATTTGAAGAACGAAGATTTAGGAGGCAAATCATGGGATTGTTTTAAGTACCAATTCTTCCAGATGTGATGATTCTTGAATGCAAGCATTATCATAGTCTTCCAAAGACCATATCTTTCACTGATTTTCCCTCTCCTAGGAAACTGATAAAATTTTTCTTCTCATCGAGCCATTGAGGTGCCAATAAGAACAAATTGGAAATTCTTTACTTGCACAAAATGCCGTGTATATTATGCACTGATTCCAGTACTGGTTGTTTCTCTCCCACCCTGCTGCAGTATAAATAAAAGAGAACAGGAAAACTGGAGTATGCAGTGAGGTCTGTCACTGGAAGAAAATCAGACAAGGGCTTTTTCTGAGGATAACCTCTTTAACAGCTATGGGTTGGCATGGCTGACCACAATCAGGTAAATGTTCCAAGTAAGTGGCATCAAGTTGGAATGTTTCTGAGCATATTTACAAATTGCTAGAAGCCATCAGAAGACTTCTTTTTTGTCATGGCAATAAGGAAAGCTGTTTATCAAAGTATCATCTTAAAAAAAAAAACAAAAACAAGCAAAACCAAACCTGCCCACTTGCTTAACAGTAGGAGTTTGGAGTTGATCTTACATTAGAATTAGCTCTTGCCTACTAGCCAAAGTTGGCAGGGAATTGTTGAAAAAGAACCCTAAACCAAAACCCAAACAAACCCAGTTTCTCTGGACAAAGCATTTGAACTGAACTTTGTCTAATCTGGAGTGAGTCATGTTCCTACTCTTGGGGGAGGGGGGGGGGAATAACTTGAGTGGCTCTTTACTGCAGCAAAATGTTAAGGCTGTGTTGTTCCAGTTATGATTTTAAAAGACCCCACCCCAAACAAACAAAATTCTTGTCTATGTTCCGTTCATGTATCTGTGGTCATTATTTTCCATCATTTAAAGGCCTGTTGATTGATCCCCATTGGGTGTAAGGATTTGCTGATGATTTAGAAAACAGGCAGTAAAAGCTCAGTCATTAAGTTTGAACAAGGTGTCGCTTTGCTTTACCTCTTTTTATGGGAACAAATACAAGATGCTCCAGTTCTGTAAGTGTGTACTAATAGATTTGCCTTTTACAGTGTGAGGTCAGACATCAGGTGACTGTATTTCAAAGCCATTACCTGTTTGAGTGCTGATACCGGCGTGGGGCATCACGGAGATGCAGCAATAGGTCACGTTTTGCCCTGACCATGTGCTTCTGCCCGTGCTTCTGTCTGCCCTTTACAGACAAGCTCAGTCTGTCAGGTCTGTGATCTGCATGGATAGCATCTGAGTTTTTTAAGACTGTGTGTGTATGTAATTACTAGATAGATGCATGCACTTGTGATGCATATCTGATACAGCTGCAGGTGTTCTGCAGTCTTGCTGCAAGAACCAATCTGCATTTTAATTTATTTGATGTTTTTCCATTTGTTGATAAAGAAAATGGTATCCAAGAGAGCTGGGCTCTGTGGGTTGAAGGCCTGCAGAATCTCACTCAGCCGTACAGGACTGGCATTTTGCTGGCTAGGGACAGGGAGGAATGCAGCTGCTTAAAGGCACGGCAAAGATAAATTCAAAAGCCTGAAAGTAACTCATCTGTTAATCCCATTCTAGACAATATCCAAATTAGCTAAAAATTCTCTATGATACATCAAACTGAGGCTTTTAGTAATTTTTGTCATTGCAACAAGCTTAGATTAACATCAACATTCAAAAAAAGCTTTTCCTAAACCACTCTCAGTAGTTAGACACTTCTTAATTTTCTTTCATGCAGTAGACAAGAAAGCTTCTATAGACACACATCTTATTTTAAAGAAATGGGAGTAGGAAGGACTATTAGCTATAGGAGTCTTGTCTGCTTTCATACAATGGCACTTTTTGTCCAGTGCTTACCTCTGCCGGAAAACTTACTCTCACCCACATTCTCCCACACAAACTCTCTCCCTGCTTTATCGCTGATGTATGTCTGGAAGTTTATAAAGCTTTAGAGAGACAGTGAAGCGGCGTCTGCAAATCATGTTGGATTTCTGTGGGGGTGAGTTCCTTTGTAAGTTTATCACTTGAGTTCAGCTGCTTTACTTGCCCTCCTTCTCTCCTGTGTCATATGTTAGGACGACACAAAGTTTGAATCCCCATCTGTCTAAGGGTCTTTCTTTCCAAGACTAAGATTCTACTGACAGCTGAGACTGAAAAGCCCCGCTAACTTCTCCACATTAGAAGACAACATATATTTTTATAGAAATATAATTGTGTATTTTAAAAAAGTTTCCTGCAGCTTCAACACATGTATTTTTCCCCTTGTAGTTCAGATTTGATACAATTTTTTTTTGTGTTCATTCTTTTCATGTTCTGTTTTTAAATTTGTAGTCAAAGCTTTGGTGTACTGTACAGGAGCAGTCAGCCTTTGTAATTACTGTATAAATGCTTTATAATAAAGTATATTACTTTTATTTTAACAAGTGAGCAGACACTTCCTTTTCTGTGTCTGCTGCCTAGGGCACCTTTTAAAAGACTGTTACGTGTTTAAAATGTACATATATAAATATATTTACCTGTTGCTGTACAGTTGTGATAGACTGGACTGAATTTATTTTTTGTGTGCTTTTTTATAAAATATTAATACACTAAAAGAAATCTTGCTGATGTGATTGTAATGTACTATGTAACTTATTTACTTAATATCCCATATATATCTAAAATACCTTTTATTAAAAGAGGTTTAAAAAATAGTTTCATAGCTGAGTTTTTTGATGGTGTAAGGGAGTGTCCATGGGGTGCAGGCTGGCTGTGGTGTAGAGGAAGGTGTTCCATGTCCTTCCAGCCAGGCTGCTCTCCCATTGTACTCGCCTGTGTTTTCTATAGCAGCATAGCAGCCCTTGAGGCTTTTTCTTAGTGTAAACCTGTCCCTGAGACACCTGCCTGCAATGTGGTTTCTGTCTTCTGTCCAAGAAATTAACTGGCAGGTGCATCTCTAATGCTTTCCAGAAGTGTTGATGGATTGTGTTTCCAGCACCTTCCCAGAGAGCCAGAAGCAACCTTGATAATGTGCTAGAAATTCATGGGGAATAGTTCTGGGTCCACTGTGCTGCAAATAAGGCCAATGGGATTCTGACACTGCCTGAAACAGCTGCAAAGACAGAGGGCAGAACTAAGGCATCACAGAGTAACTTAGTACCTGAGAGGCCTGCATCACATGGAATTCCTGGATGTTTTCAGTTGTAAATCATATTGCATCACATTTTTCAATGGTAGAGTTTAAAAGAAGTTTTAGTAAATACTGTCTTGAAGGCCCTTGTTTCCTACCTGAATCTGAGGGGGTTCTTAAACCTATTTTGTTACACAGCACTTACTTTTGTTTCCTCTGGCAGTAGCTGGGGCTTCTGCTGTGGATTTTAAATATTCATATGCTTTCATCCATCCTCAACCTTCCTTTTGTTTTGCTACTTAACTGGTTTTAGTTAACTAGGCTACATAGGTGTTTCTCACCCCTATGGGCATGACATTAAAAGGTACAAATGTTCCACTGCACAAAGCAGATGGCAGAAATACGTATCAGGGCCTGGCCTGCCTCCTGTGAGATTGCAGTGAGGATCTAAGGCAGCACACCTGCTTTGTTGTTGACTGGTTTTTGGCTTGCTTAATTTATGCTGATGATTTAATTCCAGTATTCTTGGCAAACCTGGCAGGAAAAAGACTCACATGAAAACATTTTTCTTTTCAGCTCACTGTAGAAGTCCTTGCTTTAGTTTAGTCCTGTGCCTGTGGCTATGGATCAGCAACAGCATTTGGAGAAGTAAGTGGTACAGTAAGCCCGAAGTACTTTGCACTTTGTATGTCACGGCTTCGGTACATCGCGCCTTCCTCGGTGAAGGTACCTCGATTCTTCGTGACATTTTCGCGTCAGCGTGTGCCCAGTCCTGCCATGCTGAGGGGGTGGGACTGACACTCCCTGAGAGGTGGGACAGGCACACCCTGCAGGGCGGGGGGTGGCACTTCTCGCTCACTTGAGGACCGCCCATAATTCACTGCCTTATGAGTGTTGGAGAGGTTACATGGTGGGGAATGTTTATAACATGTGGTTTATAGTCCCGCGGTACTGCAGGGCAGCAGGGTCCCTCAGCAGCGTGGCGTGGTCCTGCTCTGCAGCAGCAGGCGGCCCGTGCCCGCTTCAGAGTGGGATCCTGTGGGGAAGGGTTGGGGGATGGTGGCAGTGCTGGATGCAGTGGGAGCAAGGGTCCCCTGGTCCCTCAGGACCGTGGAAGGGATTTTTTCATGCCCTGGGGGGCCAACACCCCCCCCCACGTTTAAACACAGCAGAGCCAAGGGGGAGCTGGGTTCCTGGCAGCTGGGGCCGGCACCAGTGGCCAGGGCTCTGACAGGGGGTGGGCGTCAAGACTTCCAGCCATGGCTGGTACGGACAGCAAGGCAGCTGCTGCAAATGAGACTGCTGCCAGGACCAGAGCGAGCAGTGCCACAGCTGCTGCTTTGGTGCCTGTGGGAGGCTTTTGTCCTGCTGCTGGGCTAGCTACACTGCTCCCATCCCCAGGGGTTGGCCTGTCATTGCCTCCCCACTCCTGTGGGCAATGTTCCCACCCTGTCAGGCTGGGAGGGCCCTGCCCCTGCTGGGACGTCAGCTGAGGCTGCCAGCCTTGAAAGGGAGGAGTGAAAGGGGAAGCCCTGTCGTGCAAAGTAGAGAAGATGCTAAAACCGTGAGCACTCTGGGGGGAAATCCAAATGCTGCTTTTGGGGAAAGGCACAGGTGCCGCCAGAGCTGCCTGGGGGGAGGCAACCAGCCGGCGTGGTGAAGGCAGCTGGGAACCTGGCTCTAGCCCTTGCAGCTGCAGGTGCAGTTGCTAAGTGACCTGTTGGGTGACAGCTGGTATGCCCTAGTGCAGAGCACACACAAGCCAAGTTTGGAGATGCTGTGACAGAACACAGCTAAGCTGAGGAGAGTAGAAATAATGTCTTTTTGTACGCACTGGTACAAGACATTGTTTTGGGGAAAAACAAACTGGAGCTCAGCAATTTCTCTATTTGTCACGTTCTCCAAAACCTTTGAGTGCACACCGTACTCCCCGGAATGGATGCGGCTGTGAGCACCATCAGTTCAGCCCCAGATGGAACCGGGCTATCAGGTCCCTCTGTTCTGTCTGGAGGGATGCACAGCCCTGCGGTGGGTCCTCAGCCCACTGCAGCCACGTGGCGGTTTGGCACAGCCCCACAGTGGGGCCTCAGTCTGCTGCAGCTGTGGTGGCAGCAGAAGCCTGGAACTCCCCTTCCCCCACCCCTCCACCCCCCCAATTCCTGGGGAGTCCCCAGGTGGGGATGGGGCAGAGAAGACCCCCTGTGCTCCCCTGTCCTGTCACACAGTGCGGGGAGGTGCCG
>WEKX01014899.1:286042-304279 GCA_013390025.1 Pitta sordida
GGCCCGGCATGGGCTGAGTCGGCAGCGAGAGCTGGCCGAGCAGCGGGCGCGGCCCCTGGCACACACACAATGGCAGCCCCATCACCCCATCTTGTAGCCCGGCGGAGGGCAATTCCAGCCATGCAAAAACACACATTTACACTAAATGCATCCCAGGAGCACCGTGCCGGCTACCGGCTGGGACCAATTTACATATTCGTCAGCAGACAGGGCCCGCTGTGCTCACCCTGCGAGTGGCGGGGAAGGCGGGGAGGGACAGTATTAGGCTGTTAGCTCCCACCAACTGCCTCATGTCCCAAAACTCACCATCCAGCTTTTTCAGCTTGGGTACTCGTTTGGTTGCTTCTTCAATCCAATTGTTCTGATCAGAGGCGTACTTCTCTTGTAGTGGGTTGCCTACAAACACCAGATCCTCTAGTAATGGCACCTCTGCCAGCCTCACAAACTCTGCTGCAACCACAAAGTTGAAAACACCAACCAGATTGAGGAACATGGAAAGTACATCTGCACCACACATTCCTTTCAAACTCAGTGCAAACACAAAGAGCATTGGATACAACAGGAGAGGGATTGCTTGAAGAACAGGTGCACATTTTAAAAGAAGTCCAAGAAAGATGATTCAAAGCACAAACTTCATTGCACTTATAAGTTAAATTCAACAGTCTAACTATTTTTAGTCTCTTGCATGAGTGGATATTTAGGGATTCTGCACATGTCTGCAGGCTTGTCAGTTGAACTCAAAATTCTGTAAGATACAGCACTCTTTTTCTTTGGTGATTTAAGTCATGCTTTCACCAAACTACGGGAGAAATTATAGAGTAGAGATGTGTGGCTTACCCCAATCTTTCACCAAATTATTTGACATATAAAGAACCTTCAGCTTCTTCATTACACGGATACCCCTCAGTTTCTCAATTAAGTTGTATGAGATCCACAGCTCCTCTAAAGTATCAGCAACTGCCTCCTGGAAAACGACAGGTTTATTCAGGTAAACAGAAGTACATCTCCCTTATTCTTCAGATTCGTTCTGCACCTCATGTGAGAAAACACTAAGGCATATTGGTCCTCATTTCATTTTAAGTAGGTCCCTAATTATACATAACAAATTGGAATTAAAAGCAAAACCATGTTTGCAAATATATGTAAGGAGGACAAAAATTGCAATATTAGAATAAACCAAGACATAACTGGCTGGAGTAGTTGTTCTTAAGGCATACAGGCAGAGGAGACAAATTTTGCTGCTTGTGTACTGCCAACATACATGAAGTGAATGCAGTCCAACAACCACTTTAGAAGGGATGTTACACAGTGAGAGAATTATTCATTCAGATTCATATATGTTTGTACCTGTTGGCCAGAAATTGCTTTCATAGTTCTCTCACAAGAGATGTTTTTTTAGACCAGTCATTACACACTAGTTCTGCATTTCACAGTTGAGAGATATGGCATTTCTGAAGGTGAGAATAGCTTTGAAGAGAAACATTCTGCAGAAGGAACACACACTGTATCTTGAGAAGGAAAATAATTTATATATTCATTAAAAAGGTGTTCGTTGAAATAAAAAGTTCTTTTGCCATGAATTCAAATGTAACAAAATTGATCCAATTTTTTCCTCAGCATATTTTCCCCTCCTTGGTGGACTCAGAACTACCACCAGCTTCTCCTCTAAAACCATATGGCTCCAGGTGCCAGTCAACATAAAAGGGACAGACTCTCAGGAAGTGTGTGTTCCTAGGACTGTGAATATTTTAGACATATAAACATATGTATATTTATATGTATACATATAAATGTATGTAACAAATGCAAATAGACTAAATGTCTTCAGGTAGAACATTCCACATGCAAAAAATCTGTAGGAATTACATTAATCTAAAGGCAGTGGAATTAAAATGGCTTTTTACAGATGGGCAGCAGTTTTCAAATAAAAGTTCTGTTCATCTTTATAGAAGACAACAAAATCTCTCCAAAATTCTGAGTAGTAAATTAGTGTAGCAGAATTTCCAAATGTGAAGAGAATTGAAACAAACAAAAAAAGAAAGATTATCTGAAAATTCAGAAGCAATGGTAAGAGGTTGAACACATCACAGTGAAAGTAGAAAATAAAAGGTTAGGCAAAAACCTTTTATCAAATTAATTTTATTAAATTCAGTGAAGACTTGCATGAACATAGGGAATTACCCCACATTCTAGACAGCATTTCATTTTGTTAGAGAATAATTGATACTAAGAAGCACATACCAATCCATTCAAGTTCTTTATGTTATTTCTCCCCAAAGACAGAATCCTCAAATTTTCTGCAACAGATAAAAGAAAAAAAAACACCTCTTGCTAATAAACAGGGGTTTTTTTTAAATAAGAAGATGCTAAAAGTCAGGTAAAATGCCGTGTTCTACTTACAAGCTGCACTCTTACATTCTTAAGGAAGAATAACCTAATGGAAGTAAAACCTCCTGACCTACACAGATCAGCAGGAATAAATGCAGGGACAGCTCAGGAATATGCTCATGAATAAAAAGCTGCTCATGTGTAGGTTACCTAGTTGAAATTCAGTCCTGATAAATAGTGAATAAAAATTATCATTTCACTTTGCACCTGAACTCTTCACTGCTGACTTGCTTGTTTTGATCTTACACAACTCATACCCCTTCCTCTCCAGGCAAAAGTAGTTCTGATCTTATCTGAAGGCAGCAGATTTGGTTTCTATACTAGAGGCAGCATATAAAGTCACGTGTAATGTTCTTAGAGAAAGGAATACAAAAGGATAAGAACAGGTATAGATAAAGCTGGATACAAATAACAAGTGATGGTATACATCCTAACCAAACAACTAGAAAATTAACATGATGGATACTTGGCTTATCACTTACTTAGGTTGTTCAAGTTGGCGATTCTTTCAATGCAGTTTGTAGACAGTGAGAGTTTCCTTTAAAAGCAAGAATAATCAATTCACAGTATATATGAGATCACTGGACTGGAAGAATTCCTTATCTAAACATTACTGCATTAGAAATAATTGTCTATTCTTCTCTCATTAGATGGTGAACTGATTCTATGTGTAAACAAACTCAAAATACCCTCAAACCATCGAGACTTCTTCAACTTTATTCAGCTTCTGGGAGAGTACAGAGAGGTACTTACATGACATACTGAATTATCTTTTAATGCCTAGCCTTATCAAATGCATAGATGTTTATTTCTGAAATGGCTCTAACCTCTTTCTGAAAGTCCCGATTAAATCCCTTGGGGTTTTTTTTTTGTTCCATAAATTTTGGAGTGGATCATAAATGCACCAGTTAGCTGACAGACTCCAAACACAGACCTATAATTATATATAATTCTTCTGGGGACAAATATCAATACAAAATCTACCCTAACATCCTCTGAGTTAAGTCCTAGGGATGTCTGAATTAATAAGAACAATTGTGTGTGGAAAGAGAAGCTCAGATGAGAAGAAAAAAAAAAGAGAAAGCTGCTGTTTTGAAGGCCATTTAAACATAGTAAATACATAATTGCGCAGTGGACAGCAGGAAAACTGAGATAAAGAAACAAAGAGAAGAGAATAATTTTCTTCCCATTTGTTTTTAACTGAACTTACTCGCAGTTAACAAGAGTGGAGAGAGATTGATCCATCTTCTCTACAGGAGGAACCTGACCATATAGCTTCACCTCCTTTGCCTCTGAAGCCTTCTGGCCACTTTTTTCCTCCTAAAGAACAGAGAAGGTGAGGAAGAGGCTCACTGCTACATACAATTATCAAAAATTACTATACTAAAAAATTACTACAAAAGCAATTACTATAGAAATACAGGTGGGCGGGGGGTGGGGCTGGGTCGGTTTCCTTCCCTTGAACATCCACACTTCCCGGGAGAGGCAGCGCTGCCCATACGGTCCAGGAGGGCAGAGACAGCTGCCCCCTCTCAGCACACAGCGCTTGCCCGACCTCGCTTGCCTCAGTTTCGTGGGGCAGTTTCCCAGGTCAGGGATGGGGGCACGGTGCCGCCATTGAGAGCCCCCTCCCCGCAGGGTGGGGTGAGTCCCGCCCCACAGGAACCGCCCCTCGGCAGAGCAGATGCACTGCGCATGCGTCGCCTGGCTAAGGTCACAGATCCCAGAAGCTGGATTGCGAAAAAATTGCTTCGCAAATGGGCGGGGTCGTAAAGGAGACGTCGCAATGCAGTGAGGATTCACTGTAATTCCAATATACTGCTAAAGATATTACTGAAAAGAGAATTTTGAATCTTGTTTATCAAGATTCCTGCTGGTGTAGCATAAAAAGAGGAAGGCTAGCTTATATATATTATATATGCTTTTTTAAGAAGTTATATTACACCTGAGCAATTTAATTAAGGAGTCCTGTGCCATAAAGAATGGAAAATAGATGGAGGTTTAAAATTCTGAATTAAGGTATTTCCATGGAGACTAACATACACGAACATCAGCCTTGGCCAATGTGTAGCAGAAACAGATTCTTAAAAGCTCTGCTAGAAAAATCTCCTTCCCACTTCACCCAGAGACCTCAGAACTCACGCCTAACTCATATGCCGAGCACAAACTGAACACGGGGGAGTGGGGGTTTTCTGGGGAGGAAACCTCAACAGATCCACAGAGTTAAGAATCCAAAAAAAATATAATTCCTAACTAGCCATTAGAAAAGAATGGGGGAATGTTTCACACTTTAGAGAATACAGGAAAATACAGATTTCCTATTTACAACATAAATTGATAGTTTTCTAAATTAAATACTTTGTAAAGTTCAGAGCCTTACAAACATGGCCATAACTTCAGCATCTGGGTTTATTAAAAAATATAGTCTATTAAGTCTTTTAAAATTCTGAAGTGATGGCAATTATTGGCTAAACACCTAGAACAAGTATCTATTTAGGGAGTAGCAGCAGTTTTGACAGCTGCCTCTGACAGCACAAAGGGAACATTTTGTGGGAGGACTGGAGGTCTATTAACAAAGGAGAGATCTCAGTGCTTTCAAAACAAAGGCTCTTGTTTTCTCTCCAATTTTATGCAGCTACTGAAGAGAGAGAGAGCTGAGCGTGGCCTGGTTTATATGCCTATTTTGTAATGAAATTAATTGTAGCCCAGAAGTCTTTAAGAATCCCACAGAAGATCGGGTTTTGGTAAGATTATTTTCCTTCTTATGAACTCAAAATACTTTGGGAAACTTAATTTAATAAAAAATCAGCATGTAATCTTGTACATTTACAAATATTCTAGTTTCAGTCCAAATTTAGTGTGATAGTATTTTTACTCATAATTAGCACATCAGATGTTTTACTGGAATATGGCTCTATGTGTACAAACTTAGTGTACAAATGTGAAACTTCTATTTTCTTTTCTAAGAACAACACTGTATCTATCTGCATTTATGCTCCATTTGTAATGTATCAGTTTATACAGGAATCCCTCAAATTTCACGGGGGTCTGGGATGGGGAGTGCTGCAAAAGCCGAAATCTGCAAAGAGCAGTGGATCATACATATGCAAATAAGACACACCCATCACCCCGCCCCCTCTGCCCCAGAGTGCTGGGGGGCGTTCCAAGCACCTCTCCATGCCATGTAATGGGACAGGGAAGCAAAGGGGGTCTTCTCTGCCCCTCCCCAGCGTGGCAGGCAGTGGAGAGGAGGGAAGTATTGCTGCCGCACTGCGGCAGAGTCCTATTCCCCCGTGCCCTCCCCCAGTGCGGCGAGCATACCTTCCTGGGGCTGTGCCAGGCACAGGTGGCGAGGCAGGGCCAGCCTGGGGCTTCACCAGGCGTAAGTGGCAAGATGGCGCCACCCCAGCCTGGCGCAGCACTACGCCGAGGCCCTGGCCCTTTTATGGCCCTGGGGCAAGCTGCTGCTAAAAAGCTTCCCCACCATTTAATCTTTCCAACATTCATAAGGGAGGGAACTCTGAGCAGTCCCCGAGTGAGTGAGAGGCGCCAACCCCTGCCCCTCTGCACATGTGCGGCTGTCCCGTGCTCACATGACACGGAAAATCACCATGACCGATCTCGGGAAGACAAGGATGCCTTCGCAGGAAAAAAAACAACACGCAAAGGATTGAAGCCACGAAATTTGAGCCACAAAGAGGTGAAGGATTACTGTACCATAAATAATTAAGAATACATTTTTCCTTAAAAACATATAAGGGAGAGAGCTTCCAACACAGAATCTGGCCAGCAGTGAGCACCTGCAGGAAGAAAATCGACCCTGATTGCCAAAAACTTCTGGAATAAAGGTCAACTGCACACCACAACCTGCCACAGAGAAAACACAGGTAGAACAGACACACTTTTTTTAAGATCAGATTACATGTTTGCTGCTTTGAAGTGGCTTTGATTTAATGTCACCCTGACTGTAGGGAAGAGAAAACCTTTATGCCAAAGGGAAGAAATACATCAAAAATGCAACACAACATCAGCTCCAATTGTACAAGTCACATGGGACCCAGATTAGGAATTGTAAAAAGAAGATTTAGACCCACTCTCAATAACTCGAACAGAAAAGCAAATTCAGCACTTCATGCCTAACTTTAATGGAAACTCACTGACACAAGCCTATTATCTCTAAGGGACATGTGACCGAGGAGCAAATGGAAAATAATTAATAGGAAACTACAGAGCTGAGGTCGTGGAGGGCAGAAAGAGGGAGGAAAAGCAATTTTTTTTAAAGACTCAGTTCACACCTCTAGTAACACAGTCAGCCCTCTTGCACTTTGCGTCCCCCATATTGCGGCTTCACATCTTAGCAGCATGATTTTTTTAGTGATGAAGGAGGCCCCTTTTCACAACTGCGCACGTGTGACCTGACACGCATGAATATTCAATTAGGCAACATGAATATGCAAATGAACCCTCACAGCTGCAGTCATGGCTCAGCCGCTCTGCTTGCACCGTCTCGGCCACAGCAGTGACCCCGCCACGGCAGCTCGCCCCGTCCCGGCGCTGGTGGCTCCGCCGCTTCCCCACCTCCCCGGCATGGCCACCATGGCAACCGATACAGAGCAACACAGTGCTGAAACAGCGCCGGGGAGCCATCTGAGGGTGTGGGGCAAATTTGCATATTAATGAGCTGCCATTCAACACGCAAGTAGGGCGATTAAAACCACGGGCCCGCGATATATGAGACCCAACTGTACTAATATCCGCAAGTTGTTGCTTTCTAGTTCTTATTAGGAGAGCAGGAGCAAAGTTTGTGTGATACATGAGCATAACAGGAAAACCTCTGAAATACTGAAGGTACTAAACAATGATAAAATTCAAAATAAAGTAGTCTTCAATTACAGGCTACTACTTTGAGCTGATGATAGTACAGATCTTCTGGCTTTCAAGTGTACTTGCCCACACTGTCTCACATCCAGATCTTCCAGAGACCAAAACATTTATGAACCTTGCTCTAGCAGCTGGCCAGAAATAGCAGGGGAGCCCCCAGTCTAAAATTCCCTGAGAATGGGGAATGGTTCTTACTGGTTTTACTGGACAGTGAACCTGACCCCAGAGAATCCTACACCAATGTTTGAAATGACATCCACACCCTCCTCCACACACTGCTTTCTAGAAGACCAGGTCGGTCACCACCAGACCAATCACCTTTTTTTTTTTTTTTTAAACACAGTACTTTAAGAAGAAAAACAAGCAAGAAACTCAGATCCTGAGTTTAGCTTCAGACAATATGAGGGACAACTTGCCAAAATGTAAGTATAACTGAATTCAGTACAGCGGGAATTTCATACTTCTTTACTCTGTACAAAGGACTACATCCGGGTTTAGTGAAAAGAGCATAATTAAAACATAGGATATCCCCAGCTTTAAGTCCCTTTGTAGCTTCAGGACAATGCATATTTAGCAGAATGAGGCAAGAGAGCAAAACAGACTCATCTTTACCAGTCATATCAATTTAGCAAGAACATACAGAAAATCCAAAAGAATGTACGTCTAATACAACAACAGCAATCAACATTTCACTTTGTGAAACTCCTTAAAGCAGATGTTTCAAGGAAATGTACTTCCTACAATGTCAGAAAAACAAATTTAGCTGAATATAGGCAAACCCCATGCCATAGGGTACTGCAAAGCAGCGACACCCTGTTCTAGTACTTACCCATTTGGCCAGAGCTTCTTTGATAGTTGTTGCTTTTGCCTAAAAATGAAACAAATTTAAATGAATACTCATCGCAATTTTTAAATTGGTTTGTCCACTGCAAGTTTATTTCCTCTCCACTGTCTCTCCCTATCTTGCTTGTCTACCCTCTTCTACCACTTCCCTGTACCGTCTTGCCTCAGCTGAGTCAAAGATGCTGGAACCCCTCAATATCCTGGAATTTTGTCTTCTGAGATACTTGGCAGCATTTTCAGAATCAAACAATGGGTTTAATGCCAGGACATTATCTTCCTAATCTTACTCGCTGCCCCATGGAACACTGCTTGTTAGTTCTGATGGTGAAATTCCATTCAAAGGCATAAGAAGCTACTGCACTGAAAACCGTGGTCTAATGATCTTAAATCCTCACACTTTCCATGGTGCATTAGAAAATTCCTGTCTGAAAGCAAGTCTGAGCACACAGAATAATAGAGCCTCTTCAGATTCACTGAGGAAAATGAGGTACGTACATCTTGCCAAAACTCAAGAGCAATCTGGATTGTTTACATTTGGCTTTCTTTCCAATTGCTTTGCACTGAGTTATATCATACGATGTGAAAACGTCTACTACTCAGTTGGAAAAATCTGAGAGCTGCTGTACAAGGCTTTTTAGGGACTGACCCACTGACCAACTTTCTGTTGTCACTAAATCCAAATTTTCTGCCTCACATCAGAGTCTTATAAAACCTCATGAGGCTATCCAAAACAGTAGTATATAAACGTGTTTAATGCTTCTCTAAACATTAAGCATATTCCAAGATAATTAAAAATTATTTGGATTCAAAAGGTTTTACAGCCCCATCTTTCACAAACACTTACAAACAGCCTCCTACAAATACTGGAGGACTCTAACTCTCAACATCTCTTTTCTTCTAATGTATAGCACTGCCACATGTGGATAAAACCAGCCTTTTAGGTATAAAAATAAACCCTACCATAAAAGTTAAAACCAACAAACTCACTTCCACTCAAAATCTTACAGGCAACCACCTCAGTCACAGAGCTCTAGTGCTAGGACCTTTACTCTGGAGCACTGGAAACACTGGTCTCAGCGGCAAAAGACAACAGCTGAGGCAGCTGCCTGACATGCACCTCAATATGCATGTCCACATAGACAAGTGTCCCTGGGCATTCTCAGCTGCTCCAGCTGCTTCTGCCCATTGACAGGCGTTCCTTCCAACCTGGTCTATACGAAGTGATAACTAGCTCTAGGACCCACTGAGGATGACCTGGCAAACTTGTGCAATGGTATCTGCTGCAGATAAACAGCTGTGTGACCTCCTCCTGTTTACAAGATCACATGCCTAAGCTCCCACTCCAACAGCCTCATGCAATCCAATTAACAGCTACCAGTGTGCCAATAAAAACAGCTGCCTTCCAGGTAATTTGACTTTTTGGACAGAACTTCATTGCTGTTTTTGTAATTATGGCAGTAAAGCATTACAGCACTTGGGTACGTGATCTTGGTCGCTCATGTTGGAGGCAGAAATGGAATTACATGACCAGTCCCTGCTTCTGTTTCAGAGTCATGCCTAAAGCCAGATTGGACTTTAAAGATAGTGATCCATGTGAGTACAGGAAGCAGCTTCTTCCCTGGCCATTGCTGACTTATCTCTATTGAGTTGGTGAAAATATCAACGTCGGCACAGTAGGTTATCTGAACACCTATCAGGGATTTCAATTTCTTTGAGGTGTACTTGAAATTTCTGTATATAAATCACAGCATCTCCTGCCAAGTGAGGCCACCTAAGGGAAACCTCCCTCTGAGCAGCTTATTTTCAGGGTTCCTCTACAATGAACAACTTTCTACAGGTATTAAGCCTAAAGAAAGTCATAACACACAAAATACTCAAAATGCCAAGTGATCAACTGTCACCCTGAAGAGTCACCATCAACATGGCAGGAACAAGAAATAGAATACCTTAAGGGGGAAAAATAAGCACACTTGTATTATATAACAGTTATAGCAGAAGAAGTACTTTCCCTCCCTGAACATAGCAGTTGGACACAGAGGATTTACAAAATTTAGATCCCTGGGGAAAAAAATCAAAACAGCGACACTTCGCCTTCAATTGCAAACATTTATTTATATGTTCAATAGAGGAAATCGGAATCACACAGCAACAGACACCAGGCCAGTCGCTGTAGCGATCGCGGATACTGCTGCCTTAAAACCTCCGAGGTTAGTGTACGATGGCACCCCAGACTGCCCGTCTCTTTCGCCTACCCCGAAATCTCCCTTTGCCGAGGCACAGCAGCACCGCAACGCCCCGCGCCGCCTCCCGCACACGGGCTGCGCGGCGGGGCCCGGCCCGCAGAGNGGGCAGGTGGGAGGCGGCCCCAGAGGGGGCCGGGGCGGCCACTGCAGCCCGCCAAGCATTGGTCTCACTGAAATGTGGTGGGAGCTTTCCCTGGCAAGGAATTAACTGTGTCAGGCACTGGGCTCCTCGATACAAAAAGAGCTACAAGAGAAGGGCCAGCGGAGGGTCACAAAGATGACTGGGGTCTGGAGCTTCTCTCTTACGAGGAGAGGCTGCAGGAGCGGGGTCTGAATAGTCTAGAGAGGAGAAGACAGAGGGGCTCTCATCAATAGCGTATAAATACTATCTCAAAGGCAGGTGTCGAGGGAATGGTGCCCGGTGACAGGAGGAGCAATGAAGTTCCTCCACTTGAACATGAGGAAGAACTTCTCTACACTGAGAGTGGTGAAGCACTGGAACAGACTGCCCAGGAAGGTCGGGGAGGTTCCTGCTCATTCAAAACCCACCTGGACACATTCCAGTGTAAACTGCTCTAGCTGACCCTGCCTTTGGAGGGGGGTTGGTCTAGATGACCTCCAGAGGTCCCTTCCAACCCTAAAAGTGTTGTGATCCTGTGAATGTAAACCAATATAAATAACGTGGCTTTAGCTAAAGGCCACAATCAGGGGCTCAGTTTAATGTACACTTCAGGAAATAGCTCTGTTTTCTGCAGTGTCTGTGATGCACCTTTGGTCCCCAAGTAGCATTGTAAACATTAAAAAATGCTAGTGCAAAATTTGGATGGTTTTCTGCAGGCCTGACTATGAACTATTTTGCCCTGGACTATTGTGACCCTGACCTGTTCACAAAAGAACTGTCACAGGAAAATTACATTCTTTTTATTTTATCTCCTTACTTTTTAAACAAAGCATCATTCAGCTTTCCAAACAAATGAACTATTCAGAAACAAAAATTGAACATTAAATTCTTACACAAGGTTGCTTTTTTAACAAAGGAAGTGTTTGTCTTCTCTTCCAAATTCCATATATCTGACAAAATCTAACAGTGAATTATTTTAAGGGCTTGTGCTTTAAAAATTAAGTCTGAGGACTCTTAACCTACCTGGCTTTTGTTTTATTTACACCTTAGCATTTACTTCCTGATCCTTCAGATTGCAATCTTGCAACGTGGATGCTGAGGTAGGAGTGCAGTGTGGAAACACAAGTATTGGCACCGGGAGAGTGACAAAACAGGGCTAGGGGAGGTGCTGCTCTTGCACAATTAATTACACAGCTCCAGCTGCTGAAGATGCACAGGACAAGGCAGACAAACAAACCTTCAAACAACCACGGTTGCCACTTGGCATGAGTTTGGAAAACAGGCAGTGTAACTAGTATCACTGACACCAACAAGCACATGGCAGCAGGCTCTAGTCCTGGACTTCGGGGGCTCCTGGTGTTAGCAGAGGTTCAACGGCCAGATACGACTTGGCAAAAGCCCCTTGAGCTGGTGAGGGAGCTTACAGACAAGGCATGAAAACATCTTGTGTGGAGATCGCAGGATGGAGCTCTTCTCAAAGAATGGATGGATAAATGGTTCAATTGGAATTGATTGCGTGTAAAGAACATGTGACTTTAATCAAATGATAAGGAGTACTAAGTTGCAGAAAGCCAGTAAGATCTGAGCAGCAGCATAATGACAGTTAACTGGAGAGAGAAGATCCCCGAGAGCAAAGCAAAACAGAGTACCATAAATTAAGGTTTTGTATCTTCCTGAGCAGCTCTCAAACTGGTCTGACAGAGTGACTTTGGAAGGAGAAACTGTATTAAAAGAGGCCCTTATTAAACAGGTCTTCAGCACTGGCACCATTTCAGCAAGACCGTGTTGAGAGATCAACTCATTTGGGAAGAAGTTGTTTCTTTCTACCTGAATGGTGGGGAAAAATAAGGCACTAGACTAACTAATGAAAGAAAAAAACCCAATGTTGGGCAGTCATGGAAAAGCGGACCTAGATTTTGAGTTGGGTTTTTTAGAAGTTCACTGTTAGTTTGGGGTTTTGGTGAGTTTTTTAAGAATCAATATTTTAAGTTCATCATTGCCATAAGGTGACAGCTTTTACAGTCAGTTTAAACCTTCTAAGGGCACGGTTTTCTGTCTCAGCTCTGCTTCCTCCCTAAGAACAGCTGTCAGCATGTGTTGATATAATTACTAAAGAGTTCCAGGAGTACTTAATCCTCAGCTTACTGGCAGCACTTAGCCGTGCTAGAACCTATATAACAGAATTTTAAAACCTGGAGTGTCAAATGCCAATCCAAGACTTTATAGGAACAGACGGCTACACCCCCAACACAAGACAGTGCTAGTGCCACCGTCCTCCCTAGATGACGGGAAAAGTACTCTGCATTTTCCCACTCTACAAGTAGTTTTTCTTGGAAAGCAACAGCCTCTGTCACCAGAATACCACTATGTAAGGCATACTAAGTATACAAGCCTCATTGCAAATAGATGTCTCCAGCATCATGTAAACAGAAAACATTTCCAAGGTGTGTATGGTTGTAAGGTAACCAATCTGAGGCTAAGGTAACCAAAGACTCAAAGCCAGAATCATTCATAATTTTGATGTCCAAGTTTATGATCTCTCATTCCCCAGGTGCAATCCTGTCTGTCATTGCTGAGGTTGCAGGCTGGCTGTTGACATTCTCTGAGTCTGCAAGCAAGAAAATACCTACTGCTCTCTTCACATACTTGTTTCTTCATATCCTGACCACTTTGGGCTGTCAAATTGGTACCATAGTGCAGTCTCCTTATAGTTTCACTTCTTCCCATGTACGTATTTAAAACGACTTAGGCTGGTCCAAATAAATCTCTTTCATTTCAGATTTATACTTGTAGCTAAGTAGTCATTTGGTTATTTCATATTTCAAGGTTTTTCTCAGTCAATCCCTCCAATTCACTAGTCATTTTGGTGGCTCAAGTTCAGTCCTTGCAGTTCTGCAACAACTTGCATATGTAACTTCTCATCCCAAATGCAAGCGCAGAAACTCCTGAATCTTTCCCCAGGAGTGCTCCTGTGCATGGGCATGTGCTTTGCTCTCTCCACCTCCCAGAACAGGCACCCCCAAAACACGATCCATAGCTACATGACAAAACGGAGTAGAAGGGGGATCAATTCGGTGACCTGCTCCTGGGTAACTCAAGAGTTCAAAGTTCTCTTTCCCATGCTGGCGTAGGCGCCTGATTGCCAGCTCAGCATATAAGGAGCTCTTCCATATACGATCATCTTCCCCTACCACCAAGAGAAGGTGACCTTCTGCTTTTTCAATGGGGATTATGCAAGGAGAATTAGCAGGATTCGTTGGATCATCCAGAGCTTCAAAAATGTCAAATACACCAGTGTCAGAGACACTGACCTTGTTCATATCAAAACGCAGCCCAGGCAGAGTCATCTCACCATAATGGAGGTCTGCAACTGTGTTTGAACTACAGCCGGAGATAGAGACAGCAGCCACTACTTCTTGCAGGAAGGTGACCATGGAGAGTGCTAATTCTGCCCCTTTCCCAGTCCCAATCACTCCAACTCCTGGTCCTTTCACCTTCAGATAAGACGGGGTGGAGAAGAGAGGAAGAAAGGAATAAAGGAAGTATCCATTAGAATGGGTTTAGCTATTAAATGACTTTGGAGTTGTGTTATTAAAAAAAGGGAAAGGTTAGGTTAATTATTGATGTGACCTGTTGGAAAGCTACTGCCCAGACCCAAGCTCCTCTGTTTATTGTCTTATTTTTCAGAGACACCAAGAGCTGTCAAACCCCACAGACAGACACAAGACATACCATTTATTGAATCTCACCTAGTCCCTACTGCGTATGTTGATGCAAGGTTTTTCTCTTTTGCCCTAAACAGGTAGCAGGAAATTCAAACACACTTTATTGCCATGTATGTCTCAGGTAAAAAAGTTCTCACAAACTACATTTGAAGAATTAGGTAAATAGCATTTAATCTTGTCTTCCTCCAGCCTGGAAAGTAAAACTGAAACCAACATCCCAAACCATCGAATCCACTCTTTCAATAACTATCAAACAGCTTTGTGTTGTCCTCTCTTAAACTAATTGCTTTCATTAAAAAAAAATAAATCTTTATCACCACTGCTCCTGTTTGGAGGACATTCCAGCACTTCACTACCCTAATGATCAGCAATATACTAGTTTCCAGCATGAATTTATTTAACAGACACTTGGTGCTGGATGTTATTCACTCTCCACAATCATATGCCTAGGCACCTATGTGGAGTTTACAATTTTTCACAGCATTAGGCCTAAACCTGCCCAGCAGAAACTGCTACTCAAAAAAAACCCCAAACCCCACAACAAACCCACAAAACCCCCACCACTTGGGCATGACTGCTGAATCCTCCCATGTCCCAACAGATCTCTCACTACACTCACCTTTGGGTGACGCTGTAGGAATCTAGCTGCCTCCTCAAAGTACTCGAGTTTGAATTCTTTCATGACTTTAGGAAGATCTTCAAAGTCAAAATACGGCAGAGAAAGAGCAGCAAAACCACGGGTAGCCAGGAGACTGGATCTAAACTCAATCAAACCTCCTTCATCACCATACATGTCAATCACTCCTGGAAAAGGGCCATCCCCTACATTAAAAAGAAGAGGTATAGAGGACAAATTATCAAACAGAACACTAAGAGCTATCTGGTGAGGACTGAAAAAAATAATAGTATATAATGCTTAAAATGTTTGCTATTACTACTCATTACTTTTTCATTTGCACAGCAGAGATTAAGAGAACCAGTGCTGTATCCCACTTCAGCTATTTCAAACCAAGAATAGGTCTTTACATTCCTGTAAAAATATGTGAATTTAAAAAAAAAAAACCCAAAACAAAAACACCAACCAAACCCAACTGTTCTAAATGTATTTTTCAATGATCTTAATCCCCCGCCCCCAGAACAATCATACCCTAAGCCTTCTATTTTCCCACAAAGATGTCACATCTTAATTAGCAAACTGCAAGCTCCTGAGTAAATTCCACAAAACTTGCACAAACTCTGAAACAATCTGCAGTGAGCAAAGCACAGCAAAGAAACACTCACTACTAAACAAAAGCAACTGAACTTGCCAGCTCTATCTCAACATCCCCATGGTAACACTTTGGCAGAACTGCTACTGCAGATATGAGGAGAAAAAAGGGTAAAACTGAGAGCTGTATAGGTGTGGTTATGCGTGCATGACTGATGCACAGATAAGCATGCACACATGTGTGTACAGCCTGCCCAAGAAAACCACACAAATAATCAGAACCAGAACCAAGGTCATGTTGTAACACATTTGTATGCCAAGCCAGCAGGATCTTGGGTTAAAAGACTAAGGATACCTACCAGAGTTATAAAGACCCCAGAGAAGCAATTCCTTTTTTTTTTTCCCCTCTGGCCACAAGATGTTACCTCTGATGTACTTCCCTGCAACCATTTCCCAAAAAAGACCCACTTGTGCAGGAGTGTGTTGCCTCTCTGACATTACCTCTATGCACCAAAGAAAAGACCCCTGACACTTGAATGTACTTGAGAAAAGGAAGTTTTGGACAAGAAACCTCCTAACTTAAGCGTTAGGAAGTCAGGAAGGGACTGAAGCATGTCTCTCAGTTCTGATTTTTCTTTTATAACGTTCAATACTCTTAAGAGAAAAGATGCTGGGATAAGTTTATCATAATGCCATGACCAACAGTAACCTTTAGCTAACAACAGTCAGCCTACATGCCCAGGAAACATGTATTCATTTATCACTCATACCTGGAAAGCTTTCTAGCTAGAACATGTAAGCAGAACACAGTCAAGCATGACTATGTTTCCCTCTTGTGAAGGCAACCTTAAACTTATACAAGGACCCTGGACTGCCTCCCTGAGTGCCTAGACATGCCCAAGTAGAGTTTCTGCCTAGTTCACTAAAAAGCAGGAAAAAATGGGGCAGACAGCTTTACTACCATTTAAAAACAAAAAAAGAAACAAAATCCCTCCCACATCTGTAATTCTTACGCCTGAATTAAGCAATTTTTCATATTAAAATTACAGCAAAAGCCCATGCGTATCACTTCACTTTTACTAAGAGCGGTTCAAATTTAAGATTCCTGTCTTAACAGTAGTATTTACATGTTTTTGTCCCTGGAGCAAAGGAGAATATGGTAGCAATGCTGGAACTGGATCCTTCCTCAAGAGGGATGACAGTATCATTTAAGCAATAATTCCAAGCTTTTCCACACTGTTACAATGCCAAACTTTCTAAAGGGGAAAACACAGTTCTACTTTGCAGATCTTTGGATCCCACTGAGCTCAGCAGAAATCAAACTCATCCTCTAAGGCAAGACAGCAGAACAACCAAGTCTCGGGGATGGAAAATCCAGCATGCTGACTAAACATCTGATATTCAAAGTTCAATCTCCGTTGTTTTTTTCTCCAGTGAACTTTGGATCCACATCTAAATGGATAAAAAAATTATTTGTTTGGAAATGATTCCTGGAAAATATTTAAATACTTAAAACTGTAGTGATACTTATAGGAGTTTCTGAATCAAGTACATAGCTCTAAATTAGAGGTAATGCAGAGGGCAGTTCCAGTAGCACAACACTCAGGGAACCAAAGACGTTTAAATCATGGCTCAAGTGTACAAACACCATCACCTGGTGTAAGGTTTCATTTTCCAGCAACACTAGCAGACCATCACACTTCATAAAGCACAACTATCCCACAAGCAGAACAGGCAGAACTTGATGATAAATCTGTTTTGCCATTTTCCACAAAAGTAACCCAACTGCTAACTTAGCTTTGGCTCCAGTGTACAGAGGTGGTAAGTGTATTTTCTAGAATCTCTTCTGCTGCTCTGTTTACTGGCTTGTTTTTCACATGGAGGAAAAATGCCTCGATTCAATCGTCCTTAGCGTAAAACCCTAAGTATATAAGGATATTCAGCACCGGCTCATACAATGAGGTACGTCAGGTTTTCTGAAGGTTACAGATTCTGCTAGTCCGGAGCAAACATCAAACCTACTGAAAACCCGCAGGCCGAGCCCAGCGATGCAGTGAACTCCACAACCCTTGTTCTCCTGCCCGTCCCGCAAGAGCCGCCCGCCCGGGGCCGCCGAGAAGGACCAGGTGGGGCGGACACAAGCCGGACCCTGTCCCGACAAGCACTCGGGAGGTATCTCCGGAAAATTTCAGGGGGACAAGCCGGCCACCTGTGTGCAGGAGGGCGTTCAAGTCAGCGACGGAACTCGCATTCCGTGTGTGACGGACGCATGCTTTTGTCCTGCCAGACTTTCCCCGCTCTGGTCAGAGGGGCGGGGGGGGTCCGGCCGCTCCCGGAGAGGCCTCCGGCCGGGACACTCACCCGGCGGCAGGAAGAGAGAGCCCCTTACGACTCCTTCCTTCAGGCGGATCCTCCGCACGCCGGGAGCCGTGAACCACCTCTCCACCTCGGCCTTGGCCACCACGGGCCCGGGCATGGCCCCGGGCGGGCTGTGGTCCTGGTGGACCAACACCTCCACCTTCATCGGGGCACCGGTGCTGCGGGGCACGAGCCGCTGGTACGGCCGCTCCATGCCGGCGGGGGCCAGGCTCCAGAAGAGCCCCATGGGCTCCACGCCGGTGTAGTCCCCGCCGTGGGAGGCGTCCGTGCCCAGGTGCAGCTCCCCGCGGCTGTCTGCCCGGTAGTGCGCGCACGACTGGAACAGGCAGCCGCTTCCATCGGCCGCGACCGCCCGCAGAGTGACCGGCTGTCCCGGGCTCAGCCCCACCACTCGCGTCTCCACCGGCTCGTCCGCCGGGCCGGCGGCGGGTGACACGGCCAGGCTGGCAG
>WEKX01014901.1:21159-42935 GCA_013390025.1 Pitta sordida
AAATGTAATGACCTGAAACCGCAAGATAAGAATCTCAAAGTATTGGGAGTTTACTGTATTACTTTAACTGTATCTTCTATTTAAAAAAGCAAACAACAATTT
The DNA here is from genome assembly GCA_013390025.1 of Pitta sordida. NCBI lineage: Eukaryota > Metazoa > Chordata > Aves > Passeriformes > Pittidae > Pitta > Pitta sordida. Next base: position 21,262 of record WEKX01014901.1, read on the forward strand.
TTTGTACTGGATGCTGTGAATACACACTTTCATTATTTTTACTAGATTGTAAGCTGTCTTGAGCTCAGGATGACTTTGTAAATGCCAACAAGATTTTTATAACTGAAGTCTCTATAAACAGAAAAAATTGAGAGACTGGGAACCTCAGCCAATGTCAGCTGTCAAAAAATGAATAAAGTGTTTCCCAGATAAAACCTGTCTGAATCAAGTGGAGAGTTGAAGTCACAGAAGTCAGGAAATTTAAAACTCCATTATGGTAATGAGGAGTGACTGGGATGAATTTCTGGATGTAACAAGAGAAACAGAAATGTATTTAAAATCAGAGGGTTCTCTGAGATTCTTGCAGCACATGGCTAATTTTTTGCATAGCTTTTCTTTAAATTGGAGTCACTATATCATTGGCTCTATTGCATACGATCTGCAAAAAACTTCTGGAATGTGTGGTTTTACTTTATGTACTACAGTAATACCTCACCCTTCACGATGAAGGGGTCTTTTCAGAGTGTTGTGAAACTTCTGATTTGCAAACACACACTGGTCATTAATACGCATACAGGCCATGTCCATCGTTCCATGACCAGCCAATCAGGAGCGATGGGAAGTGTTTTCTGCTTTTTGCCATTGGCTCTCACAGCACAGGAGAGTGAAGGGAAGAGTTTCTGAGCCCTCTCTGCCTGGGGAGACCCCCTGAGAATCCCTGGACGTCTCTTCAGGCACACTGCTACTTCTGCAGCCGCTGCTGGGCTGCTGCCATCACGCATACTTGCACTGCCTCCACGGTGGGGAAGCTCTGGGGCTGTGGTGGAGAAGGGGTGTCCCTGGGCTCAGGTCAGTGCTCTTGGAGCCTGGGAAACCTTAACTTGTGGGCACGTCCTGCTGCTGTCCTGTCCCAGCACACAGCGCTTGCCCCACCACTGCCATTGCCAGCCCAGCCCCACTTTCATGGGGCACTTTCCCGGGGGCTATGTCATCACCAGGTGTGCTGCATACACTGTCCCCAGGCACAGACTGCATTACCTTCCCCACCTGTAGTCATGGAAACAGTAACATGCCCAGTGGGGGTCAGTCATCCAGCTCAGCTTAGAGTAACAGGGGCTGGCATGACTTGTGGTTCTGCTGCACTGGGTCTTAATGGCCGTCTGGGGCATACCACAGCGTGAGCCTTCCACTGTAGGGACCGGGCATGGAGACACACAGGAGCAGGGCAGGGACTGGGGTATGGGGCCATGCGACTATAAACACCATGGGAGCAAGAGGCACTGCACGCCCTCCCATCGGGACTGGGCCAGTCCTGTCCCATAGGGAGTGCCGGCACTGCCCCTCACTGAAACAGGGGCACTGCACATGTGTCGGCCGGGAAGCTGCATAAATCACTGAGGCAGATTTGCAGATAAAATTTCTCACAAACCAGTGAGGTCACAATGGAAGGGTCGCAATGCAGGTATTGCTGCATATATCTGGAACTTGATGGATTGCAAAATTCATATACTAACTTATGGTTTTGGGCAATGTATTACCTTATGCTTTTTATAGAATTTTTCAAGTATTGATGAAATCTACCAAATGTGAATTACAGTAATGCATCACTACTTTGCGGTTCACCTGTCATGGCTTCAGTATATCATGGATTTTTTTCTTGAGAAGACATTTTCCAGCTACCCCTTCTTTCACCCCTCATGGAGCCACCCAGAGCTTGTTTGCTTATAATAATGTTGCAAAANTGTGGTTTTACTTTATGTACTACAGTAATACCTCACCCTTCACGATGAAGGGGTCTTTTCAGAGTGTTGTGAAACTTCTGATTTGCAAACACACACTGGTCATTAATACGCATACAGGCCATGTCCATCGTTCCATGACCAGCCAATCAGGAGCGATGGGAAGTGTTTTCTGCTTTTTGCCATTGGCTCTCACAGCACAGGAGAGTGAAGGGAAGAGTTTCTGAGCCCTCTCTGCCTGGGGAGACCCCCTGAGAATCCCTGGACGTCTCTTCAGGCACACTGCTACTTCTGCAGCCGCTGCTGGGCTGCTGCCATCACGCATACTTGCACTGCCTCCACGGTGGGGAAGCTCTGGGGCTGTGGTGGAGAAGGGGTGTCCCTGGGCTCAGGTCAGTGCTCTTGGAGCCTGGGAAACCTTAACTTGTGGGCACGTCCTGCTGCTGTCCTGTCCCAGCACACAGCGCTTGCCCCACCACTGCCATTGCCAGCCCAGCCCCACTTTCATGGGGCACTTTCCCGGGGGCTATGTCATCACCAGGTGTGCTGCATACACTGTCCCCAGGCACAGACTGCATTACCTTCCCCACCTGTAGTCATGGAAACAGTAACATGCCCAGTGGGGGTCAGTCATCCAGCTCAGCTTAGAGTAACAGGGGCTGGCATGACTTGTGGTTCTGCTGCACTGGGTCTTAATGGCCGTCTGGGGCATACCACAGCGTGAGCCTTCCACTGTAGGGACCGGGCATGGAGACACACAGGAGCAGGGCAGGGACTGGGGTATGGGGCCATGCGACTATAAACACCATGGGAGCAAGAGGCACTGCACGCCCTCCCATCGGGACTGGGCCAGTCCTGTCCCACAGGGAGTGCCGGCACTGCCCCTCACTGAAACAGGGGCACTGCACATGTGTCGGCCGGGAAGCTGCATAAATCACTGAGGCAGATTTGCAGATAAAATTTCTCACAAACCAGTGAGGTCACAATGGAAGGGTCGCAATGCAGGTATTGCTGCATATATGTGGAACTTGATGGATTGCAAAATTCATATACTAACTTATGGTTTTGGGCAATGTATTACCTTATGCTTTTTATAGAATTTTTCAAGTATTGATGAAATCTACCAAATGTGAATTACAGTAATGCATCACTACTTTGCGGTTCACCTGTCATGGCTTCAGTATATCATGGATTTTTTTCTTGAGAAGACATTTTCCAGCTACTCCTTCTTTCACCCCTCATGGAGCCACCCAGAGCTTGTTTGCTTATAATAATGTTGCAAAATTAATAAAATGGTGGATAAGCTTTAGAACACCGTCTCAAAGGTAAATGAACCAAACCACCGTGCAGAGTCCTCCTCCTCCTTCGCTTGCTGGTGCTAGCTACTGCTAGCTGCTGCTTGCTGCTGCTTGCTGCTGCTTGCTGTTTTCTCCTGCTTGCTCCTGCTTGCTGCTGCATGCTCCTGCAGGTCGGGTCTGAGGGTATGGGGGGCAGGTGATATTTACTTATATATGAATTGCTACTTCACAGATTTCACTTATTAAGACATCTTTCTGGAATGGACCTCCAAAGATATTTGAGGGATTACTGTATTAGCTTTTTAGAACTGTACAGTGGACATTATGAAAAATAATGTAACCTCTTATTATTTAGTATAAAATTTATTAGTTGCTACCCCTTTTTAAAGTTATTAATGGAATAATTACTTACAGTCAGTCTTGAATTATAATTTTATTGTGTTTCTACACTGAAAATAGTGTACCATAGCAGCAAGTAATTTAATGATTTTAACCCATCAACTGTAAAAATTATTTGATTTAAAACAAGTATATGAGAAAAAATTCCTAGTTGTTAATTTAAATGAGAGATGATTTATGAGACTGTGTCAGCCCAGTCTTGTATACCTTGATCTAACTTAAAAAACAGAGAAAAGTTCAGGGTTCTTAATAAAACACTGTAAACTTAAATACTTAAATCTTCCTTCTGGGCAATTTTTTTTTTCTTTCTTCACTCTGCATATTCTGGGAAGAAAAACAAACCAAACCGTAGCATGTATTAACATAGCATGTAATACATTAACATGTATTAACAGAATTATGTGGGGAAATGGATTTTTTTTGGTATACATTTCAGAATTTTCCCATTTTCTTCAGCTGAACATATTCTAGGAGCAGACATAAATAAAGGGATCATGCTGTCCACCATCATTTGCATACTGATAAATTTGGGCTTTATTAAGTCAGTTTAATGGTCCATAGTATCCCTACATAATATTAAGGGGATGTGAAATGTAAGCAGGTTACACCAGAGTAATGGAAAGTATCTACTTCAATCACCGCAAGGAATTAGTAATTAAGAACATTCAGTAATTAATTCAATAGTGTCTTAGAATTCTGAATCAGAATAAGTAAAAAGAGGGAAATCATTTATAGCTAACAATGAAATCTAAAGCTGTCCTTTTTAATACGGAAACAAGAAGCCAACTAAACTTTAAAGGTGTCTTCTATTAACTATAGTGGGCTTAATCGGTTTATTTTCATAACATTGAAATCCTCATCCTAACTTCTTGAGTCTAGCCCTGCAGAAGTCCCATACTATCAGTATCCTTTAAAAACCATGATTTGTCATTTTTTGGGACAAGAAAAAATTAAAACCTCAAAACAAACAAACCAACCGAAACAAACAGAAACCCAAATTCAAAGCAAAGAAAATACCAATGCTCTCCTCCTTGCTCCTGCCTCCCCAGTCCCCCCAGAAAAAAAAAAAACAAAAAAACCCCAACTCTTAAACAACCCCCCATCAAAAAAGTGAAATGTTGTTCTTTAGGTTACAAAGTAATAAACTAATAAACATTCACATGTAATCGCATTACTATAATGGCATTAAAAATATTGAGTTGGAACTTTTGTGTTGCTGTCACTGGTATTAAGGAATAGAGAAATAGCTGAGGGTCTTTTTAAGGAGCAGAGGCAACTTGTGACTTTTTTTTTTTTTTAAGAGGTGTAAAAGAAATGCACTGGGGAAGGCAACTTGTGCCTGAATGGGAGAGATATGAGGAAAAGTTTGGAGATAGGGAGACCACCTACAGAAGGAGGTCAGAATTCTCTGCACATCTAAGTATCACACATCCAAGTCAGTACTTGCCACATATGTCTCCTCTGCTTTATCCTAAGGGTAAACTCAGTGTGGTCTACACAAACAATTGCTAGTGTACATCTGCATCACTACACATAGTACTGAAGGGACAAATTGTACTCACAGGTGATCTTGACCATCATATTTTGAGATCAAGGAGAATATTCCCAGCTTATCAAAGTACAAAATTTTGCTCTAGCAGGTTTTAAACACCTGCTAGAGATGGGGGGAGGGGGAGAGAGGAGTAGTTACCAAGGTAATCTGTGCATTTATACTCTTGTTATATATTTCAAAAGTAATTGTAATGAATTGATTCAAGCAAACAGTACAGGTTGTTTTTCTGCTGAGCGAAGTCAAATGAAATGACCTTCTTTTCATCTGCTATTCTTTTCAGCTTTTGAAGTTACTTCTTTTTGAAGAGATAATCCATTTATCAGTCATATCTGCATGAAAGTCATAAATTTATCTAATAAAAATTCCAGTAAATTGTTTTAAGGTGGACTGTGCTGACGACAATCACATTTTTTCTTGTTAAATAAAATAATGCAAACTATAAAAAGTTAAACACTTAGAAAAATTTCATAAGAACTAGTGGTTTCCTATAGCTAAAAACAGCTTTTAAGAGAGAGCATATTTTACAATGTATATTTTTTACCAAGTTTGAATAATTGCTGTTTGCTAAATTGACTGTAATTTATATCAAATGTTTATGGTGCCAAAGGTTGGCAATAAAAGATCATTAAATTGAATTGATAGGCTGCTGAAATCCAAAGATAGATGACAGAAAAGTTGATAGGAATTGCTGGAGCAATAGGAGCCATATTTACATGTGAATAAGTCTGTCATATCAACACTGGACCTGATAAAGGCCATTTATTTTAAAATATATACATAATCAGAATTAATGCAATCCACTAGTATGAATTATATGCTCTTCTTCCTTCAAAAGGACTGTTGCTTAATATCTAATTCAAAATTAATAATGCAGCAGGGATGGATTCATTATGTCTTGTGTCAAAATCCTTCTTAATAAGTAAGATAAAGAGAGAGAAAAAGAATGAATAAAAAAGAAGAGTTTCAGTGGCCAAATTACTCCTGTCCTCATCAATCCCAGAGAACAAAATTTTATCCCCTCCAGTAAATGATCAGTTAGGTAGAAAACAGGGAATATATGGAAAAGTTCCTAAATCTGCACTGTTGTTATATTCCTAATGTAGACGAAGAGGGAAAGAAGAAATAATATATAAGAGCAAATAAAGTAAATTCTGCTATACTTTTTCTGCATTGCCATTGGAAACATGTTGGAAAATTTTATTCTTCATTTACTCATATTACTATAGAATCATGGAAAGATTTGTCTTTAAAGAGACAAGTGCACTTTGCCACATGTCAACCTTCTTGTCAATAAACCCCCAAGTCCTTTTCCTCAGAGCTGTTCTCAATCCATTTTCTTCCAAGCCTGTATTTCTGCTTGGGGTTGCCCTGACCCAGGTGCAGGATGTCATGCCTAAATTTTTTGAATTTCATGAGGTCTGCACAGGCCCACCTCTCAAACCTGTCCAGTTCCCTCTGGGTGGCACCCCTTCCCTCAGTCATGTCAACCACACAACACAGCAAGCAGCTTGGTTTTGTCAGGGAACTTGCTGAGGGTGCACTCAATCCTACTGTCCATGTTGCTTATAGAGATGTTAAGCAGTGTTGGTCCCAATACCACCCCCTGAGGAGCACCATTCATCACTTCTCTCCAAGCCACTGACCACACTGGTGACTCTATGAGCGCAACCATCCAGCCAATTCCTTATCAATCAAGACACCTGTCCATCAAATCCATGTCTCTCCAGTTTAGAGACAAGGACATAATGCAGAATTGTGTCAAATGTTTTGCACAAGTACAGGTAGATAACATGTTTTTCTCTTCCCTTATACACCAATGATGTAAATCCATCAGAGAAGGCTACCACAGGTGACGTGCAACTTGCCCTTACTGAAGCCATCTTGACTGTCAGCAATCAACTCCTTATTTTCCATGTCTCTTAGCACAGTTTCCAGAGGGACCTGCTCTGTGATCTTACTGGTCATCAAGTTGAGACGGACTGGTGTGTAGTTTGCCAGGGCTTTGTTTTTCCATTTTAAAATATTGAGTTGACTATTCAGTATGCAGCCAAAGGTTTTTCAAAAAATATTGCTCTGAAAGAAAAACAAAATTTCCTTTGCAAATGCTATAACAAAGATTGAAATCAGGATGAAGTCTAGCTAAAGAAAGCTTATTATTCTCTTGTAGATAGCTGATAGAAACCTCGATTTGACTTTGAAGCTATGTCTGGACAGACCTGGATTTTAGCAGCAAATATATGAAGATTTTATATTTACAATTATCATTAAACTTGGAAATGTGTGAAAAATAAGGAAAGATTGCCTTATTTCTGTACATAAAATAATATATTTCATTATTAGTATTATTGTTGCTATTATCACACTTTATTTGTACCGTGGTATCATTTGGAGATTTCATGCAATTATTTTGTCAGACTGCAGCACTAAATCTGCATGAGATCAATTTTCTTGTTTGACAAATATCTGTAAACAAAAGCGGAAAAATTCTTATTTCCATCTACATCAAACAAAGTCAGTTTGGAGTTACCAACAGTATTTTTAATAGAGACAGAGATACAAGTATAGTCAAACACTAGTGAGCTCACTCAAGATGTCATAATCCAGTTTTGATTTAATATTCAATCTTATTTAGACCACTGTTACTATTTCAATGTTCTGTGTCCTTCACGCATATTTTACACGTTTTAACCACAGGTCTATGAGCTCCTGGGTTATGACTTTTTCTGATCTTTACCAGAAATGTTCCCCCAATGGAACCACAGGTTCACAGGTTATTCCGAGTTGGAAGGGACCCACAAGGATCCCATAGTCCATCTACCCCTTTTCTTCAGAACCGGTAAGGCTCATTAGTTTTAGACTGTGACATAAAGATAACATAAAGATCATGAAATCAGCAACACTATCAGGCACAAAACCCATACATGTTGGCCCAATAATTTAAAAAACTACTTTTGACTACCTCTCGCCTCTTGAGCTTGTTGTATCTTCCCTTTTTTAGTTGTTTAATGGAAGCCTGCTGTCAGTTTTTTAGCTAATACATAGTTCATTAATGTGTAAGGAATCCAGGTGTACTTTAGGCACATGGATGCTATAAAAATCATAGCAAAGCATGAAATATATGTTAAGATAGTTGAATATTGTCTATATGTATTTCTTAGATCTCGAAGTGTTTGAGAGGTCGGATGTATCTAAAAAAAAATTGTGTAAATTGACAGTAAATTGTCAATGTAGAGCTGAGGCTTGGCATAACAGGTGTATGTGTAAATAGTAATAACTATGTTACAAGCTACATGGAGGACATCTAAGATAATGTATTTCTAAATACAAGAAATTGAAGCAGTTTACTACCTTTGAAATGTAAAGTTCAAAAAGGGGGAAAAACCCACAGCATGAAAATCTGAGAAAGAGGGAAATAGGAAAGATAGCTTATTACTTTTTTTTTTACTGTTTTGATGCTGACAGATGCTGACCAAAGAACACCCTTATGGGGCTTTTTGGGGTTTTTTGGGGGGTGGGCGGTTGGTTGTTTTGGGTTTTTTTTGAGATGATCTTGTTGTTACAATATAAGTCACAAGAAATCTTTATCTGCTCTATCATCTCTTTTAGTGAAAGTAACTGCCTCTCTTGCTCGCAATCTTGGTAGTGCTGTAACAGATTTGCAAACTTCACTGACATCCACAACCAGTACCAGATTATTCTGTCTCAACAGACACACAGATGACTGGATGGATTTGCAGTTCGTAAGACTATCAGTCCAACATATGTTCAAGTTTTTTATAATGTCATCAGTCTTTTATAATGTCATCACAAAATTAATATAATCTTACAAGATCATCATAAAAAAAACACTTGGATCATGCAATAAGATTCTAGACTGTGGTTATGGGTACTTAAACACCAAGTATAACCAGATGAGACAGAAAAATATGAAGAAAATATAATTTTGCATCATAATCACAGACATTCACATATGTGCATGCAACTAGAAGTGTTGTTATTCCTACTAGTTACTGTATTAAGGGCTGAAAGAACATCTCATTCAAAACTTATGCTGCAGAAGCTAAAATACTTTGAAAAAATTCATATTGGTGCAGATAATAAAATTCTGCCCTGAAAGTCAAATCTATCTCTTTGTTTTATCGTCTTCCAAGACTTTTCCTCTCATCTCTTGTTTTCCCCAAAGCCTAAAAGTACTGTAAGAAAATTTTATCATTTAAATAGAACTCTTAAGATTTGACAACACATTTACTAAAATATTAGAAAACAAATAATTACAAAATCTCTCTGCCTGTATAACTTTAAGGTATATGATTATTGTTTACCTTATTGCATGTCACTTGGTAAAATGTCTGTGTCTTATGAACACATAAGTTGTTTATTTTACATTATTGGAAACATTTGAATGTCCAATGTAGGTTAGCAGACGTACACATAATTAGAATATTTGAAGCAGAAATGTGAAATAATATCACATCACAGTTTTTCTGCAATTTTTTACATCTCTTAGCTGTAGATCTCTGTGTTTTATGAGGAAAACAACATTTCACCCAAAGGACTTTGGCACATGTAAATCCAGCACTGAAAAGCATAAGTTTTTGATACTTCACCCTTAAAGTAGAATGTAGGACTATTTGTAGGATACAGAAAATGCTGATATTAGCATACTCATGTTGATTGATACAGCGTGTTGAGACTGATACCTGAAAAAGAGGAAATTTTCTTGACAAGGATAAAGTGAAGAGCTGGTCTTGAATGGAAGCTTCAAGGCCCACAATGTACATAGCTGCGCATGCAGACAATCCCTTTTTCAATCTAATGGATACATCCAATACCAAAATCTTTCCCCCCATACTGCTCCCTAGGTCTGCCTCTTGAAGCATTTGCAGGCGGTTTTTGGCCTTCTGTCCTGCTTTGTCTACTGCATATCTTGTTATTTCCCTCTAGTTTCATGTCCCAAAGAGGATGTCCTTGCTAGAGTCTATTTTTCAAAAAAAGAACCTTAAACAACATTTCACAGACCATGAGAAAGATGTTTTCTACCATCTTAAGTGTGAGAAACCGTGCAGCTGTGCAAAAACCCAGATATACAAAGAATATAAGAAATCTTAAGGCATCAAGATAGAACTCTCACCTTGAGATTTAAAAGCCTTTTGCCACTCACGAACTCCACACAGTAAATTCCTCAAGTAGAAATAAAATTTAAAAAAAAAAAAAAAAAATAAATAATTTTGCAGCATGGTCAATTAAAGTATCAAAGAATATTTTGAGTTGGAAGAGACCAAAAAGAATCATCTAACACAGTTCTTAAATGAATGTCCCATGCAGGAGATTGAACACATGACCTTGACATGCTCATAATATGAAGTTCTGTACTTCATATTATTGCACTGATTTCTGCTGTATATATTCTTTCAACAGTAGGTATATATAAAAATATCTGGCTTCTCCAGACTCCGGTGTTCAAGACAGAGTTGAGAACTAAAAAGAAAACAACATTTATGATCGGGACCTGAATTAGATTTTCATATGTAAAATTTGATTTAAAATTATCGGAGTTTGGGGATCAGCTTCAATTTATAATTAAAAGTAAATATTAAAGAAAGAAAATTAAGTAAAATTTATATTTATACTCTGGTTTCAAATCATTAAATTATTGAAAATTTTAGAAAACTATCTCCATCACACCACTCACTCCTGCTTTGATTACCTCATCAAATTCAATGGATAATTCTGTGAATAATTCTTAAGTGTCAGACTCCTCAAAGAAAATTGTCTGTCTGGATTGTTTCATAAAGAAGACACATAGTATTTCTACAACTGACTAGCATCTTAAAAACAGAACAAACAACATTCTGTTGAAAAAAAAACGACCAACAGATGGAACTCTATATTTAGAACTTATTTGTCAGTCTTCAAAACAAATTTCAAGAGGGACTTGAAATTATCATTTAGATACTGTGACTGTGAAAGTTAAAATTTCCTATTACAAGATATCAGTTTAAAAACAATTGACACAGCACGACAGTCTTATACATGGTGCCATTTTGATAGAAGATAGCTTTATACATTTATGCCACTCAATGAGAAGTGGCTGGTATTCTTTATATTACTAGAAGTTCATTTCCTAACACTTTTATGGACAATACAAAACCAGAAATCCAAAAGACATTTTTTAGTGATTTCCATTAATCTTTCTATCAAAATAAAGATATACAATCGGCCCTCTTGCACTTCGTGCTCCCCATATTGCGGCTTCAGATCTTAGCGGCATGATTTTTTAGAGATGTAGGAGACCCATTTCATAAATGTGCATGCATGACTTGCCGCAGCGGCGGCAGAGGCAGCAGCCAGGGCCACAGCAACGTCCTGGGAGGCAGCGGGGGCTCAGCCGGCAGCGGGGGCAGCATGGGCAACAGCAGGGACTCGGGTGATGGTGGTGGGGGCAGTGGCTGTGGCTGTGGGAGGGGTATGGGTGGCGGCAGCGGTGCGGCTGTCATTCAGCGCGGAAGTCGGGCTACACAGGTCCGAATTAAGACCACGGTTGCGCAATATAGGAGACCCAACTGTATTACCTCCCTGAAGTAAACTGTTCAAGTAAAGCTGTGAGAACATTTATATTAAGCATGAGAATATCACAGTTGACACAGGTAGTTTTTTGTATTCTGAGTTTCTATCACAGAATATGCTGACTTGGAAGACCTCCAGAAGGATCTTCTAATCCAACTCTTTGCCTTGTACCATGTGCTTGGGAGTAACATCCAAACACTTCTTGAAATCTGTCATGCTTACTGCTGTGACCACTTCCCTGGGAATCCTGTTCCAGTGCCCAATCGTCCTCTGAGTGAATGACCTGTTTCTAATATCCAGCCTAAACCTCTCCTGACATAACTTCAGGCTACCCCCTTGGGTCCTGTCACTGGGGTCCTATCACCACAGAGAAGAGATCAATATCTACTCTTCCTTCCTCTCATGAGGAAGTTGTAGACTGAGTCATTACCTTTATTAAGAATTGAAAGAAGAGGAGAAATAGTGATGGATTTTTTTCTCACCTTGAAAGTATGTGTTTACGTGAATGGATATTGACTCCATGTAAGTGGCCCATCGTTAGAAGAACCTTACTCCTCCTTTGTAGTATTCTGGAAGCTCTTTTGCTCAGGAGCAGGTTTAAGCTAATGCTACCAGTTGTGATCTCAGCCTGAGTTTACTGCAGCCATTTCATGGCCTGGGCAGGTCCTGGACCCTCATCCCAACCTCTGACTTTGTCACATCTTGGTATGCATCCTCATCATCCTGCTAGACCATCCTGATGCTCTGTTTGATCCTGGTCCCCTCACCAGGAAGTGTGACTCTGTCCTCAGGGAGGTGCTCAATGCTCTAGGCTGGAGCTGCTCCCCAAGACCCCAGTGCTTCTTCCTGGGGAGTGGGACCAGCCCTGGCTGCCAGTCTGGGGCCTGCCCAACCTGGGGGACCCCCATGCTCACTGTCTCACTGTCTGCATAGTCTCACTGTCTGCAGAGAGCCATTGGCTCCAGCAGTGCCCTGCAGCACTGCATCAGGGAAGAAATGCTCATGGATTTCTGACAGACAGGAAAAGAGTCTTATGCACATGAATCATTCTTGAAGATAATAATTTGTACATCTAGCTAAATTTAGCTCTCAACTAAGCTTAGCTCTGCTTTTTTGACTTGGATAAGAGAAATTAGGCTCAGTTTTTGGTTGTTTTTTTCTCTCCCCTCCCACTCATCAAGAAGGGTAAAATTGCAAATCAGAACAGGAAATTCCAGAGGAAAATAAAAGAGATAAAAAGTTAGCAAATTCATGAGAAGAAACAGAAAGGAACCTGCGAGAAGACTCCCTCATCTTTTTGTTCAAAACATTGAGTGTTCGGAGATAGGTAATACAGATGATGTATCAAAGAAAATATAGCAAATTTCAATATATGCCTCAGTGTCTCTTTTTGCAGCTACAATTATTTTTGGCAAACGCTTTTTAAGTTTTGAGAAATCTTTACAGTTTAAGTCTTTCTATTTTAGTTTTATAATATGTTTTGCCGTGGTCACATGGTGGATAGATTTCATGCTGTTTTCATCACCTTCTTCCATCCCATTTAAGCAATCCTCACTTCACACTTCTATCTAGACAGTGCTGGATGCACATAAAAATGTTATTCTTCATTTTCATTTCATTTTTCCACATTTTGCAGTACTCTTAAAAGAGGATTAGTAAATCCCTGGTTACTTAGAATTTCTCAGATGTCACTATGTCTTATACCATTTCTCCTCAGTACAAATATTTGACAAAATGTAAAGAGCACAAAATTTTCTGAAAAAATAATTGAGCTTTTCTGCTTTCACCTAGGATGAGTGTTATTTCCATGTTGTAGTTTTAAAATCACATTGGGTTAAATGAAATGGAGCAAGGTGATTTACAAGAATTTAAAATCTGACTCATAAAGTTACTTTTTTATATGCTCTGTGAATCTATATTTAAACCTTAATTTTAAAAACCTGCTAAGTATTACACAGTCAGGGACTTGTTAGATTTTAATCAAATTGTCCACTCTGAAAAAAAATCCCCAAACTGAACAACGACAACCTGACTCTAAATGTTTAGAATAGCAAATCTTCATATGATTATCAATTATTAAATCTAATATATATTGCATTTACTTTTATTGACCTTTTACTCATAGAAGACTATTATTTGATTTGTTTTTAACATGTATGTGTCCTTAACTGAACAGAAAGCAGTCAGAAAAAAAATTCCTCAAATCTGTGAAAAAATTGTCTTAAAATCTGCATCATTAAACCAGCAGTAGTCATAATACATAAACTATGGATTGCCACAGATTCTAAAAATGAGTGTGTAGAAAAGACTGTATGAATAATTAAAAGTACATGGAAAGGGTAATTGACCAAGCATGTGTAATTTTTTGTGTTCCTGGATGTAATAGTGTATTTTCTCTTGATATGAACCATCTTAAAATAGCACTAATGAATTGGTATCTGATACTACTTTTAAGGGACAATGCTTAAAAGGGTCACTTTCAGGTGACCCTGATCAATTAAGGGGGTCACTTAATTGATTTATTTTAAAAAATATAAAAGTGCTTTAGCTTTCCTGAAAACCATAGGTTTCAAAGATATTACCAGTACCTTGGTTTTAGATTTGTTTCTTCTGACTTCCAGAAGACGCCTTTGCAATTCGGTGATGGTTAAAAAATATCTTTACAGTAACTTCTATCTGAAAATTCTCATAGGTCAAGTAAAATTAAGTGGAAAGAAAGATTTAATTCCACTGTGTGAGTGAGTAAGTTTTCATAGAAGTTATACAGCCAATGCCATAGTAAAGTAACCTTAATTCAGTTCAGTTGCCGGTATAGGTGAATGAAAACAACTTGAAAAAAAAATGAAATCAAACCAGATGCAAAGAATATCAACATTTGCTACTTTTTATGCCTTTTTTCTTTTTGGTCCTAGAACAGACCAATCCAAGCATGAGAAAATAATTTTGGAGCATTATGGAATTCAATCAAACTATTCAATTAATTATAAATGAGGATATACTGAAAAGGATCTTCAATTAATATTTGTTTCTAAGCTCAGTAGTGGTAGCTATTCATATTTTATCTTCCTTCATTTTAATTGTTTTAAAATTAGGTATTTCAAAATATTTCTATTCTGGTTCTCAGACAAGCATTTCTCATCTTCTCAAAAATAGATACACCAGGAAAGCTGGAAGACTCAAAAAACCCATATTAAACATCTCTATTATTGCTTATAATGCTCCTGATGATTTGACTGATAGTTCAGAGCACAGAAATAATCAAAACATTATATGGTAGGTAGGATTATTCTCAATGCCAAAGTCTTAATGTTGATTTGTGGATAGTAGGAAAAAAAAAAGAGCTTAAAAGATTAGACTAAACACCAAAAGCAACTAAGTATCCCAGTGTTAAAATCTGATCTTGATGGAGGGCACTAAGGGTGATGCAGTGGACAGATGGTGCAGTTTGATAGGACATACTTGGGGTTATTAAAAGATGCTCTAAGTCAGCTGCTTTAGCTTCACTGCAGTCACATAACAAAGATGTGAGTATGAAAATGATGTGGCTTGGTGGCTTTAGGCTGGATTTATCGTGCTTAACCCTCTCTTATTTGCAGTATTCTGATGAGTCTTTTACCATGGCATAATATTGACTGATATCATAATTTACTTATGATATTTGCAACCGATATTAAATTTATTTCCTTGAACAAGGAAAAAAGTACAAAAAAGGTTAAGGGACCATATATGATCTATCACTCTTAAAATCTTAAATGTAAACACTAGAAATGTAAAAAAAATTATATCACTACAGTGCACTAAAAACTGAGTCAATATAGAATAGTCGATAATGATCTCTCAGTGGAATGGTCTGCCCAGGGAGGTGGTGGAGCCATTGTCCTTGTTTAAATAAAGACTGGATGAGGGTTTAAGGAAAGACTGGATGAGGAACTCATTTACATGGTCTAGACAATGGGATGATGGGATGAGGAGTTGATTAAAAAAAAAATAAAAAATTATGACATGCTCCTGAGATTGGTTCAAATGGATAAAATATGGTGCTCATGGCACCAGGGTTAAGTATTCGATCCCTGTATGCACATTCACTTGGGAGTTGGACTTGATGATCCTTTTGTGTCCCTTCCACCTTGGAATATTCTGAGATTCTGTGTTACAGCACTTTATTATCTGTTCACAGATAACTGAATTAGGAGAAATAGTCATGTCATGACATAGATGGTTAGATATAACGAACCTAGCATTAATCCAGGGAACTTGACAACAAAAACAAATTTGTAACACCAGTTTAAAGCAATTATATTTTCTCTAGAACCAATTAAAGTCCAGAAATATTTTAGGCACAATTACCCAAGTCCCAAGCTCACAAACTACCACACCAAATTGGCTTTGCACAGGACTAGTCTGGGTACTTCTGATCCCAGTACATAAACCATATTGTATTTACATAGCCTAGATCTTTCCACTACATATAGCATTCTAACACCTCTGCAAATGACTGTTTAGATAAATTGTTAATACTAATAAAATTTAAAATACTAACAAAAATTATTCAACCTAATTCCATATATTAATTCAAAACCTCTGATACACTGATGATAGCTTATTGCATACAACTTTTTGGCAATATGTTTCATAACAAGTGAAACGACATAAATAGCATTTTTATTGTTATTAATTTTCACTAGTGCTATTATTTTTATTTGAAATGTGTTGGTTTACCATTGTCATGTGTGAGCCAAAATAAGGAGATTCTTGCCAGAAAATTCAGCTGTCTGTAATAGAGATTGTCATGATGGGCATATTGAAAGCAGCACTGATGAGTGAAAAGACATAAATCAGGAAGCCAAGGTAATAAAAGGTAATCAGGTCATGTTTGGTCTAATAGAACAAGAAAAGTGGGAAAAGACAGCATGGTAAAAAAAAAAAAAAAAAATCACCCCCCCCAAGGGATATTCTGGATGAAAATATACTGAAAATATACAGAGTACAATATTATGTGCTGAAGTGACAGTGGCAGTCTGAACAAGAGCTGAATTGTATATGCAAATTGTAGCAAACACAGTATGTCCCCAGTGCATCGCGACCTCGCCATCGCGACCCCGGCGATTTGTGATACAAATTTCCCGCAGTCCGGTTTCAAGCATTTGCCAGGTCCCCTGGCTGGGGCACGCGCAGTGACTCTGCTTTGCTGAGAGGCGGTGCAGGCTCTCCATTTGGAGCAGGACTGGGCCAGCCCCGCAGGGAGGACGCGCGGTTTCTGTGGCTCGCCGGGGGCTGTGGGACGGGGACAGCCACTGTAGAAGTCAGAGCAGGNGGGACAGGGGGAGGGGACAAGGGGAGAGGACATGGGGCAGGGACACAAGGCAGCAACATGGCCGGGATGAGCGTGGGGGCCAGGGAGGGGGCGGAGGAGCAGCAGCGCAGGGTTATCACTGCCAGCGGCAGATGCAGAAGTGACAGCGTGACTAAAGAGAAGTCTAGGGATTCTCGGGGGGGGGTCCCCCGAGGCAGACAGGGCGCAGAAATGCTTCTCTTTCCTCCCGTGTGCTGCAAGAGCCCGTGGGGAGGAGTCGAAGAGGCTCCCCAGCGCTCCTGATTGACTGGGGGTGGAGCAATGGGCGTGGCCTGCATGCATATTATTGACCTGTAAGTATTTGCAAGTTTGACATTTTGCGAGGCCCGTGGGCTGTCCCATTCCACGCAAAGGACGGAGTATAACTGCATATGTTGCATTTTTCTCTGAAGCTACCCTTGTATGCTTGTATAACTAAAAAATAAAACAGCAAACCTTTACCATATTGTACAGTGTTACAAGCCTGTTGTATTATGTTCAACACAAACCTACTCCTCAGACTGTAAGTAGTAATTTTCATTGTAATGTAAAGTTTCATAATATTCTTTGCAATGCTTTATTATATACGCTAAATATGTGTGCAAATGCTGACATTATCCAAGTAACATCTAAAATAACCAAAGGATACACATTATTAAGTTTAAGAAGAAAGTGAATTTTGATTGCAAACTGTGGGCACACAGATATCTAGACTTTTTTAGCATTCATCTAATTCATCTTAAGAAAGCTTGAGACTTATTGAAAATCATCATCTTAAGAAAGAACTTGCTCAGTAAAAAAATGTCGTAGATCACATACAGGTTAGGAGGAAAAATACCATAGGAGGAATTTGCTGCCATCAGAAACTCCAAAATTCTGACTTTGAATCATAAATATATTTCTATAATGTTAGATTCAAAACTCTGAAATAAAGTCTCTCTTTTGAGTCAGAAGCATTACTGTAAGATACTTTAAGGCAGCAAAGTAAACTTGGACAGTTTGGCTTGTGTCTTATCTACAGCAGATGGGTGGTGAAGAATGAACTGAAATTTTACCAGATTAAAAAAGAATTTTTCAATTAGTCTGCAACATTTTAAGTACCATGGTGCTGTAGAAACAGAGACATTTTTGCTCCTTAACTTTATCCTCTCTGTAAGTCTAACCTTACTTATAAAAAAAAAAAAAAAATCACCCTACATGACTGTTAATAGAAATATTTTTTCCGATATTATCATGATCCGATGGAAGAAACTTTTAATACTAAAAATGCAGGATGTTTAGTGGCAAGTTAATCTTTGGAACAAGTTATTTTGTCCAGAATAGAAAAAGTTGTGTTTAAATTAAATTACATGTACATACACCTCTTAAAAACACAAAGGACAAAAATCCCAGGGATTTGCATGATGCAAAACTTCTACTGTGAATCTAGACTGATGAGCAAAAGTAAACATTGCTGTGCAATCAAAATAACCAAAAGCTTCTTGTTTGTGACAGCAACTAAGTGAGCTGTTCAAAAGTAGAAAGCGAGCTGACAGAAAACTAATTTTTATTCAAAAATATTATTTCAGTACCTTTTGGAAACTGTTATGGATATCTGAAGACATTGCACATATCCCTTCATGCATAAAGTCACATTAGCAAAAAAGTGAGAAGTGTATTTATTCAAGAAATTGAATTTATAGTAAGGAATAGGGACATAATGTTCTGATGTTCAGTTCTTTGGTCATTTGTGGGCTGTAAGTTTAAAAAATAACTCTAACCCTCATCTTGAGGAATAAGAAGTCTATTAATTCTGTGTTTAAAGATGACTGTCCGAAAGATATTAACAGATGAAAAATATTAGGCTAGATTATTATTTTTCTAAAATATATACCTGAGATCACAGCAAACATGTTCCTGATACTGAAATATGTACATAAAACCCTATTCATAATACATATCTCCTTCTAGTGAAAGGTGTCCCCCATATTATTTGTATTATTTTTTTGATTTACAGGAAGATGTTTTACATGAAATAGAATGTACCTCTAAGAAGTATCATAAAAATAAACCAGATCTAGGGTCATGATAAACAGCATAGATTGATTTCATGCTTATGGCACCGACATTCTGAGCAACACTAGCAAGGAATCTGGCAAAATATTTATGAAATAAAGTTGTTTTGACCAAATTTTGAGCGAAAGGAAATGTTCTGAGGAAAATGCAACATGTAAAAAGAACAGACAGAAACGTAATGCATGAGATGCAGTTTTTATGAAAAAATGCTAGTTTCTGTGCTTTAAATATAGAGACAAATCCTACAAATGACATCACTGGCTTAAAAAAAAAGTCTTAAACTTCTGTCTTTTGGCTGTTCTTAAAAAGGTTAGGGATAAAGTATCAGTTTTAATAGGATTTATCATTTTTTAATTTGAGGAAAGATTTTAAAGTTATGAAGGCAAGTCACTGCCAGATATAGAATTGCCTCAATTTGTAAAATCTTAGGATAGAAGAAACTGACTTAACTGATCTATATTTATTAAGTATTCTACACAAGCTGGTTTAGTAAGCGAAACAGAGAATATTAACTAATCTTTGTAAGATGTCAGAGAACCAAAACACCTTAAAAACAAATTGAAACTCTTTTCATTTCCTTTGAAATTTGATTACAGAGAGAGACTGGATATCTTGTAAAACTGTCCACTTTTTTAACGCTTTCACATATAGTAAATGATAACCTAAGGATAAAGCTAAACTTGGTGGGAATTGTTGATGAAGCACTGCCATCTTTTGGTTGTACAAATAAAGAATATGGAAGAAGGATATAATTGTCACTAAAACAAGGACATAAGCTGAAATCCTGAAATTATAACTTTGTTCTAGCGTTTATCTAGATAATTTTCTAGATAATTGACTGCAATTGTCCATTAATATTCTTCAGTGTTCTAATTTCACCGTCCTGTAAGTGGAAGTAATACCAAAAAATGGCTGTAAAGCCCATGAAAATATAGTTGACTTTGATGGAAAATCAAAAGCCTAGGTTAATAGGACTTTCTGTAGGTGTTTTTAGTTGCTCTAATCTTTATTTATGCCCAGAACAGATTAACAAAATATGTTTTATTACAAATTAGAGAAATTGTTAAATTATTATGATATTCATGTAGATGACAGTTATTGTTTATAAGAATTATCTAAGTGACTCTAAAATTAGCTGTGTGTTATATTAGTAATAATACAAATTATTCTTCACTCTTTAAATTATAAATCTAATGCTGATACTCAAAGATCGATGCTGTGGTACCAGTATGTTTCTTGAATTTTTTTTTTTTTTTGCC
Organism: Pitta sordida; assembly: GCA_013390025.1. Lineage (NCBI taxonomy): Eukaryota > Metazoa > Chordata > Aves > Passeriformes > Pittidae > Pitta > Pitta sordida. The sequence goes on from WEKX01014901.1 coordinate 41,442, forward strand.
AGTTACCTGGCAAAATATTTTAGTTAATATTTTTCAGAGAATACACAACAGCAATACAACTGAATGCTTTTCCTGCATGTACAAGTATTTGACACGTTAAATAAATTAGGAGAAATATAAAAAATTGCAGTATATTCTTTGAATGTGTAAGCCCAGTGTGAATTCCTGTTTAAGTTGCATTATAAGCAAATTTTTAGGAAAATAAATATAATTTTCACAAAAACCCATTAAGTCAAAAAACTTACACAAAAACCTTGTTAAATGAAGTTAAAGGTCTAAAATTATGATCTATCCCTCCCTGAATGCAACTGGAAAAAAAATTCTGCTAGTAAGAAAGTCATTAAACAATGCTTCCAAGTTTAAGAGAGATAGGAATTCTGCCATATGCCTAAGACTTGTGATGTGACATTTTCACAGTTAACTTCAGTATGGACAACAGTGTGAAGTGCAAAATATGGTTGCACTGCTTAGAACTGGCTATCAGCACACTTGCTTGAAAATTCAGTCAACAGGCAACATTTGGAAGGTCAGAGGCCTGTGATAGGGAAATAAAATAATTTTCTGATACTGAATGAGAGATGAAAGGCTTTGAAGGTTTGGTAGATTTGGAGTTGGGGTTTTTTGTTGGTGTTTTTTTTAATTAAGACAAGAAGCTTCTTCACATCTGCTGCTGGAGATAGGGATAAATGAGTCAACATCAACACTTGGTGAGAAAAATTGTTACTTAATTTCAGATACACTGGTACCACTGGCAGAGAAAGTTGCAGGTGAGACTTACAGTATCTGATACAACAGTAGCAGTAGCTGTGTTCTGAGAAGACTAGGCATTTCTCGCACATGTCTTTCTCCCATCCTGAGCATGAGCACGTTTTTTAGGTACACCATACTGGGTTATAACTCCATCGTCTCACCTGGTTCAGGTAATCTCCTTAATTCCTGCTCTACACAGTCTGCTCACACTGACACTCTCTGGATTCCTGCATGAAGTACTGTGTGCTTCAGGACAAGGACTCAGCTGCATTCACGCTGTCACTGGATACATGCAGACCTTGCAGACAACCATCATTCATTCAGCAGTGAGTCCCTGTGTGGAGTCATTTGCCATGAAACTTAGCTGCTGGTCCCAAGAGGCAGATATTTCTTCTACAAATCATGTTGAAGCAAGTCATCTCCCCCCACTGGTAAAACTATACTGCTTTGAAATCTTCGAGTTTACAAAAGGATCTTTTCAGCATTCCGAAGCAAGAAAAGGCTATATTTATGACAGACATGGTCTTTCTGAAATTAACTTAATAGACTTTCTTCTATTTTACCTCTAGATGACATGCTAGGGAATATGAGACAGTATGAATGTGTTTTCATTGCACAGAGGGGTGGGAAAGTTCAGGTACTAAAAATACAGTTATACCTCCTCCATCGCGAGGAACGGGACAGGCGACAGCCCCCGCGAAACATTATTCTCGCAAAGAAGGGCAGGTCGTTAATATGCATGCA
>WEKX01014901.1:42994-53318 GCA_013390025.1 Pitta sordida
CCCTCCCTCCCTGTAGCCACAGAAACAGTAACATGCGCCCGCGGGGTGTTCAGTTCCCCAGCTGCGCTCAGAGTAACGGGACAGCGGGACTCCCGGCCGTCCCCATGGGGCCGGGCCAGCGCCGCCCCACGGGGAACTCTGGCACCGCCTCTCGGTGGAGCAGAGGCACCACGCATGCACGAACGGCATAAATTCACAAATGGTGGAATCAAAACTGCGATGAATTCACATCGTAAATGCGCGAGGCCGTGAAGGAGAAGTCACGATACAGAGAGGATTCACTGTATCATGCAGAAAAAGTCTGGAAAATGGAGACAGTATTTGGAGGGTTAAATGGAATTACTGACTAGAGTCACATTTCCATTTATTACATCTTACTCTGTTAGAGGATATAAATTAGACAGTCTATATAGACTGGGGATACTTTCCAGTAAGATGTAACACTGAGATCATTTGTTCTTTAAATTGTTCCATGCTGTTTATTTTTTCCTCCTTCTGTTACTTAAGGAATACAGACTATTTACCAGGGAGACAAGTTTTTATACATTTGCGGGGATTTAGCGTGTGAAAAATGTTGAGCTGAAAGTTCTAAGAGATATGAATACAAGTCAAAGTTACAAATGAGCACTTTAATGAGAAAAAAAAAAAAAAAGTGGGAACACCTACACATTCCCAGTACTTTGCAGTCTGATTTATTTCCCTCTCAATATGCACACATAATTCTCTCTAACATAATTGGAGTAACACATATATATTTTGTTAAAAAATAGCCATGAGTGTTTCTGTCACTTCCTCAGGTATCATCACGATTTCAGGCAGTTTCTGCAGGAAAGGGACATAACAAGACTGCTAATAGATCCTATCTCTTTTGTATATACTTGAGTTTATAAATGAGCAGTCACTTAGAAATACACAGCTACGTCTTGGTTTCCAGCAGGGAGTTGGCTTAAGCTTCCACATACAAACGTCTACATGAATATTTCTAAATGTTAATATCTATACACTACAATTAAAATTGATTGGGTTTAGGCATCGGGATATTCCTGTTTTATCATGCAAGAAGTTTATAACGGGAAAAAATCTTATTTTTTGTAAAATGTTTGAGAAAACAAAGCAGAGAAGAAAAAGACATTAAATATGCTGCTAAAGGAGCTATATCCCACAGCCTGAGAATCCATGTTTGTCAATTTTGTATATTCTTTCTCGTAGCACTTCTGGTCACTCACTTCAGAAAGAGGTTGCTGTGACAGATAAATATTTAATTTGTCTCAGTATGACCATCTTTTATGTATGCACAGGAATTTCTACACTTGAAGGGACAGTAGAGACTCAAGATCTTGAAGATTCATTTCCTAATTCTTAGGAGTTAGACTTAGCTCTACTGTATTGGTCTTCTTCAGTAAGAACATATTCTTTAATAAAACTGCTTCAAGTTTCCAATTATATGGATGAGCTACTTCTCAGTACAGAATGACCAGTACACTCTCTTATGAAGGTATTGAAATTCTCATATGAAAGCTAAAACCTTATGAAACTGAGTACTGAAACTGTCATGGCAATATTAAGAGCGCACAAGGAAGCATGCAAATGTCAGTGCTTTTCTGAATACCATAAGGGAACAATTTTCCTCCTTTATTTTCCTCTCATGCATTTTTACATTTGCAGGAATCTTTGAGAAACTTTAACTTAACTGTTAGGTACCTGATTTTTACCTTTCAAGTCCTCATCATAAACATGTTAAAGTCAAATGAAAGGCTTTCATCAGCCTCAGATATCTTGCAGTGTATTTTACAGAGAAAAATCATGTCACCTTAATAAGAATTATATTAAGCTTTCTCATTTAAAATACTCTGGTAATTTGATGGCTCCTATCTTATGATGGTGAAAAAAATTGTCATGATCTCCCCAAGGCAGTGGATTGGCGTATCAGAAAACCCCACAGACTGAGGACATGTTGATACAAAGTATGAAATTATTTGATTAAGGTGAAATATGAGAGGACCGGTAACTCATAAATAAATAGATAAGTTTTTTTTGTAGAGTTAGTTATAAACAAGAGAAAAGAAAGCTTTTAAAAGAGATTGTCAGGAAATTTAAAATATAATATTAGTTACCTACATATGACTGGATTAGGGAAAAGACTTTTAATATGCATATAGAAAAACATCACTTCTCTGTAAGAGAAAAATTGTTATTAATATTTCCAGATAAAAGAGAAACAAAGAAAAATATGACCAAGGTTATTGTTCATAAATTAATTTGTTTAAAGATTCTTTTACAAATTTCTCTAAGATCATGATGATCCATGTGGGTCCCTTCCAACTCATAATATTCTGTGATTCTGTGATTCTGTGAAAAGTAATTTCTAGAGCTTTTGTAGGAGCCTGCTGCAACTGTAAATAGTAAGCATCCAACCATTTCATTATGTTTGAAATATCCAACCCATTTCAGGAACCCTTGGTGTGTTGATATGTATTATGTTTGGGTTTTGTTTTCTTTTCCTTCTCAGGAAAAGAAAACAGCTCATCAATATTCAGACTTTTAATTTACTGGAAATATGACGTGTGGGAAGAAATTACTGGGTAAAATCAAATAAGTGGTGTAGTCTGCATTGAACATTTGCACTTTTGTAAGAATAGTCTTACCGTTCTTCACAAAAATTATGTGAAAATATTATTCTGTACAATTAATGGCACTGATTACATATTCACATCTTTGAACACCTTAAGGGAAAATAAGTTGAAAGAAAAGCATTCTGAATTTGAAGTGGATATGTAGTCAAGAGTGAAAATAAAAGTGAAGTAGACATTTGGCTAGTAGGCAGCTTTCAGAAAAATTCTACTTAGTCTTATATGGAACAGATGGGATATTTATCTCTCGCTGAAGTAAGAAAATGCATCTGGTTTATTCATCCCATCTTCTTCTAGGCTTATAAAACATTCCTGTGTGATAGGGAAGCTGTGAAATAGAAGGTGAAATGGTACAGAAATACAGAGTAAGAAATATACAGTCAAATTGGAATAGCTGTTTTGATTTCAGCAGACATTTATACATTATAAGTTGGTGGGTGGCTTAACCTTTTGCACTCTGGTCTGAGTACTATTGTCATGTCCCTCCTGTAATCATACAACTACCATTGCACAGCCAACTCACTTGTGCATCTTGGGAATAAATTTTTCAAAATATCTTCCGTTGTTTAAACATTTATTTTCAAAAAGGCAGAAAATGACCAACCTCTCCACTGAATAAAATACTCGTGTTCAGAGTGAATGACAGACTTGTTTTGCAACTCTCCATGGGACTTACAGCTTTGCTGTTAGAAAAGTGATCCTTCACAGTGAGATATCAGAGATTTCTTGCATATGAGTATTCCAGGGTAACACTCACATTGTGAGGGATTCAGAATTTACAACTTCATGCAATGGCCAGAAAAATTAACCAGAGTGTTTAAATTAGTCCTCTGTTTTCAATGGCTTTCAAATGAAGATTGTCATTCTTTCTGTAACCTGTGACATACTTGAAATAAAAATTTTTGAAATTTGTTTGGGGATAACTAATTAATTACAAAAACCTGCAGTATAAAGAACGGAAGAGAATTTTTATACATACATATATATATATGACAATTTCTGACTTCTGTGAACCTTTGAATCTACTTAAAAGCAGAAGTCATGAACTATCAACCTAACATTTGCCAAACCTTTTACAGAATTCTTTACTTATCATTTGTTAGTAATAGATTTTTATGCACTTGTTATGCCTATATCAACAAATATATTAAAGTATTAGAAATATTATATGATTTATAAGATTCTAGAACTGTGAACCCTATTGTGAAATTATTACATCTAAAGCTGAGACCTTTCTACTAAAACAAGATACAGTCATCCTCACAATCTAAATTGAGGCCAAGAAAAAGAAGATTTGTAGTCTGCACTCATCTTTGCAGTTAACTAGTCCTAGGTCGGCATCTAATCTTTTGGTATCTTTCAGAACAGACTTTATTTTTCAGTTCATGAGGTTTTGATTAAATATAAAAAAAAGTTGGTGTTTTATAGCCTTCACAAAGAGCTACACATAATTTCATTAAAACTGCATAACATCACAGCTGAAAGGTTGTTGTGACATAACAGAATTATTAAACAATCAGCTGCTGATTAAAAGAAACTCTAATATTTTGACTGTGTTATATAAATATACATGAAAAGCAAGCACAGCTAATCAGAAAACAGAATTGTTCCTTAAGTTTCTTGTTTTCCTGTGCTGTTGGTTCATTTTGGAAAAATCAATCTATACCTGTTAAAACTCTTGGGAATTTGAAGTGAATTACTACATAATTAGCTGGTAATTTTTTTCCTAAGTCAGGTGCTTCTACTACTATGGCATGGAAATTATGCTATACAACTCTTTATCACCATAACACAAACATTTAAATGAAGTTTAAAGTAACATATTTGTATCACACAGTATAGATAAGGCTGGAAAGGACCTTGAAGATCATCTAGTCCAACCTATAATTAGACTAACCTATCATCTATATCTAGATCATATCACTCAGCACCTCGTCCAGCCTCCCCTTGAACACGTCCAGGGATGGCGACTCAACCACCTCTGCAGGCAGCCCATCCACATCCAAATCACTCTTTCAGTAAAAAACCTTTTCCTAATACTAAGTCTAAACTTTCCCTGTTGAAGCTTAAGACTATGACCTCTTGTCCTGTCCCCAGAGACCAAGGAGAAAAGACCAACCCCTGCCTGACTACAACCTCCTTTTAGGTAGTTATAATATAATAAGGTCACCCCATAGCCTCCTACCTGCGGGGAGGTTGCTACCAGATTAATGTGGACCTCTTCTTTCAGGCTGACGACACCAGAACGAGAGGATATGGCCTTAAGCTACGCCAGGGGAGGTTTAGACTGAATGTTAGGAAGAGGTTTTTCACAGAGAGAGTGATCGCTCATTGGAATGGACTGCCCAGGGAGGTGGTGGAGTCGCCGCCTCTGGAGGTGTTTAAGAGAAGACTGGATGAGGACCTTAGAGACATGGTCTAGCTGGGGGTGTTGGGCTGGATAGTACTGCGGGTCCCTCCTGGCTCAGATTGGCCTGTGCGCCTGTGAGAAACTAGGTTTATGTTCACCACTCTTGGGTGTGCATTCGATCTCTGTATGAGCATTAGATGGTACGGGCGTTAGCTGGTGAACTGGACTAGATGATCCTTGTGGGTCCCTTCCAACTCATAGTATTCTGTGATTCTGTGATTCTGTGATACAAGGACTTCATTTATCTACATACTGTTAAATATGCCTATTGTTTTTTCCAAAGGCATACACAACAAAGGAGTCAACGTTAAGAAGGCTGCATATTTATGTTAGTTAATTGGTGACTATGTCCTTCACTCATTGCTCACTAGAAATCACACTCATTTAATAGAGAACAGCTGAAAAAAATGACAAGAATTATGCCATGACAATCATCAAGACATTTAAAGATGCTTAATTAAGGTAAGAAATACTATCCACAAAGTCAGATTTATATGCTTATATATGTATGTATATATTCATATATACAAAATTCTGAAGTCGTTTGAACAATGTCAATCACTTAAAATAACACTTTTTCCTGAATAATCATTGCTTTCATTTCAATTCTCCTCACATTCTGGGGAGTGAGTAACTGAAATTTTCAGAGCTTCCTACACCAGGTTAGGAATACCACTGGGTTGTAAGGACATCTTCTTCCACTGTGGCATACTCAAAGGATAATTATTTGAGTAAATGACAAAATGAAAAGTTGCACTTTCTACTTGAATATTAGGGCACTGGCAGGAAATCTGGGTAACTTTTTTTCCTTCAAGAAACACCCCTTGAATGAGGTAAATCAGCCTAATTTGATCTAGATTACAAAAATACAAACTATTGAGCTATTGGCTGCATGGGACTTCCCTTTTTTAAAGCTTTGATACTGCAAAATCACATTCTTTGATGTAATGTATAATTCTACTACAGAATAAACAGCAGAAGGTATTGAATTTTCTTGGTGAAGATAAACCAATGCTTTTTCACAGAACTGAGTTTTCATCTCAGAATATTTTTATCATCATCTCTGAAGAGCATTGGAAAAGCACCTGAACAGAAAAGCAGAGGACAGCTTATAAAGTATGAGGACTGTAAGCCAAAAGCCTTTTCCCTTTTTTTGTTTTTTCACTTTTTTGTGTTGGAGAAGGGAGCAGTGCACTGGCTGAAAGCATGTATCAGCTTTTGAATGGGAAAGCTGCCGCTCCTTGTTTGTCCTTCCCATGATAAGGAAAAAAGTATCAAACGTACAGTGGTAGAACAAGAGAGAATGTTTGCAAATTGAAAGAGAGTATGTTTTGATAGGATATTAGGAAGAAATTCTTCACTGTGAAGATGGAGAGACACTGGAAGGGGTTGCCCAGAGAAATTGTGGATGTCCCATCCCTGGAAGTGTTCAAGGCAAGGCTGGATGGGGCTTTGCACTACCCAGTCCAGTGGAAAGTGTCCCTGCCCATGATAGAGGGGTTGAAAATAAGTGATCCTTAACATCCTTTCCAACCCAAACCATTCTATGATGATCTTGTGGGAGTTTTTTGCGTCATGTAACTATATTTTATTTTAATCAATAGAATGGAGGTAATGACTAAAGCATGACCAGCTGACTGTCTGAATGTGATCTTTTAACATGTTTTTCAGAGTACAACTATTATAATTTAGACATCAAATTATCTGAATTACATGATGAATACAGTATAAATGCCAAAAGATTTAAGATGGCTCAAATCTACAGCATCTAGTCTAGTATTGTAATGGAAAATGCTTCTCTAAAACTGTTGTTGTAAGCTGTTCTGTTTTGAATGGGTTTTTCTTCTGGCAGCAAGTGGGGCAGACTGAGCCTCTGCTGCTGCCAGTGATTCAAGGTCAGAAAAGCAGATAACAGCACCTCTGTGAAAAACATATGAGAGAAGAAAAGAAAAAAACTTACTAACAGAAAGTAGATGGCTGGGTCAGGATGTGTGTAAGAAGCTGAAAGATATGAAGGCCCCCCCAGGCCTACTAGAGAAGGGGTAGTAATGTTCTTCCAGGCGTCTCGCTGATGCTCGTGGAACGGACCATGGTGCAAACCTATGGAATAGAGAGACAGGAAACAGTGATGCAGAATCCACACGAGGCCACGGCTGAAGGTGGAGAATCATGCTGCAACAGCTGCAGATGTTTGGGAGTCCAGAAACACGGAGCCGGAGCTGAGAGCTTGGCAGAGATCCNGGAAGAACTGTTGTACCTGAGGTCGAGGTCTCACTTGGGAAAGGATCATGAAAGACTTTTCCTCTTGTGAGAGAGAGAACTTTATGGAAGGGCAGAGAGATGGTTCCTACCCTAAATCTGGTCAGAAATACCAACTTGCCTGGCTTATCCCCTATCCTGTTCCCCCTTTGTCTCCTGGTCGAAAAAGGGAATACGAGATCTGTTGTAAGAGAAGGAGGGGTGGGGGGAAAAGGTTGCCTTTAAAATGCAGCTTCTCACATTAAGCTCTGATCATGTTAGTTAATAAATTAGTCCTTTATAGGATTTATTCCGATCCAATCCACTTGTAGTTTGCCTTGCTTTGCCTGTGACAAGTTCCTTTTTCTTCCCAGTATTTTTTTTCTCCAGGAGATGTTGTGGGTGAATCTCTGACATCCAGCCAGGGTCAAACCACAACATCGTATTGTAATTGAAAATACTTCTCTAAAGCTGTTGTTGTAAGCTAATAGTCAAACCTAGATCAAACTGTATTTCTTTTCTTAGAAAAGAAAATAATGTTTCAAAAGTGAGAAAAATAAATCTATTTAAAATAAAAGAGAGATTCTCATTACTATCAGAAAGAGCAGTGTCAGGCCACAGAAATGGAAGGCCTGTGATCACAAGGAAACAATGAAACTGCACTTGAACAAAAACATTAAATTACACAGTCTCTGAGGTGTGAGAGGAGCAGCAATTAGGATAGCACACGATACATAGGAGTAAAATCCATTTTCTACATGTACATACAAGTCAGTCAAGAATGGCTAGTATTTTTGCAAAGTTTTTGCTCTATGGTTAATATTTTTCATTCAAGCTTGGTCATGACAACCTCCAGTGTTTCCAGCCACAGGAAAGGCTCTCACAGAATCTGAGAAGGCTACAATGAGAAACTGCAAAATGCCAACTCCACAAAACACCAATAAAAAGCAAATGGGCTTCTGGTTTCTGCGTGAGCATAATGATTCATAAACTCATTCACATTTAGTGTATGATCTCTTCAACATGTTTTGAAAGCATTCCTCATCATAGAATGAGAGGTCTCTTTTAGGGAATTCATTAAATCTGAAAGCTGCCAACAGAGACAAGTCTGACACAGCGACATGCCTTCCAGATACAACCGACTATGAGGCTAAGCCTGCATTCCAAATAACACATACTCTGGTAGGAAACAAGTGTCAGCATCTCCACAAAAAGTAGCACAGCGCCCCCTAGCAACCAGTGGGCAGGGTTTGACCCTGACTGGGATGTCCTTTGCATCACTGCAGATTGACGAGGAGCCCCTCCCAATGACCATCAGTAGGTGTCATCGACTATGCTGACATTGAGCTGGTGCCCACTCTCGGCAGCCAAGTCACGCTGTAGTGCAGACACAGGACCCAGTATGAGGTGTTTGCCAGCAGCAGACAGTGACACATTCTGGGAAACTTCTCATGGGCATAGTTTGTCTTCACAATGTGGAACTGGAAAGTTGTCGCTGAAACAACAAAGAGAATTTCCTAAGCAGAGATGATATACAAACAAACAAACAAATTGAAGCAATAATACTTTTTGTACCAGATTTTATATTTCTGTGCTGTGAGAGAATCTTCATGTGGTTTATTAGAAGCTTCAGAAGCAGAACAGCAGAAAAAATAGATGTCTAATCATAGGAAAAAAAGCTATTTCAGCATGTAAAGGTTATGAGGAGTTGAGCAGTAAAATTAACTATTCAAGGGATGTGATGCTCCTAAAGAAGATTTCTTAACAAAATTATTCAATTTTCCTGCTGTTGTTCATGACAGGTCTTGGGATCTTGTCACGACTAGGAAATGGAGGCTGAAATCAAATTAATTATTTGATTATTAATTATATTTGGCTGTCATAAATGCACAGAAGATCAACATATACGTCAGAGCTTTTACTGATATTGCCCATATCATGGCTGTATCTATTATGTTTTTCTGCATTGGTATTTTACAGATAAATAGTTCTTTATGAAAGGAAGTTACTGAATTAAAAGAACAGGGAAAGTTGAAATACTAAAGGGAAAATTGCGGAACTTGCTTCCTTTCCGAAACTATATGTCCTAGGGTGGTGTGTATATATTTCATATCTTTGTGTTTTGACTTCAGTTTATGAGGAATTTTATTGTGGATACTGGTCCTTATCGACACTTAGATTGTTTTCTCTCTATCTATCCAAAGAGAAAAAGAGAAAGAAAAAAAAAAAAAAAAAAACAAAACCCAAAAACTGAGAAGCAGCAGCTGAAGAAAACAAAAATTTTCAGTAGCTCACACAGTGGCAGCAGAGGCAGGGAGCTGATTGGAACTCTGCCAGCTGCCGTTGTGTGGGGCTGGAGAGGGGCTNTCACACCTGGTGGGTTTGCTCCAGCTTTTGGGAGAGCCCATTTTTTTTTCCTTTTTTTGTTTTTCCTTGGAATTTTTTTTTTCTTGTTGCACTCCAGCCACTAGAAGCAGGAGAGAGGGCCTGCAATTCCCTACCCCTGCCCCCAGGGGATTCTTCATCCTCATCTCTTCCTTTCCGCTGGGGTACCTGCATCAGGACTCTGAGCTCTAGCTACTCTCTGTGCACCCCCAACACATCCAACCATATCCCTGTCCCTGTGCCCAGAGGTTGCTCTGCTCTGTTTCCCTCTCCGGGTGGCACTTCCTTGCCTGCCCTGGGGCCAACCTTGTACTCCTCCCTGTCTTTTATAACTCTCTTAGATGAATCCAGTTCCTTAATTCTTAATATATCTTGTTCAGGCTGTGGCTGGTGACAACACTTTTGAACAAAGCTATTTTTATTCTGAGAGAATAGAAAAGTGTCTCCATTAAACACCAAAAGCAAATAAAAACCAAATACTCTCCTACCACTATGCAATAGCTTTACATACATACATGAAAAAAATTTACCTGGCTTTCCAATTTTTTGATTAGGAAGAACTTGACATACCTAGTTAAAACCAAAGTCCTTTCTGCTCAGATACTGTCTCTGTGGTTATAGGGAGTCACAAATTCTTGAGAAAAGATACTAGGATGATATC